>JAPTHN010000029.1:4721752-5072660 GCA_026936325.1 Platynereis dumerilii
TGAGTTGTCTCTTGTGATAAAATGATTTTACGGTGGTTTGAGATAAATAGAGGAGTTGCCTAAAAAGTGTAAACGCATGTCTTGGGTGGCCAAAAATTCAATGTGAGGTACAGGTCAGCCTGCGTCTTGGAGCCAGTTTTGGTATCGCTTCTCGCCTTTTGGCTAAGATCAAAGTTAGTATCTGTTCTTATCAGCTTAATATCTGATACGTGGCTCAATGCCACTATGATATTAAAACTGATTTTTGGACTTGGGCGAAGTGTTCGGGGCTTGCTCCACCTTCGCCACGGTTGGCCCGGTATTGCAGTACCTCCGGATCGGCCCACCACCCTTTTAAAATTAAATGAAAGTTTGAAGCTCATCTTTTCGCATGCTGGCTGCATGTGTTTCAAGTATCAGGATTGAAAATGTTTGTGCTGATGCGAAAGATGGTCATTTTATTCAATATTGATGCGTGGAAAAAATATTTGCTGTGACGTAGCAAAAAAAAAGAAAGAAAGACTTGATGGATTGCTGGCCTTTCACCAAGATCATGTTCTTTTTTTCTGATTTTGCAGTCTCCGCCGGCTAGGTGGCGTCACAAACTGTTTAGCAAAATATCGATATGACCTGCCACCTCATGGAATTACTTCTGGTGCAGAACACTGCAAAAGAGGTAAGAGAATATTTTGTTCCTTAAAGTAATCTTCAATTTATTGACATGTTTTTGAGTTGTTCATATTGAAAATAAAAATTAATTTTGGTGAAATACTGTGCTGCTGAAAACTGCATGTGCACTGTTATGGAGTTTTGTTATTATAGGTGGAGCCACATGTGGCACACTTGCAATGCATCTATGAGCTTGCTGTGGTTCTATCAGGAACCAGTGTGCCAATGACGTCCACGAGGCCTGCGGATTTTCTTAGGTCTGGAGATGAACACTAAGCACTTGCATATCCGTGCAGCAATGAAAATCAAAGATTTTTGACCAAATTCCTTATGCCTGGAAATTAGTGTGATCAAGCAAAAATTATCAGCTTTTGATACGCCAACCAAAATGCATGAAGGCCATTCCATGAGAGTTGCTGCAGGAGGCCGACAAACAAGCATACTTACCTGGCACAGGGGCTACCGTGATCCAGAAGGCGGTGCCCCCAGGGTGAGGCCCTTCCATTGCACTCAGGTTGGGCTGACGCTTGCGATCGCCCCAAATGTGGGTGACTCGGGTGCGTAATTTTTGTTAGTGGGGGACTGCGTTCGCGCTCTCCCCTGATCTCAAATTAATATTAGAATATCAAACGAGCCTCTTCGTTGCAAGGTCTTGGCCGCTCTGCTATTCCAGAATCATGACATAATCCCCGTTTCATGATTCACAACTGTAAAAAATTTTTATAAGACACATGTAAACCCGACAAGGGCATTTTAGAAGAAGAAGAAGAAGAAGAGATAGCCCCTTGGCAACAATCTCTTAGCAACTGGAAAGTTGCACTTTTTTTTTTGTATTCCTACACCATTGTAGTCAAGGCGCTTCTTAGCAACAGTTGCACTTTTTTTGTCTTCCTACGCCACTGCAGGAGGTGACGCTGCCATAAATGTGATGCCACCACAAATGCGGTGCAATTTTATTCCAAGACCCACAGCCATTTCTGGAAGATACAAATGTTAACAAATATTGTAAAATTTAGTTATGTTCTACATGTATATGCTTAGAAACTTAGAAAGAGCCTTTTTTGTTCTAATTTTGTGCAGTTTTTGCTCAAATATTTTTTTATTTTGTGCTGTTTACGCTGACATTTTAAAAATTTTGTGTGGTTTACGCTGAATTCTGTGTTTGCTGTAAAAATGTCATTCTATATGATATGATTGCACAATTGCAAGTCGATGAGTCATCAGTTAAAGGTGGCAGCACCTGTGGCACACTTGCAACACATAGAATAGTTCCCAGCAGTTTCCTCACACAAAGTGACAATAATGTTGGTTAAAATGAAAGTTTAGTTTTCTGGTGCATCCAAAGTAGATGTAGATGTTATACTCAGGGCAAATGAGTTGTCTCTTGTGATAAAATGATTTACGGTGGTTTGAGATAAATAGAGGAGTTGCCTAAAAAGTGTAAACGCATGTCTTGGTGGGCCAAAAATTTCAATGTGAGGTACAGGTCAGCCTGCGTCTTGGAGCCAGTTTTGGTATCGCTTCTCGGCCTTTTGGCTAAGATCAAAGTGTAGTATCTGTTCTTATCAGCTTAATATCTGATACGTGGCTCAATGCCACTATGATATTAAACTGATTTTTGGACTTGGGCGAAGTGTTCGGGCTTGCTCCACCTTTGCCACGGGTTGGCCCGGTATTGCAGTACCTCCGGGATCGGCCCACCACCCTTTTAAAATTAAATGAAAGTTTGAAGCTCATCTTTTCGCATGCTGGCTGCATGTGTTTCAAGTATCAGGATTGAAAATGTTTGTGCTGATGCGAAAGATGGTCATTTTATTCAATATTGATGCGTGGAAAAAATATTTGCTGTGACGTAGCAAAAAAAAAGAAAGAAAGACTTGATGGATTGCTGGCCTTTCACCAAGATCATGTTCTTTTTTTTCTGATTTTGCAGTCTCCGCCGGCTAGGTGGCGTCACAAACTGTTTAGCAAAATATCGATATGACCTGCCACCTCATGGAATTACTTCTGGTGCAGAACACTGCAAAAGAGGTAAGAGAATATTTTGTTCCTTAAAGTAATCTTCAATTTATTGACATGTTTTTGAGTTGTTCATATTGAAAATAAAAATTAATTTTGGTGAAATACTGTGCTGCTGAAAACTGCATGTGCACTGTTATGGAGTTTTGTTATTATAGGTGGAGCCACATGTGGCACACTTGCAATGCATCTATGAGCTTGCTGTGGTTCTATCAGGAACCAGTGTGCCAATGACGTCCACGAGGCCTGCGGATTTTCTTAGGTCTGGAGATGAACACTAAGCACTTGCATATCCGTGCAGCAATGAAAATCAAAGATTTTTGACCAAATTCCTTATGCCTGGAAATTAGTGTGATCAAGCAAAAATTATCAGCTTTTGATACGCCAACCAAAATGCATGAAGGCCATTCCATGAGAGTTGCTGCAGGAGGCCGACAAACAAGCATACTTACCTGGCACAGGGGCTACCGTGATCCAGAAGGCGGTGCCCCCAGGGTGAGGCCCTTCCATTGCACTCAGGTTGGGCTGACGCTTGCGATCGCCCCAAATGTGGGTGACTCGGGTGCGTAATTTTTGTTAGTGGGGGACTGCGTTCGCGCTCTCCCCTGATCTCAAATTAATATTAGAATATCAAACGAGCCTCTTCGTTGCAAGGTCTTGGCCGCTCTGCTATTCCAGAATCATGACATAATCCCCGTTTCATGATTCACAACTGTAAAAAATTTTTATAAGACACATGTAAACCCGACAAGGGCATTTTAGAAGAAGAAGAAGAAGAAGAGATAGCCCCTTGGCAACAATCTCTTAGCAACTGGAAAGTTGCACTTTTTTTTTTGTATTCCTACACCATTGTAGTCAAGGCGCTTCTTAGCAACAGTTGCACTTTTTTTGTCTTCCTACGCCACTGCAGGAGGTGACGCTGCCATAAATGTGATGCCACCACAAATGCGGTGCAATTTTATTCCAAGACCCACAGCCATTTCTGGAAGATACAAATGTTAACAAATATTGTAAAATTTAGTTATGTTCTACATGTATATGCTTAGAAACTTAGAAAGAGCCTTTTTTGTTCTAATTTTGTGCAGTTTTTGCTCAAATATTTTTTTATTTTGTGCTGTTTACGCTGACATTTTAAAAATTTTGTGTGGTTTACGCTGAATTCTGTGTTTGCTGTAAAAATGTCATTCTATATGATATGATTGCACAATTGCAAGTCGATGAGTCATCGGTTAAAGGTGGCAGCACCTGTGGCACACTTGCAACACATAGAATAGTTCCCAGCAGTTTCCTCACACAAAGTGACAATAATGTTGGTTAAAATGAAAGTTTAGTTTTCTGGTGCATCCAAAGTAGATGTAGATGTTATACTCAGGGCAAATGAGTTGTCTCTTGTGATAAAATGATTTACGGTGGTTTGAGATAAATAGAGGAGTTGCCTAAAAAGTGTAAACGCATGTCTTGGTGGGCCAAAAATTTCAATGTGAGGTACAGGTCAGCCTGCGTCTTGGAGCCAGTTTTGGTATCGCTTCTCGGCCTTTTGGCTAAGATCAAAGTGTAGTATCTGTTCTTATCAGCTTAATATCTGATACGTGGCTCAATGCCACTATGATATTAAACTGATTTTTGGACTTGGGCGAAGTGTTCGGGGCTTGCTCCACCTTTGCCACGGGTTGGCCCGGTATTGCAGTACCTCCGGGATCGGCCCACCACCCTTTTAAAATTAAATGAAAGTTTGAAGCTCATCTTTTCGCATGCTGGCTGCATGTGTTTCAAGTATCAGGATTGAAAATGTTTGTGCTGATGCGAAAGATGGTCATTTTATTCAATATTGATGCGTGGAAAAAATATTTGCTGTGACGTAGCAAAAAAAAAGAAAGAAAGACTTGATGGATTGCTGGCCTTTCACCAAGATCATGTTCTTTTTTTTCTGATTTTGCAGTCTCCGCCGGCTAGGTGGCGTCACAAACTGTTTAGCAAAATATCGATATGACCTGCCACCTCATGGAATTACTTCTGGTGCAGAACACTGCAAAAGAGGTAAGAGAATATTTTGTTCCTTAAAGTAATCTTCAATTTATTGACATGTTTTTGAGTTGTTCATATTGAAAATAAAAATTAATTTTGGTGAAATACTGTGCTGCTGAAAACTGCATGTGCACTGTTATGGAGTTTTGTTATTATAGGTGGAGCCACATGTGGCACACTTGCAATGCATCTATGAGCTTGCTGTGGTTCTATCAGGAACCAGTGTGCCAATGACGTCCACGAGGCCTGCGGATTTTCTTAGGTCTGGAGATGAACACTAAGCACTTGCATATCCGTGCAGCAATGAAAATCAAAGATTTTTGACCAAATTCCTTATGCCTGGAAATTAGTGTGATCAAGCAAAAATTATCAGCTTTTGATACGCCAACCAAAATGCATGAAGGCCATTCCATGAGAGTTGCTGCAGGAGGCCGACAAACAAGCATACTTACCTGGCACAGGGGCTACCGTGATCCAGAAGGCGGTGCCCCCAGGGTGAGGCCCTTCCATTGCACTCAGGTTGGGCTGACGCTTGCGATCGCCCCAAATGTGGGTGACTCGGGTGCGTAATTTTTGTTAGTGGGGGACTGCGTTCGCGCTCTCCCCTGATCTCAAATTAATATTAGAATATCAAACGAGCCTCTTCGTTGCAAGGTCTTGGCCGCTCTGCTATTCCAGAATCATGACATAATCCCCGTTTCATGATTCACAACTGTAAAAAATTTTTATAAGACACATGTAAACCCGACAAGGGCATTTTAGAAGAAGAAGAAGAAGAAGAGATAGCCCCTTGGCAACAATCTCTTAGCAACTGGAAAGTTGCACTTTTTTTTTTGTATTCCTACACCATTGTAGTCAAGGCGCTTCTTAGCAACAGTTGCACTTTTTTTGTCTTCCTACGCCACTGCAGGAGGTGACGCTGCCATAAATGTGATGCCACCACAAATGCGGTGCAATTTTATTCCAAGACCCACAGCCATTTCTGGAAGATACAAATGTTAACAAATATTGTAAAATTTAGTTATGTTCTACATGTATATGCTTAGAAACTTAGAAAGAGCCTTTTTTGTTCTAATTTTGTGCAGTTTTTGCTCAAATATTTTTTTATTTTGTGCTGTTTACGCTGACATTTTAAAAATTTTGTGTGGTTTTCGCTGAATTCTGTGTTTGCTGTAAAAATGTCATTCTATATGATATGATTGCACAATTGCAAGTCGATGAGTCATCAGTTAAAGGTGGCAGCACCTGTGGCACACTTGCAACACATAGAATAGTTCCCAGCAGTTTCCTCACACAAAGTGACAATAATGTTGGTTAAAATGAAAGTTTAGTTTTCTGGTGCATCCAAAGTAGATGTAGATGTTATACTCAGGGCAAATGAGTTGTCTCTTGTGATAAAATGATTTACGGTGGTTTGAGATAAATAGAGGAGTTGCCTAAAAAGTGTAAACGCATGTCTTGGTGGGCCAAAAATTTCAATGTGAGGTACAGGTCAGCCTGCGTCTTGGAGCCAGTTTTGGTATCGCTTCTCGGCCTTTTGGCTAAGATCAAAGTGTAGTATCTGTTCTTATCAGCTTAATATCTGATACGTGGCTCAATGCCACTATGATATTAAACTGATTTTTGGACTTGGGCGAAGTGTTCGGGGCTTGCTCCACCTTTGCCACGGGTTGGCCCGGTATTGCAGTACCTCCGGGATCGGCCCACCACCCTTTTAAAATTAAATGAAAGTTTGAAGCTCATCTTTTCGCATGCTGGCTGCATGTGTTTCAAGTATCAGGATTGAAAATGTTTGTGCTGATGCGAAAGATGGTCATTTTATTCAATATTGATGCGTGGAAAAAATATTTGCTGTGACGTAGCAAAAAAAAAGAAAGAAAGACTTGATGGATTGCTGGCCTTTCACCAAGATCATGTTCTTTTTTTTCTGATTTTGCAGTCTCCGCCGGCTAGGTGGCGTCACAAACTGTTTAGCAAAATATCGATATGACCTGCCACCTCATGGAATTACTTCTGGTGCAGAACACTGCAAAAGAGGTAAGAGAATATTTTGTTCCTTAAAGTAATCTTCAATTTATTGACATGTTTTTGAGTTGTTCATATTGAAAATAAAAATTAATTTTGGTGAAATACTGTGCTGCTGAAAACTGCATGTGCACTGTTATGGAGTTTTGTTATTATAGGTGGAGCCACATGTGGCACACTTGCAATGCATCTATGAGCTTGCTGTGGTTCTATCAGGAACCAGTGTGCCAATGACGTCCACGAGGCCTGCGGATTTTCTTAGGTCTGGAGATGAACACTAAGCACTTGCATATCCGTGCAGCAATGAAAATCAAAGATTTTTGACCAAATTCCTTATGCCTGGAAATTAGTGTGATCAAGCAAAAATTATCAGCTTTTGATACGCCAACCAAAATGCATGAAGGCCATTCCATGAGAGTTGCTGCAGGAGGCCGACAAACAAGCATACTTACCTGGCACAGGGGCTACCGTGATCCAGAAGGCGGTGCCCCCAGGGTGAGGCCCTTCCATTGCACTCAGGTTGGGCTGACGCTTGCGATCGCCCCAAATGTGGGTGACTCGGGTGCGTAATTTTTGTTAGTGGGGGACTGCGTTCGCGCTCTCCCCTGATCTCAAATTAATATTAGAATATCAAACGAGCCTCTTCGTTGCAAGGTCTTGGCCGCTCTGCTATTCCAGAATCATGACATAATCCCCGTTTCATGATTCACAACTGTAAAAAATTTTTATAAGACACATGTAAACCCGACAAGGGCATTTTAGAAGAAGAAGAAGAAGAAGAGATAGCCCCTTGGCAACAATCTCTTAGCAACTGGAAAGTTGCACTTTTTTTTTTGTATTCCTACACCATTGTAGTCAAGGCGCTTCTTAGCAACAGTTGCACTTTTTTTGTCTTCCTACGCCACTGCAGGAGGTGACGCTGCCATAAATGTGATGCCACCACAAATGCGGTGCAATTTTATTCCAAGACCCACAGCCATTTCTGGAAGATACAAATGTTAACAAATATTGTAAAATTTAGTTATGTTCTACATGTATATGCTTAGAAACTTAGAAAGAGCCTTTTTTGTTCTAATTTTGTGCAGTTTTTGCTCAAATATTTTTTTATTTTGTGCTGTTTACGCTGACATTTTAAAAATTTTGTGTGGTTTTCGCTGAATTCTGTGTTTGCTGTAAAAATGTCATTCTATATGATATGATTGCACAATTGCAAGTCGATGAGTCATCAGTTAAAGGTGGCAGCACCTGTGGCACACTTGCAACACATAGAATAGTTCCCAGCAGTTTCCTCACACAAAGTGACAATAATGTTGGTTAAAATGAAAGTTTAGTTTTCTGGTGCATCCAAAGTAGATGTAGATGTTATACTCAGGGCAAATGAGTTGTCTCTTGTGATAAAATGATTTACGGTGGTTTGAGATAAATAGAGGAGTTGCCTAAAAAGTGTAAACGCATGTCTTGGTGGGCCAAAAATTTCAATGTGAGGTACAGGTCAGCCTGCGTCTTGGAGCCAGTTTTGGTATCGCTTCTCGGCCTTTTGGCTAAGATCAAAGTGTAGTATCTGTTCTTATCAGCTTAATATCTGATACGTGGCTCAATGCCACTATGATATTAAACTGATTTTTGGACTTGGGCGAAGTGTTCGGGGCTTGCTCCACCTTTGCCACGGGTTGGCCCGGTATTGCAGTACCTCCGGGATCGGCCCACCACCCTTTTAAAATTAAATGAAAGTTTGAAGCTCATCTTTTCGCATGCTGGCTGCATGTGTTTCAAGTATCAGGATTGAAAATGTTTGTGCTGATGCGAAAGATGGTCATTTTATTCAATATTGATGCGTGGAAAAAATATTTGCTGTGACGTAGCAAAAAAAAAGAAAGAAAGACTTGATGGATTGCTGGCCTTTCACCAAGATCATGTTCTTTTTTTTCTGATTTTGCAGTCTCCGCCGGCTAGGTGGCGTCACAAACTGTTTAGCAAAATATCGATATGACCTGCCACCTCATGGAATTACTTCTGGTGCAGAACACTGCAAAAGAGGTAAGAGAATATTTTGTTCCTTAAAGTAATCTTCAATTTATTGACATGTTTTTGAGTTGTTCATATTGAAAATAAAAATTAATTTTGGTGAAATACTGTGCTGCTGAAAACTGCATGTGCACTGTTATGGAGTTTTGTTATTATAGGTGGAGCCACATGTGGCACACTTGCAATGCATCTATGAGCTTGCTGTGGTTCTATCAGGAACCAGTGTGCCAATGACGTCCACGAGGCCTGCGGATTTTCTTAGGTCTGGAGATGAACACTAAGCACTTGCATATCCGTGCAGCAATGAAAATCAAAGATTTTTGACCAAATTCCTTATGCCTGGAAATTAGTGTGATCAAGCAAAAATTATCAGCTTTTGATACGCCAACCAAAATGCATGAAGGCCATTCCATGAGAGTTGCTGCAGGAGGCCGACAAACAAGCATACTTACCTGGCACAGGGGCTACCGTGATCCAGAAGGCGGTGCCCCCAGGGTGAGGCCCTTCCATTGCACTCAGGTTGGGCTGACGCTTGCGATCGCCCCAAATGTGGGTGACTCGGGTGCGTAATTTTTGTTAGTGGGGGACTGCGTTCGCGCTCTCCCCTGATCTCAAATTAATATTAGAATATCAAACGAGCCTCTTCGTTGCAAGGTCTTGGCCGCTCTGCTATTCCAGAATCATGACATAATCCCCGTTTCATGATTCACAACTGTAAAAAATTTTTATAAGACACATGTAAACCCGACAAGGGCATTTTAGAAGAAGAAGAAGAAGAAGAGATAGCCCCTTGGCAACAATCTCTTAGCAACTGGAAAGTTGCACTTTTTTTTTTGTATTCCTACACCATTGTAGTCAAGGCGCTTCTTAGCAACAGTTGCACTTTTTTTGTCTTCCTACGCCACTGCAGGAGGTGACGCTGCCATAAATGTGATGCCACCACAAATGCGGTGCAATTTTATTCCAAGACCCACAGCCATTTCTGGAAGATACAAATGTTAACAAATATTGTAAAATTTAGTTATGTTCTACATGTATATGCTTAGAAACTTAGAAAGAGCCTTTTTTGTTCTAATTTTGTGCAGTTTTTGCTCAAATATTTTTTTATTTTGTGCTGTTTACGCTGACATTTTAAAAATTTTGTGTGGTTTACGCTGAATTCTGTGTTTGCTGTAAAAATGTCATTCTATATGATATGATTGCACAATTGCAAGTCGATGAGTCATCGTTAAAGGTGGCAGCACCTGTGGCACACTTGCAACACATAGAATAGTTCCCAGCAGTTTCCTCACACAAAGTGACAATAATGTTGGTTAAAATGAAAGTTTAGTTTTCTGGTGCATCCAAAGTAGATGTAGATGTTATACTCAGGGCAAATGAGTTGTCTCTTGTGATAAAATGATTTACGGTGGTTTGAGATAAATAGAGGAGTTGCCTAAAAAGTGTAAACGCATGTCTTGGTGGGCCAAAAATTTCAATGTGAGGTACAGGTCAGCCTGCGTCTTGGAGCCAGTTTTGGTATCGCTTCTCGGCCTTTTGGCTAAGATCAAAGTGTAGTATCTGTTCTTATCAGCTTAATATCTGATACGTGGCTCAATGCCACTATGATATTAAACTGATTTTTGGACTTGGGCGAAGTGTTCGGGGCTTGCTCCACCTTTGCCACGGGTTGGCCCGGTATTGCAGTACCTCCGGGATCGGCCCACCACCCTTTTAAAATTAAATGAAAGTTTGAAGCTCATCTTTTCGCATGCTGGCTGCATGTGTTTCAAGTATCAGGATTGAAAATGTTTGTGCTGATGCGAAAGATGGTCATTTTATTCAATATTGATGCGTGGAAAAAATATTTGCTGTGACGTAGCAAAAAAAAAGAAAGAAAGACTTGATGGATTGCTGGCCTTTCACCAAGATCATGTTCTTTTTTTTCTGATTTTGCAGTCTCCGCCGGCTAGGTGGCGTCACAAACTGTTTAGCAAAATATCGATATGACCTGCCACCTCATGGAATTACTTCTGGTGCAGAACACTGCAAAAGAGGTAAGAGAATATTTTGTTCCTTAAAGTAATCTTCAATTTATTGACATGTTTTTGAGTTGTTCATATTGAAAATAAAAATTAATTTTGGTGAAATACTGTGCTGCTGAAAACTGCATGTGCACTGTTATGGAGTTTTGTTATTATAGGTGGAGCCACATGTGGCACACTTGCAATGCATCTATGAGCTTGCTGTGGTTCTATCAGGAACCAGTGTGCCAATGACGTCCACGAGGCCTGCGGATTTTCTTAGGTCTGGAGATGAACACTAAGCACTTGCATATCCGTGCAGCAATGAAAATCAAAGATTTTTGACCAAATTCCTTATGCCTGGAAATTAGTGTGATCAAGCAAAAATTATCAGCTTTTGATACGCCAACCAAAATGCATGAAGGCCATTCCATGAGAGTTGCTGCAGGAGGCCGACAAACAAGCATACTTACCTGGCACAGGGGCTACCGTGATCCAGAAGGCGGTGCCCCCAGGGTGAGGCCCTTCCATTGCACTCAGGTTGGGCTGACGCTTGCGATCGCCCCAAATGTGGGTGACTCGGGTGCGTAATTTTTGTTAGTGGGGGACTGCGTTCGCGCTCTCCCCTGATCTCAAATTAATATTAGAATATCAAACGAGCCTCTTCGTTGCAAGGTCTTGGCCGCTCTGCTATTCCAGAATCATGACATAATCCCCGTTTCATGATTCACAACTGTAAAAAATTTTTATAAGACACATGTAAACCCGACAAGGGCATTTTAGAAGAAGAAGAAGAAGAAGAGATAGCCCCTTGGCAACAATCTCTTAGCAACTGGAAAGTTGCACTTTTTTTTTTGTATTCCTACACCATTGTAGTCAAGGCGCTTCTTAGCAACAGTTGCACTTTTTTTGTCTTCCTACGCCACTGCAGGAGGTGACGCTGCCATAAATGTGATGCCACCACAAATGCGGTGCAATTTTATTCCAAGACCCACAGCCATTTCTGGAAGATACAAATGTTAACAAATATTGTAAAATTTAGTTATGTTCTACATGTATATGCTTAGAAACTTAGAAAGAGCCTTTTTTGTTCTAATTTTGTGCAGTTTTTGCTCAAATATTTTTTTATTTTGTGCTGTTTACGCTGACATTTTAAAAATTTTGTGTGGTTTTCGCTGAATTCTGTGTTTGCTGTAAAAATGTCATTCTATATGATATGATTGCACAATTGCAAGTCGATGAGTCATCAGTTAAAGGTGGCAGCACCTGTGGCACACTTGCAACACATAGAATAGTTCCCAGCAGTTTCCTCACACAAAGTGACAATAATGTTGGTTAAAATGAAAGTTTAGTTTTCTGGTGCATCCAAAGTAGATGTAGATGTTATACTCAGGGCAAATGAGTTGTCTCTTGTGATAAAATGATTTACGGTGGTTTGAGATAAATAGAGGAGTTGCCTAAAAAGTGTAAACGCATGTCTTGGTGGGCCAAAAATTTCAATGTGAGGTACAGGTCAGCCTGCGTCTTGGAGCCAGTTTTGGTATCGCTTCTCGGCCTTTTGGCTAAGATCAAAGTGTAGTATCTGTTCTTATCAGCTTAATATCTGATACGTGGCTCAATGCCACTATGATATTAAACTGATTTTTGGACTTGGGCGAAGTGTTCGGGGCTTGCTCCACCTTTGCCACGGGTTGGCCCGGTATTGCAGTACCTCCGGGATCGGCCCACCACCCTTTTAAAATTAAATGAAAGTTTGAAGCTCATCTTTTCGCATGCTGGCTGCATGTGTTTCAAGTATCAGGATTGAAAATGTTTGTGCTGATGCGAAAGATGGTCATTTTATTCAATATTGATGCGTGGAAAAAATATTTGCTGTGACGTAGCAAAAAAAAAGAAAGAAAGACTTGATGGATTGCTGGCCTTTCACCAAGATCATGTTCTTTTTTTTCTGATTTTGCAGTCTCCGCCGGCTAGGTGGCGTCACAAACTGTTTAGCAAAATATCGATATGACCTGCCACCTCATGGAATTACTTCTGGTGCAGAACACTGCAAAAGAGGTAAGAGAATATTTTGTTCCTTAAAGTAATCTTCAATTTATTGACATGTTTTTGAGTTGTTCATATTGAAAATAAAAATTAATTTTGGTGAAATACTGTGCTGCTGAAAACTGCATGTGCACTGTTATGGAGTTTTGTTATTATAGGTGGAGCCACATGTGGCACACTTGCAATGCATCTATGAGCTTGCTGTGGTTCTATCAGGAACCAGTGTGCCAATGACGTCCACGAGGCCTGCGGATTTTCTTAGGTCTGGAGATGAACACTAAGCACTTGCATATCCGTGCAGCAATGAAAATCAAAGATTTTTGACCAAATTCCTTATGCCTGGAAATTAGTGTGATCAAGCAAAAATTATCAGCTTTTGATACGCCAACCAAAATGCATGAAGGCCATTCCATGAGAGTTGCTGCAGGAGGCCGACAAACAAGCATACTTACCTGGCACAGGGGCTACCGTGATCCAGAAGGCGGTGCCCCCAGGGTGAGGCCCTTCCATTGCACTCAGGTTGGGCTGACGCTTGCGATCGCCCCAAATGTGGGTGACTCGGGTGCGTAATTTTTGTTAGTGGGGGACTGCGTTCGCGCTCTCCCCTGATCTCAAATTAATATTAGAATATCAAACGAGCCTCTTCGTTGCAAGGTCTTGGCCGCTCTGCTATTCCAGAATCATGACATAATCCCCGTTTCATGATTCACAACTGTAAAAAATTTTTATAAGACACATGTAAACCCGACAAGGGCATTTTAGAAGAAGAAGAAGAAGAAGAGATAGCCCCTTGGCAACAATCTCTTAGCAACTGGAAAGTTGCACTTTTTTTTTGTGTATTCCTACACCATTGTAGTCAAGGCGCTTCTTAGCAACAGTTGCACTTTTTTTGTCTTCCTACGCCACTGCAGGAGGTGACGCTGCCATAAATGTGATGCCACCACAAATGCGGTGCAATTTTATTCCAAGACCCACAGCCATTTCTGGAAGATACAAATGTTAACAAATATTGTAAAATTTAGTTATGTTCTACATGTATATGCTTAGAAACTTAGAAAGAGCCTTTTTTGTTCTAATTTTGTGCAGTTTTTGCTCAAATATTTTTTTATTTTGTGCTGTTTACGCTGACATTTTAAAAATTTTGTGTGGTTTACGCTGAATTCTGTGTTTGCTGTAAAAATGTCATTCTATATGATATGATTGCACAATTGCAAGTCGATGAGTCATCGGTTAAAGGTGGCAGCACCTGTGGCACACTTGCAACACATAGAATAGTTCCCAGCAGTTTCCTCACACAAAGTGACAATAATGTTGGTTAAAATGAAAGTTTAGTTTTCTGGTGCATCCAAAGTAGATGTAGATGTTATACTCAGGGCAAATGAGTTGTCTCTTGTGATAAAATGATTTACGGTGGTTTGAGATAAATAGAGGAGTTGCCTAAAAAGTGTAAACGCATGTCTTGGTGGGCCAAAAATTTCAATGTGAGGTACAGGTCAGCCTGCGTCTTGGAGCCAGTTTTGGTATCGCTTCTCGGCCTTTTGGCTAAGATCAAAGTGTAGTATCTGTTCTTATCAGCTTAATATCTGATACGTGGCTCAATGCCACTATGATATTAAACTGATTTTTGGACTTGGGCGAAGTGTTCGGGGCTTGCTCCACCTTTGCCACGGGTTGGCCCGGTATTGCAGTACCTCCGGGATCGGCCCACCACCCTTTTAAAATTAAATGAAAGTTTGAAGCTCATCTTTTCGCATGCTGGCTGCATGTGTTTCAAGTATCAGGATTGAAAATGTTTGTGCTGATGCGAAAGATGGTCATTTTATTCAATATTGATGCGTGGAAAAAATATTTGCTGTGACGTAGCAAAAAAAAAGAAAGAAAGACTTGATGGATTGCTGGCCTTTCACCAAGATCATGTTCTTTTTTTTCTGATTTTGCAGTCTCCGCCGCCTAGGTGGCGTCACAAACTGTTTAGCAAAATATCGATATGACCTGCCACCTCATGGAATTACTTCTGGTGCAGAACACTGCAAAAGAGGTAAGAGAATATTTTGTTCCTTAAAGTAATCTTCAATTTATTGACATGTTTTTGAGTTGTTCATATTGAAAATAAAAATTAATTTTGGTGAAATACTGTGCTGCTGAAAACTGCATGTGCACTGTTATGGAGTTTTGTTATTATAGGTGGAGCCACATGTGGCACACTTGCAATGCATCTATGAGCTTGCTGTGGTTCTATCAGGAACCAGTGTGCCAATGACGTCCACGAGGCCTGCGGATTTTCTTAGGTCTGGAGATGAACACTAAGCACTTGCATATCCGTGCAGCAATGAAAATCAAAGATTTTTGACCAAATTCCTTATGCCTGGAAATTAGTGTGATCAAGCAAAAATTATCAGCTTTTGATACGCCAACCAAAATGCATGAAGGCCATTCCATGAGAGTTGCTGCAGGAGGCCGACAAACAAGCATACTTACCTGGCACAGGGGCTACCGTGATCCAGAAGGCGGTGCCCCCAGGGTGAGGCCCTTCCATTGCACTCAGGTTGGGCTGACGCTTGCGATCGCCCCAAATGTGGGTGACTCGGGTGCGTAATTTTTGTTAGTGGGGGACTGCGTTCGCGCTCTCCCCTGATCTCAAATTAATATTAGAATATCAAACGAGCCTCTTCGTTGCAAGGTCTTGGCCGCTCTGCTATTCCAGAATCATGACATAATCCCCGTTTCATGATTCACAACTGTAAAAAATTTTTATAAGACACATGTAAACCCGACAAGGGCATTTTAGAAGAAGAAGAAGAAGAAGAGATAGCCCCTTGGCAACAATCTCTTAGCAACTGGAAAGTTGCACTTTTTTTTTGTATTCCTACACCATTGTAGTCAAGGCGCTTCTTAGCAACAGTTGCACTTTTTTTGTCTTCCTACGCCACTGCAGGAGGTGACGCTGCCATAAATGTGATGCCACCACAAATGCGGTGCAATTTTATTCCAAGACCCACAGCCATTTCTGGAAGATACAAATGTTAACAAATATTGTAAAATTTAGTTATGTTCTACATGTATATGCTTAGAAACTTAGAAAGAGCCTTTTTTGTTCTAATTTTGTGCAGTTTTTGCTCAAATATTTTTTTATTTTGTGCTGTTTACGCTGACATTTTAAAAATTTTGTGTGGTTTACGCTGAATTCTGTGTTTGCTGTAAAAATGTCATTCTATATGATATGATTGCACAATTGCAAGTCGATGAGTCATCGTTAAAGGTGGCAGCACCTGTGGCACACTTGCAACACATAGAATAGTTCCCAGCAGTTTCCTCACACAAAGTGACAATAATGTTGGTTAAAATGAAAGTTTAGTTTTCTGGTGCATCCAAAGTAGATGTAGATGTTATACTCAGGGCAAATGAGTTGTCTCTTGTGATAAAATGATTTACGGTGGTTTGAGATAAATAGAGGAGTTGCCTAAAAAGTGTAAACGCATGTCTTGGTGGGCCAAAAATTTCAATGTGAGGTACAGGTCAGCCTGCGTCTTGGAGCCAGTTTTGGTATCGCTTCTCGGCCTTTTGGCTAAGATCAAAGTGTAGTATCTGTTCTTATCAGCTTAATATCTGATACGTGGCTCAATGCCACTATGATATTAAACTGATTTTTGGACTTGGGCGAAGTGTTCGGGGCTTGCTCCACCTTTGCCACGGGTTGGCCCGGTATTGCAGTACCTCCGGGATCGGCCCACCACCCTTTTAAAATTAAATGAAAGTTTGAAGCTCATCTTTTCGCATGCTGGCTGCATGTGTTTCAAGTATCAGGATTGAAAATGTTTGTGCTGATGCGAAAGATGGTCATTTTATTCAATATTGATGCGTGGAAAAAATATTTGCTGTGACGTAGCAAAAAAAAAGAAAGAAAGACTTGATGGATTGCTGGCCTTTCACCAAGATCATGTTCTTTTTTTTCTGATTTTGCAGTCTCCGCCGGCTAGGTGGCGTCACAAACTGTTTAGCAAAATATCGATATGACCTGCCACCTCATGGAATTACTTCTGGTGCAGAACACTGCAAAAGAGGTAAGAGAATATTTTGTTCCTTAAAGTAATCTTCAATTTATTGACATGTTTTTGAGTTGTTCATATTGAAAATAAAAATTAATTTTGGTGAAATACTGTGCTGCTGAAAACTGCATGTGCACTGTTATGGAGTTTTGTTATTATAGGTGGAGCCACATGTGGCACACTTGCAATGCATCTATGAGCTTGCTGTGGTTCTATCAGGAACCAGTGTGCCAATGACGTCCACGAGGCCTGCGGATTTTCTTAGGTCTGGAGATGAACACTAAGCACTTGCATATCCGTGCAGCAATGAAAATCAAAGATTTTTGACCAAATTCCTTATGCCTGGAAATTAGTGTGATCAAGCAAAAATTATCAGCTTTTGATACGCCAACCAAAATGCATGAAGGCCATTCCATGAGAGTTGCTGCAGGAGGCCGACAAACAAGCATACTTACCTGGCACAGGGGCTACCGTGATCCAGAAGGCGGTGCCCCCAGGGTGAGGCCCTTCCATTGCACTCAGGTTGGGCTGACGCTTGCGATCGCCCCAAATGTGGGTGACTCGGGTGCGTAATTTTTGTTAGTGGGGGACTGCGTTCGCGCTCTCCCCTGATCTCAAATTAATATTAGAATATCAAACGAGCCTCTTCGTTGCAAGGTCTTGGCCGCTCTGCTATTCCAGAATCATGACATAATCCCCGTTTCATGATTCACAACTGTAAAAAATTTTTATAAGACACATGTAAACCCGACAAGGGCATTTTAGAAGAAGAAGAAGAAGAAGAGATAGCCCCTTGGCAACAATCTCTTAGCAACTGGAAAGTTGCACTTTTTTTTTTGTATTCCTACACCATTGTAGTCAAGGCGCTTCTTAGCAACAGTTGCACTTTTTTTGTCTTCCTACGCCACTGCAGGAGGTGACGCTGCCATAAATGTGATGCCACCACAAATGCGGTGCAATTTTATTCCAAGACCCACAGCCATTTCTGGAAGATACAAATGTTAACAAATATTGTAAAATTTAGTTATGTTCTACATGTATATGCTTAGAAACTTAGAAAGAGCCTTTTTTGTTCTAATTTTGTGCAGTTTTTGCTCAAATATTTTTTTATTTTGTGCTGTTTACGCTGACATTTTAAAAATTTTGTGTGGTTTACGCTGAATTCTGTGTTTGCTGTAAAAATGTCATTCTATATGATATGATTGCACAATTGCAAGTCGATGAGTCATCGGTTAAAGGTGGCAGCACCTGTGGCACACTTGCAACACATAGAATAGTTCCCAGCAGTTTCCTCACACAAAGTGACAATAATGTTGGTTAAAATGAAAGTTTAGTTTTCTGGTGCATCCAAAGTAGATGTAGATGTTATACTCAGGGCAAATGAGTTGTCTCTTGTGATAAAATGATTTACGGTGGTTTGAGATAAATAGAGGAGTTGCCTAAAAAGTGTAAACGCATGTCTTGGTGGGCCA
This sequence comes from Platynereis dumerilii, assembly GCA_026936325.1. NCBI lineage: Eukaryota > Metazoa > Annelida > Polychaeta > Phyllodocida > Nereididae > Platynereis > Platynereis dumerilii. Next base: position 4,740,062 of record JAPTHN010000029.1, read on the forward strand.
AAAATTTCAATGTGAGGTACAGGTCAGCCTGCGTCTTGGAGCCAGTTTTGGTATCGCTTCTCGGCCTTTTGGCTAAGATCAAAGTGTAGTATCTGTTCTTATCAGCTTAATATCTGATACGTGGCTCAATGCCACTATGATATTAAACTGATTTTTGGACTTGGGCGAAGTGTTCGGGGCTTGCTCCACCTTTGCCACGGGTTGGCCCGGTATTGCAGTACCTCCGGGATCGGCCCACCACCCTTTTAAAATTAAATGAAAGTTTGAAGCTCATCTTTTCGCATGCTGGCTGCATGTGTTTCAAGTATCAGGATTGAAAATGTTTGTGCTGATGCGAAAGATGGTCATTTTATTCAATATTGATGCGTGGAAAAAATATTTGCTGTGACGTAGCAAAAAAAAAGAAAGAAAGACTTGATGGATTGCTGGCCTTTCACCAAGATCATGTTCTTTTTTTTCTGATTTTGCAGTCTCCGCCGGCTAGGTGGCGTCACAAACTGTTTAGCAAAATATCGATATGACCTGCCACCTCATGGAATTACTTCTGGTGCAGAACACTGCAAAAGAGGTAAGAGAATATTTTGTTCCTTAAAGTAATCTTCAATTTATTGACATGTTTTTGAGTTGTTCATATTGAAAATAAAAATTAATTTTGGTGAAATACTGTGCTGCTGAAAACTGCATGTGCACTGTTATGGAGTTTTGTTATTATAGGTGGAGCCACATGTGGCACACTTGCAATGCATCTATGAGCTTGCTGTGGTTCTATCAGGAACCAGTGTGCCAATGACGTCCACGAGGCCTGCGGATTTTCTTAGGTCTGGAGATGAACACTAAGCACTTGCATATCCGTGCAGCAATGAAAATCAAAGATTTTTGACCAAATTCCTTATGCCTGGAAATTAGTGTGATCAAGCAAAAATTATCAGCTTTTGATACGCCAACCAAAATGCATGAAGGCCATTCCATGAGAGTTGCTGCAGGAGGCCGACAAACAAGCATACTTACCTGGCACAGGGGCTACCGTGATCCAGAAGGCGGTGCCCCCAGGGTGAGGCCCTTCCATTGCACTCAGGTTGGGCTGACGCTTGCGATCGCCCCAAATGTGGGTGACTCGGGTGCGTAATTTTTGTTAGTGGGGGACTGCGTTCGCGCTCTCCCCTGATCTCAAATTAATATTAGAATATCAAACGAGCCTCTTCGTTGCAAGGTCTTGGCCGCTCTGCTATTCCAGAATCATGACATAATCCCCGTTTCATGATTCACAACTGTAAAAAATTTTTATAAGACACATGTAAACCCGACAAGGGCATTTTAGAAGAAGAAGAAGAAGAAGAGATAGCCCCTTGGCAACAATCTCTTAGCAACTGGAAAGTTGCACTTTTTTTTTTGTATTCCTACACCATTGTAGTCAAGGCGCTTCTTAGCAACAGTTGCACTTTTTTTGTCTTCCTACGCCACTGCAGGAGGTGACGCTGCCATAAATGTGATGCCACCACAAATGCGGTGCAATTTTATTCCAAGACCCACAGCCATTTCTGGAAGATACAAATGTTAACAAATATTGTAAAATTTAGTTATGTTCTACATGTATATGCTTAGAAACTTAGAAAGAGCCTTTTTTGTTCTAATTTTGTGCAGTTTTTGCTCAAATATTTTTTTATTTTGTGCTGTTTACGCTGACATTTTAAAAATTTTGTGTGGTTTACGCTGAATTCTGTGTTTGCTGTAAAAATGTCATTCTATATGATATGATTGCACAATTGCAAGTCGATGAGTCATCAGTTAAAGGTGGCAGCACCTGTGGCACACTTGCAACACATAGAATAGTTCCCAGCAGTTTCCTCACACAAAGTGACAATAATGTTGGTTAAAATGAAAGTTTAGTTTTCTGGTGCATCCAAAGTAGATGTAGATGTTATACTCAGGGCAAATGAGTTGTCTCTTGTGATAAAATGATTTACGGTGGTTTGAGATAAATAGAGGAGTTGCCTAAAAAGTGTAAACGCATGTCTTGGTGGGCCAAAAATTTCAATGTGAGGTACAGGTCAGCCTGCGTCTTGGAGCCAGTTTTGGTATCGCTTCTCGGCCTTTTGGCTAAGATCAAAGTGTAGTATCTGTTCTTATCAGCTTAATATCTGATACGTGGCTCAATGCCACTATGATATTAAACTGATTTTTGGACTTGGGCGAAGTGTTCGGGGCTTGCTCCACCTTTGCCACGGGTTGGCCCGGTATTGCAGTACCTCCGGGATCGGCCCACCACCCTTTTAAAATTAAATGAAAGTTTGAAGCTCATCTTTTCGCATGCTGGCTGCATGTGTTTCAAGTATCAGGATTGAAAATGTTTGTGCTGATGCGAAAGATGGTCATTTTATTCAATATTGATGCGTGGAAAAAATATTTGCTGTGACGTAGCAAAAAAAAAGAAAGAAAGACTTGATGGATTGCTGGCCTTTCACCAAGATCATGTTCTTTTTTTTCTGATTTTGCAGTCTCCGCCGGCTAGGTGGCGTCACAAACTGTTTAGCAAAATATCGATATGACCTGCCACCTCATGGAATTACTTCTGGTGCAGAACACTGCAAAAGAGGTAAGAGAATATTTTGTTCCTTAAAGTAATCTTCAATTTATTGACATGTTTTTGAGTTGTTCATATTGAAAATAAAAATTAATTTTGGTGAAATACTGTGCTGCTGAAAACTGCATGTGCACTGTTATGGAGTTTTGTTATTATAGGTGGAGCCACATGTGGCACACTTGCAATGCATCTATGAGCTTGCTGTGGTTCTATCAGGAACCAGTGTGCCAATGACGTCCACGAGGCCTGCGGATTTTCTTAGGTCTGGAGATGAACACTAAGCACTTGCATATCCGTGCAGCAATGAAAATCAAAGATTTTTGACCAAATTCCTTATGCCTGGAAATTAGTGTGATCAAGCAAAAATTATCAGCTTTTGATACGCCAACCAAAATGCATGAAGGCCATTCCATGAGAGTTGCTGCAGGAGGCCGACAAACAAGCATACTTACCTGGCACAGGGGCTACCGTGATCCAGAAGGCGGTGCCCCCAGGGTGAGGCCCTTCCATTGCACTCAGGTTGGGCTGACGCTTGCGATCGCCCCAAATGTGGGTGACTCGGGTGCGTAATTTTTGTTAGTGGGGGACTGCGTTCGCGCTCTCCCCTGATCTCAAATTAATATTAGAATATCAAACGAGCCTCTTCGTTGCAAGGTCTTGGCCGCTCTGCTATTCCAGAATCATGACATAATCCCCGTTTCATGATTCACAACTGTAAAAAATTTTTATAAGACACATGTAAACCCGACAAGGGCATTTTAGAAGAAGAAGAAGAAGAAGAGATAGCCCCTTGGCAACAATCTCTTAGCAACTGGAAAGTTGCACTTTTTTTTTTGTATTCCTACACCATTGTAGTCAAGGCGCTTCTTAGCAACAGTTGCACTTTTTTTGTCTTCCTACGCCACTGCAGGAGGTGACGCTGCCATAAATGTGATGCCACCACAAATGCGGTGCAATTTTATTCCAAGACCCACAGCCATTTCTGGAAGATACAAATGTTAACAAATATTGTAAAATTTAGTTATGTTCTACATGTATATGCTTAGAAACTTAGAAAGAGCCTTTTTTGTTCTAATTTTGTGCAGTTTTTGCTCAAATATTTTTTATTTTGTGCTGTTTACGCTGACATTTTAAAAATTTTGTGTGGTTTTCGCTGAATTCTGTGTTTGCTGTAAAAATGTCATTCTATATGATATGATTGCACAATTGCAAGTCGATGAGTCATCAGTTAAAGGTGGCAGCACCTGTGGCACACTTGCAACACATAGAATAGTTCCCAGCAGTTTCCTCACACAAAGTGACAATAATGTTGGTTAAAATGAAAGTTTAGTTTTCTGGTGCATCCAAAGTAGATGTAGATGTTATACTCAGGGCAAATGAGTTGTCTCTTGTGATAAAATGATTTACGGTGGTTTGAGATAAATAGAGGAGTTGCCTAAAAAGTGTAAACGCATGTCTTGGTGGGCCAAAAATTTCAATGTGAGGTACAGGTCAGCCTGCGTCTTGGAGCCAGTTTTGGTATCGCTTCTCGGCCTTTTGGCTAAGATCAAAGTGTAGTATCTGTTCTTATCAGCTTAATATCTGATACGTGGCTCAATGCCACTATGATATTAAACTGATTTTTGGACTTGGGCGAAGTGTTCGGGGCTTGCTCCACCTTTGCCACGGGTTGGCCCGGTATTGCAGTACCTCCGGGATCGGCCCACCACCCTTTTAAAATTAAATGAAAGTTTGAAGCTCATCTTTTCGCATGCTGGCTGCATGTGTTTCAAGTATCAGGATTGAAAATGTTTGTGCTGATGCGAAAGATGGTCATTTTATTCAATATTGATGCGTGGAAAAAATATTTGCTGTGACGTAGCAAAAAAAAAGAAAGAAAGACTTGATGGATTGCTGGCCTTTCACCAAGATCATGTTCTTTTTTTTCTGATTTTGCAGTCTCCGCCGGCTAGGTGGCGTCACAAACTGTTTAGCAAAATATCGATATGACCTGCCACCTCATGGAATTACTTCTGGTGCAGAACACTGCAAAAGAGGTAAGAGAATATTTTGTTCCTTAAAGTAATCTTCAATTTATTGACATGTTTTTGAGTTGTTCATATTGAAAATAAAAATTAATTTTGGTGAAATACTGTGCTGCTGAAAACTGCATGTGCACTGTTATGGAGTTTTGTTATTATAGGTGGAGCCACATGTGGCACACTTGCAATGCATCTATGAGCTTGCTGTGGTTCTATCAGGAACCAGTGTGCCAATGACGTCCACGAGGCCTGCGGATTTTCTTAGGTCTGGAGATGAACACTAAGCACTTGCATATCCGTGCAGCAATGAAAATCAAAGATTTTTGACCAAATTCCTTATGCCTGGAAATTAGTGTGATCAAGCAAAAATTATCAGCTTTTGATACGCCAACCAAAATGCATGAAGGCCATTCCATGAGAGTTGCTGCAGGAGGCCGACAAACAAGCATACTTACCTGGCACAGGGGCTACCGTGATCCAGAAGGCGGTGCCCCCAGGGTGAGGCCCTTCCATTGCACTCAGGTTGGGCTGACGCTTGCGATCGCCCCAAATGTGGGTGACTCGGGTGCGTAATTTTTGTTAGTGGGGGACTGCGTTCGCGCTCTCCCCTGATCTCAAATTAATATTAGAATATCAAACGAGCCTCTTCGTTGCAAGGTCTTGGCCGCTCTGCTATTCCAGAATCATGACATAATCCCCGTTTCATGATTCACAACTGTAAAAAATTTTTATAAGACACATGTAAACCCGACAAGGGCATTTTAGAAGAAGAAGAAGAAGAAGAGATAGCCCCTTGGCAACAATCTCTTAGCAACTGGAAAGTTGCACTTTTTTTTTTGTATTCCTACACCATTGTAGTCAAGGCGCTTCTTAGCAACAGTTGCACTTTTTTTGTCTTCCTACGCCACTGCAGGAGGTGACGCTGCCATAAATGTGATGCCACCACAAATGCGGTGCAATTTTATTCCAAGACCCACAGCCATTTCTGGAAGATACAAATGTTAACAAATATTGTAAAATTTAGTTATGTTCTACATGTATATGCTTAGAAACTTAGAAAGAGCCTTTTTTGTTCTAATTTTGTGCAGTTTTTGCTCAAATATTTTTTTATTTTGTGCTGTTTACGCTGACATTTTAAAAATTTTGTGTGGTTTACGCTGAATTCTGTGTTTGCTGTAAAAATGTCATTCTATATGATATGATTGCACAATTGCAAGTCGATGAGTCATCAGTTAAAGGTGGCAGCACCTGTGGCACACTTGCAACACATAGAATAGTTCCCAGCAGTTTCCTCACACAAAGTGACAATAATGTTGGTTAAAATGAAAGTTTAGTTTTCTGGTGCATCCAAAGTAGATGTAGATGTTATACTCAGGGCAAATGAGTTGTCTCTTGTGATAAAATGATTTACGGTGGTTTGAGATAAATAGAGGAGTTGCCTAAAAAGTGTAAACGCATGTCTTGGTGGGCCAAAAATTTCAATGTGAGGTACAGGTCAGCCTGCGTCTTGGAGCCAGTTTTGGTATCGCTTCTCGGCCTTTTGGCTAAGATCAAAGTGTAGTATCTGTTCTTATCAGCTTAATATCTGATACGTGGCTCAATGCCACTATGATATTAAACTGATTTTTGGACTTGGGCGAAGTGTTCGGGGCTTGCTCCACCTTTGCCACGGGTTGGCCCGGTATTGCAGTACCTCCGGGATCGGCCCACCACCCTTTTAAAATTAAATGAAAGTTTGAAGCTCATCTTTTCGCATGCTGGCTGCATGTGTTTCAAGTATCAGGATTGAAAATGTTTGTGCTGATGCGAAAGATGGTCATTTTATTCAATATTGATGCGTGGAAAAAATATTTGCTGTGACGTAGCAAAAAAAAAGAAAGAAAGACTTGATGGATTGCTGGCCTTTCACCAAGATCATGTTCTTTTTTTTCTGATTTTGCAGTCTCCGCCGGCTAGGTGGCGTCACAAACTGTTTAGCAAAATATCGATATGACCTGCCACCTCATGGAATTACTTCTGGTGCAGAACACTGCAAAAGAGGTAAGAGAATATTTTGTTCCTTAAAGTAATCTTCAATTTATTGACATGTTTTTGAGTTGTTCATATTGAAAATAAAAATTAATTTTGGTGAAATACTGTGCTGCTGAAAACTGCATGTGCACTGTTATGGAGTTTTGTTATTATAGGTGGAGCCACATGTGGCACACTTGCAATGCATCTATGAGCTTGCTGTGGTTCTATCAGGAACCAGTGTGCCAATGACGTCCACGAGGCCTGCGGATTTTCTTAGGTCTGGAGATGAACACTAAGCACTTGCATATCCGTGCAGCAATGAAAATCAAAGATTTTTGACCAAATTCCTTATGCCTGGAAATTAGTGTGATCAAGCAAAAATTATCAGCTTTTGATACGCCAACCAAAATGCATGAAGGCCATTCCATGAGAGTTGCTGCAGGAGGCCGACAAACAAGCATACTTACCTGGCACAGGGGCTACCGTGATCCAGAAGGCGGTGCCCCCAGGGTGAGGCCCTTCCATTGCACTCAGGTTGGGCTGACGCTTGCGATCGCCCCAAATGTGGGTGACTCGGGTGCGTAATTTTTGTTAGTGGGGGACTGCGTTCGCGCTCTCCCCTGATCTCAAATTAATATTAGAATATCAAACGAGCCTCTTCGTTGCAAGGTCTTGGCCGCTCTGCTATTCCAGAATCATGACATAATCCCCGTTTCATGATTCACAACTGTAAAAAATTTTTATAAGACACATGTAAACCCGACAAGGGCATTTTAGAAGAAGAAGAAGAAGAAGAGATAGCCCCTTGGCAACAATCTCTTAGCAACTGGAAAGTTGCACTTTTTTTTTTGTATTCCTACACCATTGTAGTCAAGGCGCTTCTTAGCAACAGTTGCACTTTTTTTGTCTTCCTACGCCACTGCAGGAGGTGACGCTGCCATAAATGTGATGCCACCACAAATGCGGTGCAATTTTATTCCAAGACCCACAGCCATTTCTGGAAGATACAAATGTTAACAAATATTGTAAAATTTAGTTATGTTCTACATGTATATGCTTAGAAACTTAGAAAGAGCCTTTTTTGTTCTAATTTTGTGCAGTTTTTGCTCAAATATTTTTTTATTTTGTGCTGTTTACGCTGACATTTTAAAAATTTTGTGTGGTTTACGCTGAATTCTGTGTTTGCTGTAAAAATGTCATTCTATATGATATGATTGCACAATTGCAAGTCGATGAGTCATCGTTAAAGGTGGCAGCACCTGTGGCACACTTGCAACACATAGAATAGTTCCCAGCAGTTTCCTCACACAAAGTGACAATAATGTTGGTTAAAATGAAAGTTTAGTTTTCTGGTGCATCCAAAGTAGATGTAGATGTTATACTCAGGGCAAATGAGTTGTCTCTTGTGATAAAATGATTTACGGTGGTTTGAGATAAATAGAGGAGTTGCCTAAAAAGTGTAAACGCATGTCTTGGTGGGCCAAAAATTTCAATGTGAGGTACAGGTCAGCCTGCGTCTTGGAGCCAGTTTTGGTATCGCTTCTCGGCCTTTTGGCTAAGATCAAAGTGTAGTATCTGTTCTTATCAGCTTAATATCTGATACGTGGCTCAATGCCACTATGATATTAAACTGATTTTTGGACTTGGGCGAAGTGTTCGGGGCTTGCTCCACCTTTGCCACGGGTTGGCCCGGTATTGCAGTACCTCCGGGATCGGCCCACCACCCTTTTAAAATTAAATGAAAGTTTGAAGCTCATCTTTTCGCATGCTGGCTGCATGTGTTTCAAGTATCAGGATTGAAAATGTTTGTGCTGATGCGAAAGATGGTCATTTTATTCAATATTGATGCGTGGAAAAAATATTTGCTGTGACGTAGCAAAAAAAAAGAAAGAAAGACTTGATGGATTGCTGGCCTTTCACCAAGATCATGTTCTTTTTTTTCTGATTTTGCAGTCTCCGCCGGCTAGGTGGCGTCACAAACTGTTTAGCAAAATATCGATATGACCTGCCACCTCATGGAATTACTTCTGGTGCAGAACACTGCAAAAGAGGTAAGAGAATATTTTGTTCCTTAAAGTAATCTTCAATTTATTGACATGTTTTTGAGTTGTTCATATTGAAAATAAAAATTAATTTTGGTGAAATACTGTGCTGCTGAAAACTGCATGTGCACTGTTATGGAGTTTTGTTATTATAGGTGGAGCCACATGTGGCACACTTGCAATGCATCTATGAGCTTGCTGTGGTTCTATCAGGAACCAGTGTGCCAATGACGTCCACGAGGCCTGCGGATTTTCTTAGGTCTGGAGATGAACACTAAGCACTTGCATATCCGTGCAGCAATGAAAATCAAAGATTTTTGACCAAATTCCTTATGCCTGGAAATTAGTGTGATCAAGCAAAAATTATCAGCTTTTGATACGCCAACCAAAATGCATGAAGGCCATTCCATGAGAGTTGCTGCAGGAGGCCGACAAACAAGCATACTTACCTGGCACAGGGGCTACCGTGATCCAGAAGGCGGTGCCCCCAGGGTGAGGCCCTTCCATTGCACTCAGGTTGGGCTGACGCTTGCGATCGCCCCAAATGTGGGTGACTCGGGTGCGTAATTTTTGTTAGTGGGGGACTGCGTTCGCGCTCTCCCCTGATCTCAAATTAATATTAGAATATCAAACGAGCCTCTTCGTTGCAAGGTCTTGGCCGCTCTGCTATTCCAGAATCATGACATAATCCCCGTTTCATGATTCACAACTGTAAAAAATTTTTATAAGACACATGTAAACCCGACAAGGGCATTTTAGAAGAAGAAGAAGAAGAAGAGATAGCCCCTTGGCAACAATCTCTTAGCAACTGGAAAGTTGCACTTTTTTTTTTGTATTCCTACACCATTGTAGTCAAGGCGCTTCTTAGCAACAGTTGCACTTTTTTTGTCTTCCTACGCCACTGCAGGAGGTGACGCTGCCATAAATGTGATGCCACCACAAATGCGGTGCAATTTTATTCCAAGACCCACAGCCATTTCTGGAAGATACAAATGTTAACAAATATTGTAAAATTTAGTTATGTTCTACATGTATATGCTTAGAAACTTAGAAAGAGCCTTTTTTGTTCTAATTTTGTGCAGTTTTTGCTCAAATATTTTTTTATTTTGTGCTGTTTACGCTGACATTTTAAAAATTTTGTGTGGTTTACGCTGAATTCTGTGTTTGCTGTAAAAATGTCATTCTATATGATATGATTGCACAATTGCAAGTCGATGAGTCATCGGTTAAAGGTGGCAGCACCTGTGGCACACTTGCAACACATAGAATAGTTCCCAGCAGTTTCCTCACACAAAGTGACAATAATGTTGGTTAAAATGAAAGTTTAGTTTTCTGGTGCATCCAAAGTAGATGTAGATGTTATACTCAGGGCAAATGAGTTGTCTCTTGTGATAAAATGATTTACGGTGGTTTGAGATAAATAGAGGAGTTGCCTAAAAAGTGTAAACGCATGTCTTGGTGGGCCAAAAATTTCAATGTGAGGTACAGGTCAGCCTGCGTCTTGGAGCCAGTTTTGGTATCGCTTCTCGGCCTTTTGGCTAAGATCAAAGTGTAGTATCTGTTCTTATCAGCTTAATATCTGATACGTGGCTCAATGCCACTATGATATTAAACTGATTTTTGGACTTGGGCGAAGTGTTCGGGGCTTGCTCCACCTTTGCCACGGGTTGGCCCGGTATTGCAGTACCTCCGGGATCGGCCCACCACCCTTTTAAAATTAAATGAAAGTTTGAAGCTCATCTTTTCGCATGCTGGCTGCATGTGTTTCAAGTATCAGGATTGAAAATGTTTGTGCTGATGCGAAAGATGGTCATTTTATTCAATATTGATGCGTGGAAAAAATATTTGCTGTGACGTAGCAAAAAAAAGAAAGAAAGACTTGATGGATTGCTGGCCTTTCACCAAGATCATGTTCTTTTTTTTCTGATTTTGCAGTCTCCGCCGGCTAGGTGGCGTCACAAACTGTTTAGCAAAATATCGATATGACCTGCCACCTCATGGAATTACTTCTGGTGCAGAACACTGCAAAAGAGGTAAGAGAATATTTTGTTCCTTAAAGTAATCTTCAATTTATTGACATGTTTTTGAGTTGTTCATATTGAAAATAAAAATTAATTTTGGTGAAATACTGTGCTGCTGAAAACTGCATGTGCACTGTTATGGAGTTTTGTTATTATAGGTGGAGCCACATGTGGCACACTTGCAATGCATCTATGAGCTTGCTGTGGTTCTATCAGGAACCAGTGTGCCAATGACGTCCACGAGGCCTGCGGATTTTCTTAGGTCTGGAGATGAACACTAAGCACTTGCATATCCGTGCAGCAATGAAAATCAAAGATTTTTGACCAAATTCCTTATGCCTGGAAATTAGTGTGATCAAGCAAAAATTATCAGCTTTTGATACGCCAACCAAAATGCATGAAGGCCATTCCATGAGAGTTGCTGCAGGAGGCCGACAAACAAGCATACTTACCTGGCACAGGGGCTACCGTGATCCAGAAGGCGGTGCCCCCAGGGTGAGGCCCTTCCATTGCACTCAGGTTGGGCTGACGCTTGCGATCGCCCCAAATGTGGGTGACTCGGGTGCGTAATTTTTGTTAGTGGGGGACTGCGTTCGCGCTCTCCCCTGATCTCAAATTAATATTAGAATATCAAACGAGCCTCTTCGTTGCAAGGTCTTGGCCGCTCTGCTATTCCAGAATCATGACATAATCCCCGTTTCATGATTCACAACTGTAAAAAATTTTTATAAGACACATGTAAACCCGACAAGGGCATTTTAGAAGAAGAAGAAGAAGAAGAGATAGCCCCTTGGCAACAATCTCTTAGCAACTGGAAAGTTGCACTTTTTTTTTTGTATTCCTACACCATTGTAGTCAAGGCGCTTCTTAGCAACAGTTGCACTTTTTTTGTCTTCCTACGCCACTGCAGGAGGTGACGCTGCCATAAATGTGATGCCACCACAAATGCGGTGCAATTTTATTCCAAGACCCACAGCCATTTCTGGAAGATACAAATGTTAACAAATATTGTAAAATTTAGTTATGTTCTACATGTATATGCTTAGAAACTTAGAAAGAGCCTTTTTTGTTCTAATTTTGTGCAGTTTTTGCTCAAATATTTTTTTATTTTGTGCTGTTTACGCTGACATTTTAAAAATTTTGTGTGGTTTACGCTGAATTCTGTGTTTGCTGTAAAAATGTCATTCTATATGATATGATTGCACAATTGCAAGTCGATGAGTCATCAGTTAAAGGTGGCAGCACCTGTGGCACACTTGCAACACATAGAATAGTTCCCAGCAGTTTCCTCACACAAAGTGACAATAATGTTGGTTAAAATGAAAGTTTAGTTTTCTGGTGCATCCAAAGTAGATGTAGATGTTATACTCAGGGCAAATGAGTTGTCTCTTGTGATAAAATGATTTACGGTGGTTTGAGATAAATAGAGGAGTTGCCTAAAAAGTGTAAACGCATGTCTTGGTGGGCCAAAAATTTCAATGTGAGGTACAGGTCAGCCTGCGTCTTGGAGCCAGTTTTGGTATCGCTTCTCGGCCTTTTGGCTAAGATCAAAGTGTAGTATCTGTTCTTATCAGCTTAATATCTGATACGTGGCTCAATGCCACTATGATATTAAACTGATTTTTGGACTTGGGCGAAGTGTTCGGGGCTTGCTCCACCTTTGCCACGGGTTGGCCCGGTATTGCAGTACCTCCGGGATCGGCCCACCACCCTTTTAAAATTAAATGAAAGTTTGAAGCTCATCTTTTCGCATGCTGGCTGCATGTGTTTCAAGTATCAGGATTGAAAATGTTTGTGCTGATGCGAAAGATGGTCATTTTATTCAATATTGATGCGTGGAAAAAATATTTGCTGTGACGTAGCAAAAAAAAAGAAAGAAAGACTTGATGGATTGCTGGCCTTTCACCAAGATCATGTTCTTTTTTTTCTGATTTTGCAGTCTCCGCCGGCTAGGTGGCGTCACAAACTGTTTAGCAAAATATCGATATGACCTGCCACCTCATGGAATTACTTCTGGTGCAGAACACTGCAAAAGAGGTAAGAGAATATTTTGTTCCTTAAAGTAATCTTCAATTTATTGACATGTTTTTGAGTTGTTCATATTGAAAATAAAAATTAATTTTGGTGAAATACTGTGCTGCTGAAAACTGCATGTGCACTGTTATGGAGTTTTGTTATTATAGGTGGAGCCACATGTGGCACACTTGCAATGCATCTATGAGCTTGCTGTGGTTCTATCAGGAACCAGTGTGCCAATGACGTCCACGAGGCCTGCGGATTTTCTTAGGTCTGGAGATGAACACTAAGCACTTGCATATCCGTGCAGCAATGAAAATCAAAGATTTTTGACCAAATTCCTTATGCCTGGAAATTAGTGTGATCAAGCAAAAATTATCAGCTTTTGATACGCCAACCAAAATGCATGAAGGCCATTCCATGAGAGTTGCTGCAGGAGGCCGACAAACAAGCATACTTACCTGGCACAGGGGCTACCGTGATCCAGAAGGCGGTGCCCCCAGGGTGAGGCCCTTCCATTGCACTCAGGTTGGGCTGACGCTTGCGATCGCCCCAAATGTGGGTGACTCGGGTGCGTAATTTTTGTTAGTGGGGGACTGCGTTCGCGCTCTCCCCTGATCTCAAATTAATATTAGAATATCAAACGAGCCTCTTCGTTGCAAGGTCTTGGCCGCTCTGCTATTCCAGAATCATGACATAATCCCCGTTTCATGATTCACAACTGTAAAAAATTTTTATAAGACACATGTAAACCCGACAAGGGCATTTTAGAAGAAGAAGAAGAAGAAGAGATAGCCCCTTGGCAACAATCTCTTAGCAACTGGAAAGTTGCACTTTTTTTTTGTATTCCTACACCATTGTAGTCAAGGCGCTTCTTAGCAACAGTTGCACTTTTTTTGTCTTCCTACGCCACTGCAGGAGGTGACGCTGCCATAAATGTGATGCCACCACAAATGCGGTGCAATTTTATTCCAAGACCCACAGCCATTTCTGGAAGATACAAATGTTAACAAATATTGTAAAATTTAGTTATGTTCTACATGTATATGCTTAGAAACTTAGAAAGAGCCTTTTTTGTTCTAATTTTGTGCAGTTTTTGCTCAAATATTTTTTTATTTTGTGCTGTTTACGCTGACATTTTAAAAATTTTGTGTGGTTTACGCTGAATTCTGTGTTTGCTGTAAAAATGTCATTCTATATGATATGATTGCACAATTGCAAGTCGATGAGTCATCGTTAAAGGTGGCAGCACCTGTGGCACACTTGCAACACATAGAATAGTTCCCAGCAGTTTCCTCACACAAAGTGACAATAATGTTGGTTAAAATGAAAGTTTAGTTTTCTGGTGCATCCAAAGTAGATGTAGATGTTATACTCAGGGCAAATGAGTTGTCTCTTGTGATAAAATGATTTACGGTGGTTTGAGATAAATAGAGGAGTTGCCTAAAAAGTGTAAACGCATGTCTTGGTGGGCCAAAAATTTCAATGTGAGGTACAGGTCAGCCTGCGTCTTGGAGCCAGTTTTGGTATCGCTTCTCGGCCTTTTGGCTAAGATCAAAGTGTAGTATCTGTTCCTATAGGCTTAGTTCTGATACGTGGCTCAATGTGTGTGATATTGCACTGATTTTTCACTTGCACTTTCATCCTTTTTTCACTTTCCACGGGTTCACATTATTTCTGCACTTCTCATCAATAGTTTTTTTACTCCCCATTTTTTGGTTGAGTTTCGCCTTCTTCATTTCACATTCTGGCTGCATGTATTGTCAAGAACTGGATTGAAATTTTTTGTGCTGATTTTTTTTTTTTTTTTTTTTTTTTTTTTTTTTTTTCTCTATTCCTACCATTAGGTAGTTATTACTTTACAATTATGTCTTCTTCTAATGATTGGCGCGTTGTACTGATCGTACTATCTTTGACTGCAAACAGGTCGCAGATTGCACCATTGACTGTTTATCCATTTTATCTAAGTTTGTACCCTCATGGAAGTATTCTGAGCCTGGGTCCATTGGACAAGCCTGGCTCTTTTTCGGTAGCTTTGTCCAGTAGGGATGTCTACCAGACGCTTCTTTTTGATAAGTCCATATCCAAGACAAATCTTTAAATTTTGAAATACTTGCTGCGGCTGCTTTTCGCCGTTTTCTTTTCAGGTTCATGGACTCCCTTATTTTGTTACTTGTGATGGTGTTAAGAATTTGCTGTCGAGTTATGGTACTGTCATTTCTGTGAGGGACCAGTTCTTCCGGGATGAGAAGTACCGACACTCCACACGGGGGTGAAGGAAGTGTACTTCAAACCCCGGATATTTCAAAGGTCCTCACACCTGCCAAATTTGGGTGGGATGGGATGTACGGTTGATTATAACATCACCTCAACGGGCACCAGTATGCTTTAGATGTAGGGGGGAGGGGCACACGCGGGGAGACTGTGTGGCCTCCTTTTGTAAAAAAGGTCGAAAGGGGGATCATTCTACGGCAACCTGTCCGTTGGTTTGGTGGGGCAACTGGGGCCCTCCCAATAGCTATAGTGGCGCTGTTTCTTCTCAGCCGCCCCGTTCTCAACAGGTTGATCCTATGATTTCGTGTGAGGTTATGCATTCGACTTCTTCAGCCTTTACCATCCCGTTCTCCCCGGGGAATATCAGCCCTCCTTGGCTACTTCCTCAGGTAGAGCCCCTTCGGTGATAACTCCCACTGTGGCCTCATCTCCCCCGACTGGCCCCGAGTCGGAGGAGCATGTTTTTACTCCCTCACTTGTTGTAGACTCGGACTTAGAGTCCTTTGGTGGTCCCCACCCCAGGTGCCCCTCGGTGGCTTCGGCCCCGACTTCCTCCATAGCGGCCCATCCCAGGGTCCTGCTCCGAGGGTCCCCCCCAATCTTCTGAGGACTCAGCCCAGGTTGAACTTGAGATGGCTCGAGAATCTGAGTCTGAGTCCGAGTCCGAGTCTGAGTCCAAGTCTGAGCCCGTTTCGGACTCAGAAATATGGAGATTTCTGGATCCCCGGACTCCGTTGACCCACGGATAGTTCCACCCCCCAGATTCCCAGGATCTTTTTTCGACTTATCTAAAATCATCTTCCCCTGAGAGGTCTTCTTATCCCCTGTCGTCCCCAAATAAGTTACCTTTTGTGTCCTGAGGACGACCTTTTATTACAAATGTCTTTATCTGATGGCGCGTCGGCCGCTCCATCACGGCCAGCGGTTAAACGATCGGCGGTTGACGACTCTGGATTGGCAGCCAAACACAGGTTGCCGAGTCAGATCGGCCAGCCTCCTCACAAGTAAGTAAGTAAGTCAGTAAGTAAGTAAGTGGTACTACACGCGCACTATGCTGCGTGTAGTGTCTATCAACACTAACGGTTTACGTCACTGTCCCAAGAGGGACAGGATTTTAGCATTTTGTTCTCAGTATGACGTTGTCTTTTTGCAGGAAACCCATATTTCTTTTCAGAAAGAAGCTTCAACATTTTTTAAATTTTGGCAAGGGCGGGCTTTCCATTCTTTTGGGGACACCCGTAGTCGTGGTGTATCAATTTTACTTTCATCTAGGGTCGTCGGAGAGGTTACGGGAGTGGTGCATGATTGGGAGGGTCGTTCAATTAAGTTGGACGTTGACATTTTTGGGATTCAACTTAGAATTATTAATATTTATGCCCCCAATGACGGTGACGACCGTGGGAGATTCCTTCGGGGACTTCTTCCTCTATGCACTACCCCTAGGGGAATTATTTTGGGGGGGGATTTTAACTGTGTAGACAGTTTGTTTTTGACAAGGTTGGGGGAGACCCCAATCATGGCAATACAGGCAGTGAAGACACCCCGCTCGCTTTGTCGAGATTGTAGACTTGTGGACCCTTTCCGCAGTCTACACCCCTCCCTTCAGCAATTTACATACACTCGGCTTTATAATAATGCCCCCATTAGTTGTCGTCTTGACAGATTTTATGTTTCTGTCAGGCTCTTGAATGACAATTGTATTGGGAATTTTTGCATCTACCTACAAGTTTGACAGACCACTCATATGTAGCTTTTACTCTCGATCTCTCTCATATTTCAGACTTCACCCATGGCCCCGGCTACTGGAAATGTAACGTATCGGTCCTTGCAGATGGGCCCTTCATCGCTGCCCTGGAGGATCTCTGGTACACGGATCTGGCCATGATGTTCCCCAGGGACGGTGCCTGGTGGGAGGTCTGCAAGGACCGATTTCGTAAGTTAATCATTTCTTTCTCTAAACAGAAGCAGGTTGATTTCCGACTAAAGGTGCGGGAATTGGAGCGATCTATTGCTCATTTACAACATCTCCAACAATTCGAACTTTCTCCCGGTACTTTTGCGCCTGCAGTGGCCGGGGCTGTGGCTGAACTCGAGACTCTTCTTGAGTCCAAATATGAGGGAGCTCGAGTTAGGGCCAAATTAGACCATCTGAATTTTTACTGATAAATCCTCTAAGTATTTCCTCAAGAAGGAAATGGATCATGGTCGGAAGAGGACCATCACTGAAATAGAGTGCGACGGTCATACTTTAACTTCAACTCCGGCAATTGTTGAGGCATGCTCCTCATTCTATAACACCTTATTGTCGGCTGAGGCCACCTGTCCTGAGCAGCAGGACCTTTTTTTATTCCCTTTAACCCGGTTAAGCTCTGAAGACATTTTAAATTGTGAGGTCTCCTCACATTGAGGACTGTATTACTGCCATTGGCCTTATGGAGAATGGCAAAACTCCAGCCTGGATGGCCTACCTAAGGAATTTTATCAACGCTTCTTCCATCTTTTTGGTAGTGACTTTGTCGATATGATTAATGAGTGTTTTAACAACAACCTGGACCTGCCTTCTCCATGAGGCACGCGGTTATCACCCTTCTTTGTAAGGACCCTACTAACTCGGCTTTATTGAAAAACTGGCGTCCCATTAGTCTTCTTAATGTGGATTATAAGATCTGTTCTAAGGTTATTAGCCTCCGATTACGCTCAGTTTTTGACATCCATCATTTCCATTCACCAAACCTGTGCTATACCTGGTCGTTCCATCACCGATAATCTCCATCTCTACAGAAATATCATTGATTATGTAAACAGCAAATCCATACCGCTGGCTTTCATTAACATAGACCAGGAAAAAGCTTTCGATCGTGTAGATCATGCCTACATGTTTAAGGTTTTGGAAAGGTTTGGTTTTGGTCCCGAATTTATTCGATGGATTCAATGTTTTACTCTGATGTCTACAGCTCTGTCTTGGTAAACGGTAACGTTTCCGACCCGTTTAGGATCTCCCGGTCGGTTAGACAGGGCTGTAGTCTATCACCTATGCTATATTGTTGTGCCTTGAGCCTCTTGCTCTAGCACTTAGGAATCATCCTAGCATTACAGGGCTTTCTATTCCTACATGTCCTGAGCCCATTAAAATTTCCAGTATGCCGACGACTTGACAGTTTTTATCTCGACGGACGACTCTTTCCCACCCTTACTACATACTTTAAATACGTTTTCTTCTGCCACTGGCAGCAAGATCAACCGCCAGAAATCAAATGCTTTGTTTTTGGGGGGTTGGGCTCACCGGTCTGATCAACCAGGAGCCTTTAATTGGCAGAAAAAGATCAAATTATTGGGCATTATGTTTACTTCTCAGGGTCCTGATATGCAAGCCACTTGGCCTAAGGTCATGACAAAATTCCGCCAGACTTTGGCGGATGTTTCTGGACGTACTAAGACTTTGCATGGCCGTGCCCTTTTGTTGAATGCCCTTGCCCTTAGTAAGTTATGGTATGTGGCTTCGGTCTGCTCCATTGCTGACCAATGGGTTAAAAGTTTCAATAAAACGGCCTTTCATTTTCTGTGGAATTCAGAACATGAGTGGGTTGCACGGTCCACCATGACACTCCCCAAAAATAAGGGCGGGGTGGGCATGGTGGACCTCAAATTAAAAATTGATTCATTTCTCATTAAACACATCGTTCATCTCATCACTAAATATTCAGAGGAAATTCCTCCTCCCTGGGTGTACTTTGCCCGTTACTGGGTAGGCCTTACTTTACGTAGTTATAACCCTGAATTATTTACAAACAGCTATCCGAATGCAGAAACATCACCTCCATTCTATACTGCATGCATGCGCGCGTTTCGGTTTTACGTGGCCATTCACCCGAATTTTCAATTGCGCGATATAACAGTAAAAAAAGTTTACCAAGTCTTACGATCATGCACAAAACCTCAACCTCGTGTTAAGAAATTATTCCCTCACCTGTCATTTACCAGCGCATGGCGCACTCTCATCATCACCCCTATGTCGCCAGAGGAGAGGGATTTGCATTTTAAGTCAGTTCATCAGGTCATACCCGTCAAATCATACTTAAATAAATGCCACTTTGGCTTGTCATCCGAGAATTGTCATCTTTGTGGGTCTGGAAGGGAAACACTCCATCATTTATTCATCTCATGTAACATGGTCCGCCCTCTATGGGCTCATTTTGAAAATTATCTGATGAGGTTGTGTAACCATAGGTTAAAGTTAGATTTCATCACCATCATCATGTCTATTTTCCCGAATCGGGTTTTTGAATCCATCCATCATCAACGTTTATTCTGGTTACTGATCACAATCATCAAACATTCCATTTGGTCAGAAAGGGGTCGGGTGAAATTTATAAAACTTCTACCTCTCCGGAGGCCCTCCTCTTACATACAAGAATTAAAATTCAATCAAGATGTCATTTGGATTTCCTTAGATTCCCCCTTAAGGAATTTCAAAATCTTTGGTGTGTTGGGAACATCATTGTCCCAGCACACCTTAGAAACTATACAACTTTGATTTAACAATACATCATTGATTAAACGATAAACGGTCATAGCACCGGTACTCCAGATTGGGGGTTGTTATAACAAACAAGAACATCTGAGTGGAAAATGTGAATAACATGTGAATCTCATCTCACTCATTAAAAGCTCAGCAATATAAGAAAGAAGATCTTCTTTATTTTTCACCTGAAAAGAAACAAGAACCTGAGACTGAGCCCTTCTACATGAGAATCGAAACATAAAACCTGGATTGACAAAAAAATTGAAATACGAAAATCAGAATCAAAGGTACGAAATGCCGAAACAAAACCTTACAACATCTAGGTTTTGTGATTTTCATCAGATTTATTCATCATTTCCCAATTTGCCATTTGTTTGAGTATGAATATTGGAGTTGCAAGAATATTCTCTGGCACTTACGATGATCAGCTTTCCTGCTGTGGAAATATGGTTACCAGATTCCTGTTGTTTTGTTCTGTTTGTTCCCAGTCTGTTCGTGTCTGTACGTTCTGTGCCCGTGTCTTTATGTTGTGTGTTGTGTGCCAGATTCTCTGGCTTGGCTGTGTATATATTTGGAGTGAGAGGAGGCTGTATATATAAAGGAGAGAGAGGAGGATGTGTATATATGGGGGAGTGAGAGGAGAAAACTAACAAACTAAATTTAACATCTAACAACTAACATACTCAAAGAAGGCGGACCCCGGGAGGAAAGACGAACCCAAGGAGGAGTCGGACCCCACAGACCAAAGGGCAGCCATACTAACCATATAAGGATTTAAGAAGATTAACATCGTATTGAAATTTTTAGATTCATTGTAAAAAGGCATCTACGAGATCAACCTCATCCTACGATGGACCGAAGATTTATTTTACTTTGGTAGATTTAAGTTTTGTTGGTTTTTAATAAACGGTTACCCCCTGCCTTTTGGGGGTAATTTTCAAAAAAAAAAAAAAGTATCTGTTCTTATCAGCTTAATATCTGATACGTGGCTCAATGCCACTATGATATTAAACTGATTTTTGGACTTGGCGAAGTGTTCGGGGCTTGCTCCACCTTTGCCACGGGTTGGCCCGTATTGCAGTACCTCCGGGATCGGCCCACCACCCTTTTAAAATTAAATGAAAGTTTGAAGCTCATCTTTTCGCATGCTGGCTGCATGTGTTTCAAGTATCAGGATTGAAAATGTTTGTGCTGATGCGAAAGATGGTCATTTTATTCAATATTGATGCGTGGAAAAAATATTTTCTGTGACGTAGCAAAAAAAAAGAAAGAAAGACTTGATGGATTGCTGGCCTTTCACCAAGATCATGTTCTTTTTTTTTCTGATTTTGCAGTCTCCGCCGGCTAGGTGGCGTCACAAACTGTTTAGCAAAATATCGATATGACCTGCCACCTCATGGAATTACTTCTGGTGCAGAACACTGCAAAAGAGGTAAGAGAATATTTTGTTCCTTAAAGTAATCTTCAATTTATTGACATGTTTTTGAGTTGTTCATATTGAAAATAAAAATTAATTTTGGTGAAATACTGTGCTGCTGAAAACTGCATGTGCACTGTTATGGAGTTTTGTTATTATAGGTGGAGCCACATGTGGCACACTTGCAATGCATCTATGAGCTTGCTGTGGTTCTATCAGGAACCAGTGTGCCAATGACGTCCACGAGGCCTGCGGATTTTCTTAGGTCTGGAGATGAACACTAAGCACTTGCATATCCGTGCAGCAATGAAAATCAAAGATTTTGACCAAATTCCTTATGCCTGGAAATTAGTGTGATCAAGCAAAAATTATCAGCTTTTGATACGCCAACCAAAATGCATGAAGGCCATTCCATGAGAGTTGCTGCAGGAGCCGACAAACAAGCATACTTACCTGGCACAGGGGCTACCGTGATCCAGAAGGCGGTGCCCCCAGGGTGAGGCCCTTCCATTGCACTCAGGTTGGGCTGACGCTTGCGATCGCCCCAAATGTGGGTGACTCGGGTGCGTAATTTTTGTTAGTGGGGGACTGCGTTCGCGCTCTCCCCTGATCTCAAATTAATATTAGAATATCAAACGAGCCTCTTCGTTGCAAGGTCTTGGCCGCTCTGCTATTCCAGAATCATGACATAATCCCCGTTTCATGATTCACAACTGTAAAAAATTTTTATAAGACACATGTAAACCCGACAAGGGCATTTTAGAAGAAGAAGAAGAAGAAGAGATAGCCCCTTGGCAACAATCTCTTAGCAACTGGAAAGTTGCACTTTTTTTTTTGTATTCCTACACCATTGTAGTCAAGGCGCTTCTTAGCAACAGTTGCACTTTTTTTGTCTTCCTACGCCACTGCAGGAGGTGACGCTGCCATAAATGTGATGCCACCACAAATGCGGTGCAATTTATTCCAAGACCCACAGCCATTTCTGGAAGATACAAATGTTAACAAATATTGTAAAATTTAGTTATGTTCTACATGTATATGCTTAGAAACTTAGAAAGAGCCTTTTTTGTTCTAATTTTGGTGCAGTTTTGCTCAAAATTTTTTTATTTTGTGCTGTTTACGCTGACATTTTAAAAATTTTGTGTGGTTTTCGCTGAATTCTGTGTTTGCTGTAAAAATGTCATTCTATATGATATGATTGCACAATTGCAAGTCGATGAGTCATCGTTAAAGGTGGCAGCACCTGTGGCACACTTGCAACACATAGAATAGTTCCCAGCAGTTTCCTCACACAAAGTGACAATAATGTTGGTTAAAATGAAAGTTTAGTTTTCTGGTGCATCCAAAGTAGATGTAGATGTTATACTCAGGGCAAATGAGTTGTCTCTTGTGATAAAATGATTTACGGTGGTTTGAGATAAATAGAGGAGTTGCCTAAAAAGTGTAAACGCATGTCTTGGTGGGCCAAAAATTTCAATGTGAGGTACAGGTCAGCCTGCGTCTTGGAGCCAGTTTTGGTATCGCTTCTCGGCCTTTTGCTAAGATCAAAGTGTAGTATCTGTTCTTATCAGCTTAATATCTGATACGTGCTCAATGCCACTATGATATTAAACTGATTTTTTGGACTTGGGCGAAGTGTTCGGGGCTTGCTCCACCTTTGCCACGGGTTGGCCCGGTATTGCAGTACCTCCGGATCGCCCACCACCCTTTTAAAATTAAATGAAAGTTTGAAGCTCATCTTTTCGCATGCTGGCTGCATGTGTTTCAAGTATCAGGATTGAAAATGTTTGTGCTGATGCGAAAGATGGTCATTTTATTCAATATTGATGCGTGGAAAAAATATTTGCTGTGACGTAGCAAAAAAAAAGAAAGAAAGACTTGATGGATTGCTGGCCTTTCACCAAGATCATGTTCTTTTTTCTGATTTTGCAGTCTCCGCCGGCTAGGTGGCGTCACAAACTGTTTAGCAAAATATCGATAGACCTGCCACCTCATGGAATTACTTCTGGTGCAGAACACTGCAAAAGAGGTAAGAGAATATTTTTTGTTCCTTAAAGTAATCTTCAATTTATTGACATGTTTTTGAGTTGTTCATATTGAAAAAAAAATTAATTTTGGTGAAATACTGTGCTGCTGAAACTGCATGTGCACTGTTATGGAGTTTTGTTATTATAGGTGGAGCCACATGTGGCACACTTGCAATGCATCTATGAGCTTGCTGTGGTTCTATCAGGAACCAGTGTGCCAATGACGTCCACGAGGCCTGCGGATTTTCTTAGGTCTGGAGATGAACACTAAGCACTTGCATATCCGTGCAGCAATGAAAATCAAAGATTTTGGACCAAATTCCTTATGCCTGGAAATTAGTGTGATCAAGCAAAAATTATCAGCTTTTGATACGCCAACCAAAATGCATGAAGGCCATTCCATGAGAGTTGCTGCAGGAGGCCGACAAACAAGCATACTTACCTGGCACAGGGGCTACCGTGATCCAAAGGCGGTGGCCCCCAGGGTGAGGCCCTTCCATTGCACTCAGGTTGGGCTGACGCTTGCGATCGCCCCAAATGTGGGTGACTCGGGTGCGTAATTTTTGTTAGTGGGGGACTGCGTTCGCGCTCTCCCCTGATCTCAAATTAATATTAGAATATCAAACGAGCCTCTTCGTTGCAAGGTCTTGGCCGCTCTGCTATTCCAGAATCATGACATAATCCCCGTTTCATGATTCACAACTGTAAAAAATTTTTATAAGACACATGTAAACCCGACAAGGGCATTTTAGAAGAAGAAGAAGAAGAAGAGATAGCCCCTTGGCAACAATCTCTTAGCAACTGGAAAGTTGCACTTTTTTTTTGTGTATTCCTACACCATTGTAGTCAAGGCGCTTCTTAGCAACAGTTGCACTTTTTTTGTCTTCCTACGCCACTGCAGGAGGTGACGCTGCCATAAATGTGATGCCACCACAAATGCGGTGCAATTTTATTCCAAGACCCACAGCCATTTCTGGAAGATACAAATGTTAACAAATATTGTAAAATTTAGTTATGTTCTACATGTATATGCTTAGAAACTTAGAAAGAGCCTTTTTTGTTCTAATTTTGTGCAGTTTTTGCTCAAATATTTTTTTATTTTGTGCTGTTTACGCTGACATTTTAAAAATTTTGTGTGGTTTACGCTGAATTCTGTGTTTGCTGTAAAAATGTCATTCTATATGATATGATTGCACAATTGCAAGTCGATGAGTCATCGTTAAAGGTGGCAGCACCTGTGGCACACTTGCAACACATAGAATAGTTCCCAGCAGTTTCCTCACACAAAGTGACAATAATGTTGGTTAAAATGAAAGTTTAGTTTCTGGTGCATCCAAAGTAGAGGTAGATGTTATACTCAGGGCAAATGAGTTGTCTCTTGTGATAAAATGATTTACGGTGGTTTGAGATAAATAGAGGAGTTGCCTAAAAAGTGTAAACGCATGTCTTGGTGGGCCAAAAATTTCAATGTGAGGTACAGGTCAGCCTGCGTCTTGGAGCCAGTTTTGGTATCGCTTCTCGGCCTTTTGGCTAAGATCAAAGTGTAGTATCTGTGCCTCTAGGCTTAGTTGCGATCTCTCACGTGTGTGTGTGTTGCACCCCATCAATTTCATTGTGCACTTTCATCCTTTTTTCACTTTCATACATCTTCACATTCATTTCTGCACTTCTCATCAATAGTTTTTTTACTCCCCATTTTTTGGGTTGAGTTTCGCCTTTCTTCATTTCACACTTCCTCTCTTTCACTTATATTGTCATTGAACTGCCATTGGGAATTTTTTTTTTTTTTTTTTTTTTTTTTTTTTTTTCTTTTCCTATTCCTACCATTAGGTAGTTATTACTTTACAATTATGTCTTCTTCTAATGACTGGCGCGTTGTACGTGATCGTACCATAACTTTGACTGCAAACAGGTCGCAGATTGCACCACTGACTGTGTTATCCATTTTATCTAAGTTTGTACCCTCAGAAAGTATTCTGAGCCTGGGTCCATTGGACAAGCCTGGCTCTTTTTCGGTAGCTTTGTCCAGTAGGGATGTCTACCAGACGCTTCTTGATAAGTCCCCCATCCAAGACAAATCTTTAAATTTTGAACTTGCCCCGGCTGCTTTTCGCCGTTTTCTTTTCAGGGTTCATGGACTCCCTTATTTTGTTACTTGTGATGGTGTTAAAAATTTTATGTCGAGTTACGGTACTGTCATTTCTGTGAGGGACCAGTTCTTCCGGGATGAGAAGTACCGACACATCCACACGGGGGTGAAGGAAGTCGTACTTCAAACCCCGGATATTTCAAAGGTCCCTCACACTGCCAAATTTGGGTGGATGGGGAGATGTACGGTGTGATTATAACATCACCTCAACGGGCACCAGTATGCTTTAGATGTAGGGGGGAGGGGCACACGCGGGGAGACTGTGTGGCCTCCTTTTGTAAAAAATGTCGAAAATGGGGGGATCATTCTACGGCAACCTGTCCGTTGGTTTTGGGTGGGGCAACTGGGGGCCCTCCCAATAGCTATAGTGGCGCTGTTTCTTCTCAGCCGCCCGTTCTCAACAGGTTGATCCTATGATTTCGTGTGAGGTTATGCATTCGACTTCTTCAGCCTTTACCATCCCGTTCTCCCCCGGGGAATATCAGCCCTCCTTGGCTACTTCCTCAGGTAGAGCCCCTTCGGTGATAACTCCCACTGTGGCCTCATCTCCCCCGACTGGCCCCGAGTCGGAGGAGCATGTTTTTACTCCCTCGCTTGTTGTAGACTCGGACTTAGAATCTCCTTTGGTGGTCCCCACCCCAGGTTCCCCCTCGGTGGCTCCGGCCCCGACTTCCTCCATAGCGGGCCCATCCCAGGATCCTGCTCCGATGGGTCCCCCCAATCTTCTGAGGACTCAGCCCAGGTTGAACTTGAGATGGCTCGAGAATCTGAGTCTGAGTCCGAGTCCGAGTCTGAGTCCAAGTCTGAGCCCGGCTCGGACTCAGAGAATATGGAGATTTCTGGATCCCCGGACTCCGTTGACCCACGGATAGTTCCACCCCCCAATTTCCCAGGATCTTTTTTCGACTTATCTAAAATCATCTTCCCCTGAGAGGTCTTCTTATCCCTGTCGTCCCCAAAATAAGTTACCTTTTGTGTCCCCTGAGGACGACCTTTTATTACAAATGTCTTTATCTGATGGCGCGTCGGCCGCTCCATCACGGCCAGCGGTTAAACGATCGGCGGTTGACGACTCTGGATTGGCAGCCAAACACAGGTTGCCGAGTCAGATCGGCCAGCCTCCTCACAAGTAAGTAAGTAAGTCAGTAAGTGGGTACTACACACGCGCACTATGCTGCGTGTAGTGTCTATCAACACTAACGGTTTACGTCACTGTCCCAAGAGGGACAGGATTTTAGCATTTTGTTCTCAGTATGACGTTGTCTTTTTGCAGGAAAACCATATTTCTTTTCAGAAAGAAGCTTCAACATTTTTTAAATTTTGGCAAGGGCGGGCTTTCCATTCTTTTGGGGACACCGTAGTCGTGGTGTATCAATTTTACTTTCATCTAGGGTCGTCGGAGAGGTTACGGGAGTGGTGCATGATTGGGAGGGTCGTTCAATTAAGTTGGACGTTGACATTTTTGGGATTCAACTTAGAATTATTAATATTTATGCCCCCAATGACGGTGACGACCGTGGGAGATTCCTTCGGGGACTTCTTCCTCTATGCACTACCCCTAGGGGAATTATTTTGGGGGGGGATTTTAACTGTGTAGACAGTTTGTTTTTGGACAAGGTTGGGGGAGACCCCAATCATGGCAATACAGGCAGTGAAGACACCCGCTCGCTTTGTCGAGATTGTAGACTTGTGGACCCTTTCCGCAGTCTACACCCCTCCCTTCAGCAATTTACATACACTCGGCTTTATAATAATGCCCCCATTAGTTGTCGTCTTGACAGATTTTATGTTTCTGTCAGGCTTTTGAATGACAATTGTATTGGGAATTTTTTGCATCTACCTACAAGTTTGACAGACCACTCATATGTAGCTTTTACTCTCGATCTCTCTCATATTTCAGACTTCACCCATGGCCCCGGCTACTGGAAATGTAACGTATCGGTCCTTGCAGATGGGCCCTTCATCGCTGCCCTGGAGGATCTCTGGTACACGGATCTGGCCATGATGTTCCCCAGGGACAGTGCCTGGTGGGAGGTCTGCAAGGACCGATTTCGTAAGTTAATCATTTCTTTCTCTAAACAGAAGCAGGTTGATTTCCGACTAAAGGTGCGGGAATTGGAGCGATCTATTGCTCATTTACAACATCTCCAACAATTCGAACTTTCTCCCGGTACTTTTGCGCCTGCAGTGGCCGGGGCTGTGGCTGAACTCGAGACTCTTCTTGAGTCCAAATATGAGGGAGCTCGAGTTAGGGCCAAATTAGACCATCTGAATTTTACTGATAAATCCTCTAAGTATTTCCTCAAGAAGGAAATGGATCATGGTCGGAAGAGGACCATCACTGAAATAGAGTGCGACGGTCATACTTTAACTTCAACTCCGGCAATTGTTGAGGCATGCTCCTCATTCTATAACACCTTATTGTCGGCTGAGGCCACCTGTCCTGAGCAGCAGGACCTTTTTTTATTCCCTTTACCCGGTTAAGCTCTGATGACATTTTAAATTGTGAGGGTCTCCTCACATATGAGGACTGTATTACTGCCATTGGCCTTATGGAGAATGGCAAAACTCCAGGCCTGGATGGCCTACCTAAGGAATTTTATCAACGCTTCTTCCATCTTTTTGGTAGTGACTTTGTCGATATGATTAATGAGTGTTTTAACAACAACCTGGACCTGCCGTTCTCCATGAGGCACGCGGTTATCACCCTTCTTTGTAAGGACCCTACTAACTCGGCTTTATTGAAAAACTGGCGTCCCATTAGTCTTCTTAATGTGGATTATAAGATCTGTTCTAAGGTTATTAGCCTCCGATTACGCTCAGTTTTGACATCCATCATTTCCATTCACCAAACCTGTGCTATACCTGGTCGTTCCATCACCGATAATCTCCATCTCTACAGAAATATCATTGATTATGTAAACAGCAAATCCATACCGCTGGCTTTCATTAACATAGACCAGGAAAAAGCTTTCGATCGTGTAGATCATGCCTACATGTTTAAGGTTTTGGAAAGGTTTGGTTTTGGTCCCGAATTTATTCGATGGATTCAAATGTTTTACTCTGATGTCTACAGCTCTGTCTTGGTAAACGGTAACGTTTCCGACCCGTTTAGGATCTCCCGGTCGGTTAGACAGGGCTGTAGTCTATCACCTATGCTATATGTGTTGTGCCTTGAGCCTCTTGCTCTAGCACTTAGGAATCATCCTAGCATTACAGGGCTTTCTATTCCTACATGTCCTGAGCCCATTAAAATTTCCCAGTATGCCGACGACTTGACAGTTTTTATCTCGACGGACGACTCTTTCCCACCCTTACTACATACTTTAAATACGTTTTCTTCTGCCACTGGCAGCAAGATCAACCGCCAGAAATCAAATGCTTTGTTTTTGGGGGGTTGGGCTCACCGGTCTGATCAACCAGGAGCCTTTAATTGGCAGAAAAAGATCAAATTATTGGGCATTATGTTTACTTCTCAGGGTCCTGATATGCAAGCCACTTGGCCTAAGGTCATGACAAAATTCCGCCAGACTTTGGCGGATGTTTCTGGACGTACTAAGACTTTGCATGGCCGTGCCCTTTTGTTGAATGCCCTTGCCCTTAGTAAGTTATGGTATGTGGCTTCGGTCTGCTCCATTGCTGACCAATGGGTTAAAAGTTTCAATAAAACGGCCTTTCATTTTCTGTGGAATTCAGAACATGAGTGGGTTGCACGGTCCACCATGACACTCCCCAAAAATAAGGGCGGGGTGGGCATGGTGGACCTCAAATTAAAAATTGATTCATTTCTCATTAAACACATCGTTCATCTCATCACTAAATATTCAGAGGAAATTCCTCCTCCTCTGGGTGTACTTTGCCCGTTACTGGGTAGGCCTTACTTTACGTAGTTATAACCCTGAATTATTTACAAACAGCTATCCGAATGCAGAAACATCACCTCCATTCTATACTGCATGCATGCGCGCGTTTCGGTTTTACGTGGCCATTCACCCGAATTTTCAATTGCGCGATATAACAGTAAAAAAAGTTTACCAAGTCTTACGATCATGCACAAAACCTCAACCTCGTGTTAAGAAATTATTCCCTCACCTGTCATTTACCAGCGCATGGCGCACTCTCATCATCACCCCTATGTCGCCAGAGGAGAGGGATTTGCATTTTAAGTCAGTTCATCAAACTCATGCCCATAGCCCATGAATCCATCAGTGTAGTTTCACTGATCATACATATATATATACATCCACTCATTATTGTGGGTGCACACTTACAGACGAAAGTCTTTGTGCTATCCCAATGGCTTAATTTTTGCTTTTTTAAAACAATCAATTAATAAATATATTCAAAAACTGCCAAATTGCATGTAAAATTGTAATTGTACAGCGTATGCCATGAATTCAATAAATACAAATACAAATACAAATCAGGTCATACCCGTCAAATCATACTTAAATAAATGCCACTTTGGCTTGTCATCCGAGAATTGTCATCTTTGTGGGTCGGGAAGGGAAACACTCCATCATTTATTCATCTCATGTAACATGGTCCGCCCTCTATGGGCTCATTTTGAAAATTATCTGATGAGGTTGTGTAACCATAGGTTAAAGTTAGATTTTATCACCATCATCATGTCTATTTTCCCGAATCGGGTTTTTGAATCCATCCATCATCAACGTTTATTCTGGTTACTGATCACAATCATCAAACATTCCATTTGGTCAGAAAGGGGTCGGGTGAAATTTTATAAAACTTCTACCTCTCGGAGGCCCTCCTCTTACATACAAGAATTAAAATTCAATCAAGATGTCATTTGGATTTCCTTAGATTCCCCCTTAAGGAATTTCAAAATCTTTGGTGTGTTGGGAACATCATTGTCCCAGCACACCTTAGAAACTATACAACTTTGATTTAACAATACATCATTGATTAAACGATAAACGGTCATAGCACCGGTACTCCAGATTGGGGGTTGTTATAACAAACAAGAACATCTGAGTGGAAAATGTGAATAACATGTGAATCTCATCTCACTCATTAAAAGCTCAGCAATATAAGAAAGAAGATCTTCTTTATTTTTCACCTGAAAAGAAACAAGAACCTGAGACTGAGCCCTTCTACATGAGAATCGAAACATAAAACCTGGATTGACATAAAAAATTGAAATACGAAAATCAGAATCAAAGGTACGAAATGCCGAAACAAAACCTTACAACATCTAGGTTTTGTGATTTTCATCAGATTTATTCATCATTTCCCAATTTGCCATTTGTTTGAGTATGAATATTGGAGTTGCAAGAATATTCTCTGGCACTTACGATGATCAGCTTTCCTGCTGTGGAAATATGGTTACCAGGATTCCTGTTGTTTTGTTCTGTTTGTTCCCAGTCTGTTCGTGTCTGTACGTTCTGTGTCCCGTGTCTTTATGTTGTGTGTTGTGTGCCAGATTCTCTGGCTTGGCTGTGTATATATTTGGGAGTGAGAGGAGGCTGTGTATATATAAAGGAGAGAGAGGAGGATGTGTATATATGGGGGAGTGAGAGGAGAAAACTAACAAACTAAATTTAACATCTAACAACTAACATACTCAAAGAAGGCGGACCCCGGGAGGAAAGACGAACCCAAGGAGGAGTCGGACCCCACAGACCAAAAGGGCAGCCATACTAACCATATAAGGATTTAAGAAGATTAACATCGTATTGAAATTTTTAGTTCATTGTAATAAGGCATCTACGAGATCAACCTCATCCTACGATGGACCGAAGATTTATTTTACTTTGTTAGATTTAAGTTTTGTTGGTTTTTAATAAACGGTTACCCCCTGCCTTTTGGGGGGTAATTTTACAAAAAAAAAAAAAAAAGTATCTGTTCTTATCAGCTTAATATCTGATACGTGGCTCAATGCCACTATGATATTAAACTGATTTTTGGACTTGGGCGAAGTGTTCGGGGCTTGCTCCACCTTTGCCACGGGTTGGCCCGGTATTGCAGTACCTCCGGGATCGGCCCACCACCCTTTTAAAATAAAATGAAAGTTTGAAGCTCATCTTTTCGCATGCTGGCTGCATGTGTTTCAAGTATCAGGATTGAAAATGTTTGTGCTGATGCGAAAGATGGTCATTTTATTCAATATTGATGCGTGGAAAAAATATTTGCTGTGACGTAGCAAAAAAAAGAAAGAAAGACTTGATGGATTGCTGGCCTTTCACCAAGATCATGTTCTTTTTTTTTCTGATTTTGCAGTCTCCGCCGGCTAGGTGGCGTCACAAACTGGTTTAACAAAATATCGATATGACCTGCCACCTCATGGAATTACTTCTGGTGCAGAACACTGCCAAAGAGGTAAGAGAATATTTTGTTCCTTAAAATAATCTTCAATTTATTGACATGTTTTTGAGTTGTTCATATTGAAAATAAAAATCAATTTTGGTGATATACTGTGCTGCTGAAAACTGCATGTGCACTGTTATGGAGTTTTGTTATTATAGGTGGAGCCACATGTGGCACACTTGCAATGCATCTATGAGCTTGCTGTGGTTCTATCAGGAACCAGTGTGCCAATGACGTCCACGAGGCCTGCGGATTTTCTTAGGTCTGGAGATGAACACTAAGCACTTGCATATCCGTGCAGCAATGAAAATCAAAGATTTTTGACCAAATTCCTTATGCCTGGAAATTAGTGTGATCAAGCAAAAATTATCAGCTTTTGATACGCCAACCAAAATGCATGAAGGCCATTCCATGAGAGTTGCTGCAGGAGGCCGACAAACAAGCATACTTACCTGGCACAGGGGCTACCGTGATCCAGAAGGCGGTGCCCCCAGGGTGAGGCCCTTCCATTGCACTCAGGTTGGGCTGACGCTTGCGATCGCCCCAAATGTGGGTGACTCGGGTGCGTAATTTTTGTTAGTGGGGGACTGCGTTCGCGCTCTCCCCTGATCTCAAATTAATATTAGAATATCAAACGAGCCTCTTCGTTGCAAGGTCTTGCCGCTCTGCTATTCCAGAATCATGACATAATCCCCGTTTCATGATTCACAACTGTAAAAAATTTTTATAAGACACATGTAAACCCGACAAGGGCATTTTAGAAGAAGAAGAAGAAGAAGAGATAGCCCCTTGGCAACAATCTCTTAGCAACTGGAAAGTTGCACTTTTTTTTTTGTATTCCTACACCATTGTAGTCAAGGCGCTTCTTAGCAACAGTTGCACTTTTTTTGTCTTCCTACGCCACTGCAGGAGGTGACGCTGCCATAAATGTGATGCCACCACAAATGCGGTGCAATTTTATTCCAAGACCCACAGCCATTTCTGGAAGATACAAATGTTAACAAATATTGTAAAATTTAGTTATGTTCTACATGTATATGCTTAGAAACTTAGAAAGAGCCTTTTTTGTTCTAATTTTGTGCAGTTTTTGCTCAAATATTTTTTTATTTTGTGCTGTTTACGCTGACATTTTAAAAATTTTGTGTGGTTTACGCTGAATTCTGTGTTTGCTGTAAAAATGTCATTCTATATGATATGATTGCACAATTGCAAGTCGATGAGTCATCAATTAAAGGTGGCAGCACCTGTGGCACACTTGCAACACATAGAATAGTTCCCAGCAGTTTCCTCACACAAAGTGACAATAATGTTGGTTAAAATGAAAGTTTAGTTTTCTGGTGCATCCAAAGTAGATGTAGATGTTATACTCAGGGCAAATGAGTTGTCTCTTGTGATAAAATGATTTACGGTGGTTTGAGATAAATAGAGGAGTTGCCTAAAAAGTGTAAACGCATGTCTTGGTGGGCAAAAATTTCAATGTGAGGTACAGGTCAGCCTGCGTCTTGGAGCCAGTTTTGGTATCGCTTCTCGGCCTTTTGGCTAAGATCAAAGTGTAGTATCTGTTCTTATCAGCTTAATATCTGATACGTGGCTCAATGCCACTATGATATTAAACTGATTTTTGGACTTGGGCGAAGTGTTCGGGGCTTGCTCCACCTTTGCCACGGGTTGGCCCGGTATTGCAGTACCTCCGGGATCGGCCCACCACCCTTTTAAAATAAAATGAAAGTTTGAAGCTCATCTTTTCGCATGCTGGCTGCATGTGTTTCAAGTATCAGGATTGAAAATGTTTGTGCTGATGCGAAAGATGGTCATTTTATTCAATATTGATGCGTGGAAAAAATATTTGCTGTGACGTAGCAAAAAAAAGAAAGAAAGACTTGATGGATTGCTGGCCTTTCACCAAGATCATGTTCTTTTTTTTCTGATTTTGCAGTCTCCGCCGGCTAGGTGGCGTCACAAACTGTTTAACAAAATATCGATATGACCTGCCACCTCATGGAATTACTTCTGGTGCAGAACACTGCCAAAGAGGTAAGAGAATATTTTGTTCCTTAAAATAATCTTCAATTTATTGACATGTTTTTGAGTTGTTCATATTGAAAATAAAAATCAATTTTGGTGATATACTGTGCTGCTGAAAACTGCATGTGCACTGTTATGGAGTTTTGTTATTATAGGTGGAGCCACATGTGGCACACTTGCAATGCATCTATGAGCTTGCTGTGGTTCTATCAGGAACCAGTGTGCCAATGACGTCCACGAGGCCTGCGGATTTTCTTAGGTCTGGAGATGAACACTAAGCACTTGCATATCCGTGCAGCAATGAAAATCAAAGATTTTTGACCAAATTCCTTATGCCTGGAAATTAGTGTGATCAAGCAAAAATTATCAGCTTTTGATACGCCAACCAAAATGCATGAAGGCCATTCCATGAGAGTTGCTGCAGGAGGCCGACAAACAAGCATACTTACCTGGCACAGGGGCTACCGTGATCCAGAAGGCGGTGCCCCCAGGGTGAGGCCCTTCCATTGCACTCAGGTTGGGCTGACGCTTGCGATCGCCCCAAATGTGGGTGACTCGGGTGCGTAATTTTTGTTAGTGGGGGACTGCGTTCGCGCTCTCCCCTGATCTCAAATTAATATTAGAATATCAAACGAGCCTCTTCGTTGCAAGGTCTTGGCCGCTCTGCTATTCCAGAATCATGACATAATCCCCGTTTCATGATTCACAACTGTAAAAAATTTTTATAAGACACATGTAAACCCGACAAGGGCATTTTAGAAGAAGAAGAAGAAGAAGAGATAGCCCTTGGCAACAATCTCTTAGCAACTGGAAAGTTGCACTTTTTTTTTTGTATTCCTACACCATTGTAGTCAAGGCGCTTCTTAGCAACAGTTGCACTTTTTTTGTCTTCCTACGCCACTGCAGGAGGTGACGCTGCCATAAATGTGATGCCACCACAAATGCGGTGCAATTTTATTCCAAGACCCACAGCCATTTCTGGAAGATACAAATGTTAACAAATATTGTAAAATTTAGTTATGTTCTACATGTATATGCTTAGAAACTTAGAAAGAGCCTTTTTTGTTCTAATTTTGTGCAGTTTTTGCTCAAATATTTTTTTATTTTGTGCTGTTTACGCTGACATTTTAAAAATTTTGTGTGGTTTACGCTGAATTCTGTGTTTGCTGTAAAAATGTCATTCTATATGATATGATTGCACAATTGCAAGTCGATGAGTCATCAATTAAAGGTGGCAGCACCTGTGGCACACTTGCAACACATAGAATAGTTCCCAGCAGTTTCCTCACACAAAGTGACAATAATGTTGGTTAAAATGAAAGTTTAGTTTTCTGGTGCATCCAAAGTAGATGTAGATGTTATACTCAGGGCAAATGAGTTGTCTCTTGTGATAAAATGATTTACGGTGGTTTGAGATAAATAGAGGAGTTGCCTAAAAAGTGTAAACGCATGTCTTGGTGGGCCAAAAATTTCAATGTGAGGTACAGGTCAGCCTGCGTCTTGGAGCCAGTTTTGGTATCGCTTCTCGGCCTTTTGGCTAAGATCAAAGTGTAGTATCTGTGCCTCTAGGCTTAGTTGCGATCTCTCACGTGTGTGTGTGTTGCACCCCATCAATTTCATCTTGCACTTTCATCCTTTTTTCACTTTCATACAACTTCACATTCATTTCTGCACTTCTCATCAATAGTTTTTTTACTCCCCATTTTTTGGGTTGAGTTTCGCCTTCCTTCATTTCACACTTCCTCTCTTTCACTTCTATTGTCATTGAACTGCCATTGGAATTTTTTTTTTTTTTTTTTTTTTTTTTTTTTTCTATTCCTACCATTAGGTAGTTATTACTTTACAATTATGTCTTCTTCTAATGATTGGCGCGTTGTACGTGATCGTACTATAACTTTGACTGCAAACAGGTCGCAGATTGCACCATTGACTGTGTTATCCATTTTATCTAAGTTTGTACCCTCAGAAAGTATTCTGAGCCTGGGTCCATTGGACAAGCCTGGCTCTTTTTCGGTAGCTTTGTCCAGTAGGGATGTCTACCAGACGCTTCTTGATAAGTCCCCCATCCAAGACAAATCTTTAAATTTTGAACTTGCCCCGGCTGCTTTTCGCCGTTTTCTTTTCAGGGTTCATGGACTCCCTTACTTTGTTACTTGTGATGGTGTTAAGAATTTCATGTCGAGTTATGGTACTGTCATTTCTGTGAGGGACCAGTTCTTCCGGGATGAGAAGTACCGACACATCCACACGGGGGTGAAGGAAGTGGTACTTCAAACCCGGATATTTCAAAGGTCCCTCACACTGCCAAATTTGGGTGGGATGGGGAGATGTACGGGGTGATTATAACATCACCTCAGCGGGCACCAGTATGCTTTAGATGTAGGGGGGAGGGGCACACGCGGGGAGACTGTGTGGCCTCCTTTTGTAAAAAATGTCGAAAATGGGGGGATCATTCTACGGCAACCTGTCCGTTGGTTTTGGGTGGGGCAACTGGGGGCCCTCCCAATAGCTATAGTGGCGCTGTTTCTTCTCAGCCGCCCCGTTCTCAACAGGTTGATCCTATGATTTCGTGTGAGGTTATGCATTCGACTTCTTCAGCCTTTACCATCCCGTTCTCCCCCGGGGAATATCAGCCCTCCTTGGCTACTTCCTCAGGTAGAGCCCCTTCGGTGATAACTCCCACTGTGGCCTCATCTCCCCCGACTGGCCCCGAGTCGGAGGAGCATGTTTTTACTCCCTCACTTGTTGTAGACTCGGACTTAGAGTCTCCTTTGGTGGTCCCCACCCCAGGTTCCCCCTCGGTGGCTTCGGCCCCGACTTCCTCCATAGCGGGCCCATCCCAGGGTCCTGCTCCGATGGGTCCCCCCCAATCTTCTGAGGACTCAGCCCAGGTTGAACTTGAGATGGCTCGAGAATCTGAGTCTGAGTCCGAGTCCGAGTCTGAGTCCAAGTCTGAGCCCGGCTCGGACTCAGAGAATATGGAGATTTCTGGATCCCCGGACTCCGTTGACCCCACGGATAGTTCCACCCCCCAGATTTCCCAGGATCTTTTTTCGACTTATCTAAAATCATCTTCCCCTGAGAGGTCTTCTTATCCCCTGTCGTCCCCAAATAAGTTACCTTTTGTGTCCCCTGAGGACGACCTTTTATTACAAATGTCTTTATCTGATGGCGCGTCGGCCGCTCCATCACGGCCAGCGGTTAAACGATCGGCGGTTGACGACTCTGGATTGGCAGCCAAACACAGGTTGCCGAGTCAGATCGGCCAGCCTCCTCACAAGTAAGTAAGTAAGTCAGTAAGTAAGTAAGTGGTACTACACGAGCACTATGCTGCGTGTAGTGTCTATCAACACTAACGGTTTACGTCACTGTCCCAAGAGGGACAGGATTTTAGCATTTTGTTCTCAGTATGACGTTGTCTTTTTGCAGGAAACCCATATTTCTTTTCAGAAAGAAGCTTCAACATTTTTTAAATTTTGGCAGGGCGGGCTTTCCATTCTTTTGGGGACACCCGTAGTCGTGGTGTATCAATTTTACTTTCATCTAGGGTCGTCGGAGAGGTTACGGGAGTGGTGCATGATTGGGAGGGTCGTTCAATTAAGTTGGACGTTGACATTTTTGGGATTCAACTTAGAATTATTAATATTTATGCCCCCAATGACGGTGACGACCGTGGGAGATTCCTTCGGGGACTTCTTCCTCTATGCACTACCCCTAGGGAAATTATTCTGGGGGGAGATTTTAATTGTGTAGATAGTCTACTTTTAGACAAGGTTGGGGGAGACCCCAATCATGGAAATACAGGCAGCGAAACTACTCGCTCACTTTGTCATGATTGTAGACTTGCGGACCCTTTCCGCAATCTCCACCCCTCCCTTCAACAATTTACATACACCCGGCTTTATAAAGATGCCCCCATTAGCTGTCGTCTTGACAGATTTTATGTGTCTGTCAGACTCCTACATGAAAATTGTATTGGTGATTTTTTGCATCTTCCTACAAGTCTGACTGACCATGCATATGTCTCTTTTTCTCTCGATCTTTCTCATATTTCAGACTTCACCCACGGCCCCGGCTACTGGAAATGTAACGTGTCGGTCCTTGCGGATGGGCCCTTCATCGCTGCCCTGGAGGATCTCTGGTACACGGATTTGGCCATGATGTTCCCCAGGGACGGTGCCTGGTGGGAGGTCTGCAAGGACCGATTTCGTAAGTTAATCATTTCTTTCTCTAAACAGAAACAGGTCGAATTTCGACGTAAAGTACGGGAATTGGAAAGATCTATTGCTCAATTACAACATCTCCAGAATTTCGAACTTACTCCCGGTACTTTTGCGCCTGCAGTGGCCGGGGCCGTGGCTGAACTCGAGACTCTACTTGAGTCCAAATATGAGGGAGCTCGAGTCCGAGCTAAATTGGACCACCTAAATCATGGAGACAAATCTTCTAAATACTTTCTGAAGAAAGAAAATGATCATGGTCAGAAAAGAACTATTACTGAAATAGAGTGGGAAGGTCAAACTTTACTATCTTCATCTGAAATTGAACGAGCCTGTTCCTCATTTTATACAACCTTACTTTCTTCTGAGGCCACTTGCCCAGAACAACAAGACCTTTTTCTTTTCCCTCTACCCCGACTTAGTTCGGAAGATATTTTGAACTGTGAGGGTCTCCTCACATATGAAGATTGTATTACGGCCATTGGCCTCATGGAGAATGGCAAAACTCCAGGCCTGGATGGCCTACCTAAGGAATTTTATCAACGCTTCTTCCATCTTTTTGGTAGTGACTTTGTCGATATGATTAATGAGTGTTTTAACAACAACCTGGACCTGCCGTTCTCCATGAGGCACGCGGTTATCACCCTTCTTTGTAAGGACCCTACTAACTCGGCTTTATTGAAAAACTGGCGTCCATTAGTCTTCTTAATGTGGATTATAAGATCTGTTCTAAGGTTATAAGCCTCCGATTACGCTCAGTTTTGACATCCATCATTTCCATTCACCAAACCTGTGCTATACCTGGTCGTTCCATCACCGATAATCTCCATCTCTACAGAAATATCATTGATTATGTAAACAGCAAATCCATACCGCTGGCTTTCATTAACATAGACCAGGAAAAAGCTTTCGATCGTGTAGATCATGCCTACATGTTTAAGGTTTTGGAAAGGTTTGGTTTTGGTCCCGAATTTATTCGATGGATTCAAATGTTTTACTCTGATGTCTACAGCTCTGTCTTGGTAAACGGTAACGTTTCCGACCCGTTTAGGATCTCCCGGTCGGTTAGACAGGGCTGTAGTCTATCACCTATGCTATATGTGTTGTGCCTTGAGCCTCTTGCTCTAGCACTTAGGAATCATCCTAGCATTACAGGGCTTTCTATTCCTACATGTCCTGAGCCCATTAAAATTTCCCAGTATGCCGACGACTTGACAGTTTTTATCTCGACGGACGACTCTTTCCCACCCTTACTACATACTTTAAATACGTTTTCTTCTGCCACTGGCAGCAAGATCAACCGCCAGAAATCAAATGCTTTGTTTTTGGGGGGTTGGGCTCACCGGTCTGATCAACCAGGAGCCTTTAATTGGCAGAAAAAGATCAAATTATTGGGCATTATGTTTACTTCTCAGGGTCCTGATATGCAAGCCACTTGGCCTAAGGTCATGACAAAATTCCGCCAGACTTTGGCGGATGTTTCTGGACGTACTAAGACTTTGCATGGCCGTGCCCTTTTGTTGAATGCCCTTGCCCTTAGTAAGTTATGGTATGTGGCTTCGGTCTGCTCCATTGCTGACCAATGGGTTAAAAGTTTCAATAAAACGGCCTTTCATTTCCTGTGGAATTCAGAACATGAGTGGGTTGCACGGTCCACCATGACACTCCCCAAAAATAAGGGCGGGGTGGGCATGGTGGACCTCAAATTAAAAATTGATTCATTTCTCATTAAACACATCATTCATCTCATCACTAAATATTCAGAGGAAATTCCTCCTCCCTGGGTGTACTTTGCCCGTTACTGGGTAGGCATTACTTTACGTAGTTATAACCCTGAATTATTTACAAACAGCTATCCGAATGCAGAAACATCACCTCCATTCTATACTGC
Source organism: Platynereis dumerilii (assembly GCA_026936325.1). Taxonomy (NCBI): domain Eukaryota; kingdom Metazoa; phylum Annelida; class Polychaeta; order Phyllodocida; family Nereididae; genus Platynereis; species Platynereis dumerilii. The sequence continues at coordinate 4,779,608 of JAPTHN010000029.1, forward strand.
ATGCATGCGCGCGTTTCGGTTTTACGTGGCCATTCACCCGAATTTTCAATTGGGCGATATAACAGTAAAAAAAGTTTACCAAGTCTTACGATCATGCACAAAACCTCAACCTCGTGTTAAGAAATTATTCCCTCACCTGTCATTTACCAGCGCATGGCGCACTCTCATCATCACCCCTATGTCGCCAGAGGAGAGGGATTTGCATTTTAAGTCAGTTCATCAGGTCATACCCGTCAAATCATACTTAAATAAATGCCACTTTGGCTTGTCATCCGAGAATTGTCATCTTTGTGGGTCTGGAAGGGAAACACTCCATCATTTATTCATCTCATGTAACATGGTCCGCCCTCTATGGGCTCATTTTGAAAATTATCTGATGAGGTTGTGTAACCATAGGTTAAAGTTAGATTTCATCACCATCATCATGTCTATTTTCCCGAATCGGGTTTTTGAATCCATCCATCATCAACGTTTATTCTGGTTACTGATCACAATCATCAAACATTCCATTTGGTCAGAAAGGGGTCGGGTGAAATTTTATAAAACTTCTACCTCTCCGGAGGCCCTCCTCTTACATACAAGAATTAAAATTCAATCAAGATGTCATTTGGATTTCCTTAGATTCCCCCTTAAGGAATTTCAAAATCTTTGGTGTGTTGGGAACATCATTGTCCCAGCACACCTTAGAAACTATACAACTTTGATTTAACAATACATCATTGATTAAACGATAAACGGTCATAGCACCGGTACTCCAGATTGGGGGTTGTTATAACAAACAAGAACATCTGAGTGGAAAATGTGAATAACATGTGAATCTCATCTCACTTATTAAAAGCTCAGCAATATAAGAAAGAAGATCTTCTCTATTTTTCACCTGAAAAGAAACAAGAACCTGAGACTGAGCCCTTCTACATGAGAATCGAAACATAAAACCTGGATTGACATAAAAAATTGAAATACGAAAATCAGAATCAAAGGTACGAAATGCCGAAACAAAACCTTACAACATCTAGGTTTTGTGATTTTCATCAGATTTATTCATCATTTCCCATTTGCCATTTGTTTGAGTATGAATATTGGAGTTGCAAGAATATTCTCTGGCACTTACGATGATCAGCTTTCCTGCTGTGGAAATATGGTTACCAGGATTCCTGTTGTTTTGTTCTGTTTGTTCCCAGTCTGTTCGTGTCTGTACGTTCTGTGTCCGTGTCTTCATGTTGTGTGTTGTGTGCCAGATTCTCTGGCTTGGCTGTGTATATATTTGGGAGTGAGAGGAGGCTGTGTATATATAAAGGAGAGAGAGGAGGATGTGTATATATGGGGGAGTGAGAGGAGAAAACTAACAAACTAAATTTAACATCTAACAACTAACATACTCTAAGAAGGCGGACCCCGAGAGGAAAGACGAACCCAAGGAGGAGTCGGACCCCACAGACCAAAAGGGCAGCCATACTAACCATATAAGGATTTAAGAAGATTAACATCGTATTGAAATTTTTAGTTCATTGTAATAAGGCATCTACGAGATCAACCTCATCCTACGATGGACCGAAGATTTATTTTACTTTGTTAGATTTAAGTTTTGTTGGTTTTTAATAAACGGTTACCCCCTGCCTTTTGGGGGGTAATTTTACAAAAAAAAAAAAAGTATCTGTTCTTATCAGCTTAATATCTGATACGTGGCTCAATGCCACTATGATATTAAACTGATTTTTGGACTTGGGCGAAGTGTTCGGGGCTTGCTCCACCTTTGCCACGGGTTGGCCCGGTATTGCAGTACCTCCGGGATCGGCCCACCACCCTTTTAAAATAAAATGAAAGTTTGAAGCTCATCTTTTCGCATGCTGGCTGCATGTGTTTCAAGTATCAGGATTGAAAATGTTTGTGCTGATGCGAAAGATGGTCATTTTATTCAATATTGATGCGTGGAAAAAATATTTGCTGTGACGTAGCAAAAAAAGAAAGAAAGACTTGATGGATTGCTGGCCTTTCACCAAGATCATGTTCTTTTTTTTCTGATTTTGCAGTCTCCGCCGGCTAGGTGGCGTCACAAACTGGTTTAACAAAATATCGATATGACCTGCCACCTCATGGAATTACTTCTGGTGCAGAACACTGCCAAAGAGGTAAGAGAATATTTTGTTCCTTAAAATAATCTTCAATTTATTGACATGTTTTTGAGTTGTTCATATTGAAAATAAAAATCAATTTTGGTGATATACTGTGCTGCTGAAAACTGCATGTGCACTGTTATGGAGTTTTGTTATTATAGGTGGAGCCACATGTGGCACACTTGCAATGCATCTATGAGCTTGCTGTGGTTCTATCAGGAACCAGCGTGCCAATGACGTCCACGAGGCCTGCGGATTTTCTTAGGTCTGGAGATGAACACTAAGCACTTGCATATCCGTGCAGCAATGAAAATCAAAGATTTTTGACCAAATTCCTTATGCCTGGAAATTAGTGTGATCAAGCAAAAATTATCAGCTTTTGATACGCCAACCAAAATGCATGAAGGCCATTCCATGAGAGTTGCTGCAGGAGGCCGACAAACAAGCATACTTACCTGGCACAGGGGCTACCGTGATCCAGAAGGCGGTGCCCCCAGGGTGAGGCCCTTCCATTGCACTCAGGTTGGGCTGACGCTTGCGATCGCCCCAAATGTGGGTGACTCAGGTGCGTAATTTTTGTTAGTGGGGGACTGCGTTCGCGCTCTCCCCTGATCTCAAATTAATATTAGAATATCAAACGAGCCTCTTCGTTGCAAGGTCTTGGCCGCTCTGCTATTCCAGAATCATGACATAATCCCCGTTTCATGATTCACAACTGTAAAAAATTTTTATAAGACACATGTAAACCCGACAAGGGCATTTTAGAAGAAGAAGAAGAAGAAGAGATAGCCCCTTGGCAACAATCTCTTAGCAACTGGAAAGTTGCACTTTTTTTTTTGTATTCCTACACCATTGTAGTCAAGGCGCTTCTTAGCAACAGTTGCACTTTTTTTGTCTTCCTACGCCACTGCAGGAGGTGACGCTGCCATAAATGTGATGCCACCACAAATGCGGTGCAATTTTATTCCAAGACCCACAGCCATTTCTGGAAGATACAAATGTTAACAAATATTGTAAAATTTAGTTATGTTCTACATGTATATGCTTAGAAACTTAGAAAGAGCCTTTTTTGTTCTAATTTTGTGCAGTTTTTGCTCAAATATTTTTTTATTTTGTGCTGTTTACGCTGACATTTTAAAAATTTTGTGTGGTTTACGCTGAATTCTGTGTTTGCTGTAAAAATGTCATTCTATATGATATGATTGCACAATTGCAAGTCGATGAGTCATCAATTAAAGGTGGCAGCACCTGTGGCACACTTGCAACACATAGAATAGTTCCCAGCAGTTTCCTCACACAAAGTGACAATAATGTTGGTTAAAATGAAAGTTTAGTTTTCTGGTGCATCCAAAGTAGATGTAGATGTTATACTCAGGGCAAATGAGTTGTCTCTTGTGATAAAATGATTTACGGTGGTTTGAGATAAATAGAGGAGTTGCCTAAAAAGTGTAAACGCATGTCTTGGTGGGCCAAAAATTTCAATGTGAGGTACAGGTCAGCCTGCGTCTTGGAGCCAGTTTTGGTATCGCTTCTCGGCCTTTTGGCTAAGATCAAAGTGTAGTATCTGTTCTTATCAGCTTAATATCTGATACGTGGCTCAATGCCACTATGATATTAAACTGATTTTTGGACTTGGGCGAAGTGTTCGGGGCTTGCTCCACCTTTGCCACGGGTTGGCCCGGTATTGCAGTACCTCCGGGATCGGCCCACCACCCTTTTAAAATAAAATGAAAGTTTGAAGCTCATCTTTTCGCATGCTGGCTGCATGTGTTTCAAGTATCAGGATTGAAAATGTTTGTGCTGATGCGAAAGATGGTCATTTTATTCAATATTGATGCGTGGAAAAAATATTTGCTGTGACGTAGCAAAAAAAAGAAAGAAAGACTTGATGGATTGCTGGCCTTTCACCAAGATCATGTTCTTTTTTTTCTGATTTTGCAGTCTCCGCCGGCTAGGTGGCGTCACAAACTGGTTTAACAAAATATCGATATGACCTGCCACCTCATGGAATTACTTCTGGTGCAGAACACTGCCAAAGAGGTAAGAGAATATTTTGTTCCTTAAAATAATCTTCAATTTATTGACATGTTTTTGAGTTGTTCATATTGAAAATAAAAATCAATTTTGGTGATATACTGTGCTGCTGAAAACTGCATGTGCACTGTTATGGAGTTTTGTTATTATAGGTGGAGCCACATGTGGCACACTTGCAATGCATCTATGAGCTTGCTGTGGTTCTATCAGGAACCAGTGTGCCAATGACGTCCACGAGGCCTGCGGATTTTCTTAGGTCTGGAGATGAACACTAAGCACTTGCATATCCGTGCAGCAATGAAAATCAAAGATTTTTGACCAAATTCCTTATGCCTGGAAATTAGTGTGATCAAGCAAAAATTATCAGCTTTTGATACGCCAACCAAAATGCATGAAGGCCATTCCATGAGAGTTGCTGCAGGAGGCCGACAAACAAGCATACTTACCTGGCACAGGGGCTACCGTGATCCAGAAGGCGGTGCCCCCAGGGTGAGGCCCTTCCATTGCACTCAGGTTGGGCTGACGCTTGCGATCGCCCCAAATGTGGGTGACTCGGGTGCGTAATTTTTGTTAGTGGGGGACTGCGTTCGCGCTCTCCCCTGATCTCAAATTAATATTAGAATATCAAACGAGCCTCTTCGTTGCAAGGTCTTGGCCGCTCTGCTATTCCAGAATCATGACATAATCCCCGTTTCATGATTCACAACTGTAAAAAATTTTTATAAGACACATGTAAACCCGACAAGGGCATTTTAGAAGAAGAAGAAGAAGAAGAGATAGCCCCTTGGCAACAATCTCTTAGCAACTGGAAAGTTGCACTTTTTTTTTTGTATTCCTACACCATTGTAGTCAAGGCGCTTCTTAGCAACAGTTGCACTTTTTTTGTCTTCCTACGCCACTGCAGGAGGTGACGCTGCCATAAATGTGATGCCACCACAAATGCGGTGCAATTTTATTCCAAGACCCACAGCCATTTCTGGAAGATACAAATGTTAACAAATATTGTAAAATTTAGTTATGTTCTACATGTATATGCTTAGAAACTTAGAAAGAGCCTTTTTTGTTCTAATTTTGTGCAGTTTTTGCTCAAATATTTTTTTATTTTGTGCTGTTTACGCTGACATTTTAAAAATTTTGTGTGGTTTACGCTGAATTCTGTGTTTGCTGTAAAAATGTCATTCTATATGATATGATTGCACAATTGCAAGTCGATGAGTCATCAATTAAAGGTGGCAGCACCTGTGGCACACTTGCAACACATAGAATAGTTCCCAGCAGTTTCCTCACACAAAGTGACAATAATGTTGGTTAAAATGAAAGTTTAGTTTTCTGGTGCATCCAAAGTAGATGTAGATGTTATACTCAGGGCAAATGAGTTGTCTCTTGTGATAAAATGATTTACGGTGGTTTGAGATAAATAGAGGAGTTGCCTAAAAAGTGTAAACGCATGTCTTGGTGGGCCAAAAATTTCAATGTGAGGTACAGGTCAGCCTGCGTCTTGGAGCCAGTTTTGGTATCGCTTCTCGGCCTTTTGGCTAAGATCAAAGTGTAGTATCTGTTCTTATCAGCTTAATATCTGATACGTGGCTCAATGCCACTATGATATTAAACTGATTTTTGGACTTGGGCGAAGTGTTCGGGGCTTGCTCCACCTTTGCCACGGGTTGGCCCGGTATTGCAGTACCTCCGGGATCGGCCCACCACCCTTTTAAAATAAAATGAAAGTTTGAAGCTCATCTTTTCGCATGCTGGCTGCATGTGTTTCAAGTATCAGGATTGAAAATGTTTGTGCTGATGCGAAAGATGGTCATTTTATTCAATATTGATGCGTGGAAAAAATATTTGCTGTGACGTAGCAAAAAAAAGAAAGAAAGACTTGATGGATTGCTGGCCTTTCACCAAGATCATGTTCTTTTTTTTCTGATTTTGCAGTCTCCGCCGGCTAGGTGGCGTCACAAACTGGTTTAACAAAATATCGATATGACCTGCCACCTCATGGAATTACTTCTGGTGCAGAACACTGCCAAAGAGGTAAGAGAATATTTTGTTCCTTAAAATAATCTTCAATTTATTGACATGTTTTTGAGTTGTTCATATTGAAAATAAAAATCAATTTTGGTGATATACTGTGCTGCTGAAAACTGCATGTGCACTGTTATGGAGTTTTGTTATTATAGGTGGAGCCACATGTGGCACACTTGCAATGCATCTATGAGCTTGCTGTGGTTCTATCAGGAACCAGTGTGCCAATGACGTCCACGAGGCCTGCGGATTTTCTTAGGTCTGGAGATGAACACTAAGCACTTGCATATCCGTGCAGCAATGAAAATCAAAGATTTTTGACCAAATTCCTTATGCCTGGAAATTAGTGTGATCAAGCAAAAATTATCAGCTTTTGATACGCCAACCAAAATGCATGAAGGCCATTCCATGAGAGTTGCTGCAGGAGGCCGACAAACAAGCATACTTACCTGGCACAGGGGCTACCGTGATCCAGAAGGCGGTGCCCCCAGGGTGAGGCCCTTCCATTGCACTCAGGTTGGGCTGACGCTTGCGATCGCCCCAAATGTGGGTGACTCGGGTGCGTAATTTTTGTTAGTGGGGGACTGCGTTCGCGCTCTCCCCTGATCTCAAATTAATATTAGAATATCAAACGAGCCTCTTCGTTGCAAGGTCTTGGCCGCTCTGCTATTCCAGAATCATGACATAATCCCCGTTTCATGATTCACAACTGTAAAAAATTTTTATAAGACACATGTAAACCCGACAAGGGCATTTTAGAAGAAGAAGAAGAAGAAGAGATAGCCCCTTGGCAACAATCTCTTAGCAACTGGAAAGTTGCACTTTTTTTTTTGTATTCCTACACCATTGTAGTCAAGGCGCTTCTTAGCAACAGTTGCACTTTTTTTGTCTTCCTACGCCACTGCAGGAGGTGACGCTGCCATAAATGTGATGCCACCACAAATGCGGTGCAATTTTATTCCAAGACCCACAGCCATTTCTGGAAGATACAAATGTTAACAAATATTGTAAAATTTAGTTATGTTCTACATGTATATGCTTAGAAACTTAGAAAGAGCCTTTTTTGTTCTAATTTTGTGCAGTTTTTGCTCAAATATTTTTTTATTTTGTGCTGTTTACGCTGACATTTTAAAAATTTTGTGTGGTTTACGCTGAATTCTGTGTTTGCTGTAAAAATGTCATTCTATATGATATGATTGCACAATTGCAAGTCGATGAGTCATCAATTAAAGGTGGCAGCACCTGTGGCACACTTGCAACACATAGAATAGTTCCCAGCAGTTTCCTCACACAAAGTGACAATAATGTTGGTTAAAATGAAAGTTTAGTTTTCTGGTGCATCCAAAGTAGATGTAGATGTTATACTCAGGGCAAATGAGTTGTCTCTTGTGATAAAATGATTTACGGTGGTTTGAGATAAATAGAGGAGTTGCCTAAAAAGTGTAAACGCATGTCTTGGTGGGCCAAAAATTTCAATGTGAGGTACAGGTCAGCCTGCGTCTTGGAGCCAGTTTTGGTATCGCTTCTCGGCCTTTTGGCTAAGATCAAAGTGTAGTATCTGTTAGAATGTAGACATGTAGGGACTTGTTTATCACACCTTGTGTTGGTCACACCTATTGTGACCGACAGTTTTCGCTTCCTCCTTTCTACATCCTGTCCCTTTGTAGGGTTCAAATTACACCATAACAATGGCATATTCAAGAGGTTTCTCAAGAGTACAAACTATACAATCTAACTTGGCTTTAACTTACGACGGGGTACTAAACAAAGAAACATATTCTGTAGATAGAAAAAACACCATTCACATAAGAGTGGAGCGTAACGCAGAGGTTGACGTCAATGACTTGCTACGCTCAATTAAAGAGTACAATCCCGACTACCTAAAATTCACCAAATGCATGCAACAATTAACCAGAATACGATTCAGATGGTCTGTAGACTCCTCAGACAGAGTGGATGATATCATGAGGGCGTTTGATATTGTCCCCTTTAAATGTAGTGGAGACCCATGCACCGTTACGGCGGCCAGGAAAATACCAATGGTGATCTTATACGATACTCCCTACGAACTTGATGACGATGACATCGAAGACCTCATTGGAGGCTACGGTGATATCAAAGCCATTAGAAGGGGTAAGCTCAGATACTTCCCAGACATCCTAGATGGAAAAGTATACGTCACGTTTAGTAGATTACATACAAGACTGCCCGATGAGATTCAGCTTGGTAAAACAGGGCGTATCTTAATTCGTGAGCCGGGACAACCGGTGCGTAAACGTGAGTGTTACAAGTGCAAAAAGATGACAACTCATCTGGCAGAACAGTGCCCTGGCCCAGACCAGTTGTGCAACCACTGTAATTCGCCAAATCATCTAATTGAAAATTGTGAACAAAAAAGAGAGGAAGAACTAGAAAGGGAGGAAGAAAAAAGAAAAGAGATTGCTGAGGCAGAAGCTAACTTAAAAGAAATTTTGAGTCAGGATGGGGAAGACTTAGGCCTAACTGAAAAAGATCAGAATAGAAGAGATCAAAATGAACTATTAACTGAAATTAAGGCTGCCGATGATAAAAATGATGGTGCTGGGGAACAAGCTGGTGCTATAGCTCAGAGCACACCAATTGCTGATGCTACTACCCCAACCCAAGCCCCTGACCCAGACGTAAGTAGAATAGAATACTTTACGCAGGCCCAAAGGCTAACACCCAACCGCCTACAGATAGATCTGGATAGACCCGGGGATGAAGAAAATTTTTCAATGAGTGAAAAATCGGTTGAATATGAAAATACAAGGGATGGTCTACTGGTTCTATCAGAACCAATAATTCCTTCGAGCTATCCGACTGCTCACCAGCCAAGAGTCATAAGTGAGACAGACATGGAAGCTATGTTAGAGAGGCATGGTCTGGGGGATCTATTCATAGAAGGGAGAATAGAAAAAAATGGTGAAAAAAGAAAAAACAGATCAGAGAGTGACCAAAGTAAAAGAGATACTAGCTCTGAAAAGTCGTTTGCTGAGGCAGCAGCTGCTGCTCCAAAAGCAAAAGTTTCAAAAGTCACTGCAGAAGCCCCCTCCCAGAAATTTACTACATCCTTGCAAATATTAAAACCAAATGGTGGACACGGTGGGGCCAAGCAAAAGTCCCCTCCACCTACACTCCCCAAGCCACAAAGATCTAGCCACCTCCCTAGGGGGGGTTCAAACATCCCACAGGCCGACAAACCAAGGGAGCGACATGCGTCAAATGGATCTAATACTAGATCCAGCTCTAAAGATCCGAAAAAAGCAAGTAGAAGAAAATGAATATAGTAATCGGAAATAATATTAATGTATATAGTTACTTGAAATCCTATTACTTATTCATAGCATATTGATAAGCATGCCTAAATTGATAAGCATGCCCTGACTTCAAATAAAACTCACATATATTCTACTATTAGTGCCTCCCTCGGCTTATAACCAGTCTCTGCCTTTGCTTCCTACATAAACCTGTAATAGTATACCCCTCGATACAAAAAATTCTTCAATATGGTCCCACTGGCCACAGGTGCCCATGTTATAAATACTTCTGCCACCATATATATAGAAACTGGGTCTGGCATGGTAGATTGTACTAAAACACACTGTGTGCAGACTCACTTTCTAAAATACCCGCAAAACTTATTGCGCATCAAATCAATTACACTGATAATACAGATATAATATTGGCCTTGCTTATATCGTCATATGTCGGTGACCCTACACGGTAGATTGTACTAAAACACGCTGTACTTGGGTTCCCGATCATGTGGCAAATATTTTAAAAGACATATTTTGCTAAAAAATGTGTAACCTCTGTCATGAGAAATATACTGAACTCTTGTTTTCTACTCCATCCATCTTCCAGAAAAATAAAATATAACTAGATGCGTATAATATCACTGAATATCAAAGGTGGTATAAATAAAAACAACAAACCATACAAGATCATAAACTATCTGAAAAACGAAGCCTTTGACTTAGCTCTATTACAAGAAATTCCTTTCATTAAACCAAAAATAAAAGAACTAATCCAAACAGAACTTAATGTAGATATACGCATAGATGAAAAGTTGGATAAAAAGCGAAATATAGGAGTCGCCTGTTTAATTAAAAAACAATCAAACATTATAATAGAAAGCATAACTTACCCAAATATAATTGGGAAAGGTAGACTCCAGGAAATAAAATGCACATATAACCAGAAACAATTAACTATATACAACATATACGCATCTGTACATGCCCCAGACAAAAAACCCCAATGGGTCGCGCTAAATAAATTTATTAAAAATAAGCCAAGCACAATCATAATGGGCGATTATAACGCCACAATAAAACAATATGAAAAAATGGGCAATATGGAAAAAACACATACAGACACACACCTTATAAAATTAATTAATGAAAATAAACTAACGGACATTGCCACAATGACAGATAATACTACACATACTTTTATAGGACATAAATCAACTTCACTCATTGATAGAATTTTAATAACAGATGACATAAAGCAAATCTTTTATGGATATGACAATAAAATATGCCCACACTCAGATCATAACATGATAACGCTAGATCTCTTCAATAAAACAAATCAGAACAATAAGGCCCCTAAAATAATGAGAACTTGGAAATTAAATAACTCACTCCTAGACAAAAATACAATAAAAATCCTGGCTAACCTGTGGGACGAATGGAGGGAGTATATAGATGACTATGATTCAACTCTCGACTGGTACATAAAGGGGAAGCAAAAAGCTAAGTCCGTATTAATTAACATTGGTAAAGAAAAAGCCAAAGAAAGAAATAAAGAAGAACAACTTTTAAAAGAAAAACTATTTCAAGAAATTAGGAAAACAAATCCAAATGTAGATAAAATCAATAAATACAAGCAACAACTAAATAAAATAATAGAATACCAGATTGAAGGAATTAAAGTAAGAACCAGAGCCCAGACAATGCCCAATGAAGAGAGAGGCTCAAGAGCCTTTTTTAACATTGAAAATAAAAACCATAAACAAACAACCATAGAAACCCTGCTAAATAAAGATAATACCGAAATTAAAACAGCAGAAGAGATAGACAAAGAAATATATAATTTTTACAAAAATCTCTACACCAGCCAAGGCATAGATGAACAAGCAATGAACAAATTAATAGACAACTATAAACCGAATCATAATTTGAATGAACAAGATATTATAGACCTCAACAAGCCCTTCACTCTAAAAGAAATTAAAGACGTAATTGACAAAATGAACAATAACAAATCCCCTGGGCCTGACGGCCTCACAAAAGAATATTACGTGGCCATGTGGGACCATATACAATATGACATACTCTGCTTTACACAATGTATTGATATATATGACAGTCTACCGAACACAATAACAACAGGGAATATTAAGTTACTCTTTAAAAAGAATGACCCGAGAGAACTTAAAAACTGGCGACCGATCAGTCTTTTAAACGTTGATTTAAAAATTATAACCTCCTTAATAGCTAGAAGGCTATCAAAAATTTTACACAAACTGATAAAATCCCATCAAAGCTGTTCCGTAAAAAATAGGTATATTTTCGAAAACCTTATTACTATAGAACAGTTACTGCAAACTTATGAATTTAAACATGCCAAATACAAACATTACGACCAGGCCAAATTGCTATGCCTTGACATGGAAAAGGCTTTCGATCGAGTCGAACATAATTACCTTCATAAATTACTAGATAAATTAAAACTAGGGAGTAATATAACGAGCCGAATTAAACTATTATATAACAATATCCACCAAAGGGTGGAAACTCCTTTTGGATATACCGAGGAAATAAAACTATCGAGGGGTATACGACAAGGTTGTGCCCTGAGCATGTGTGTCTTCGCTTTGACCCTAGAACCCCTACTACAATATGTAGACAACAAAATAGAGGGAATAAAATTAGATGGAGGCACACAGCTCAGGGCCCTTGCATATGCTGATGATACAGTAATTTTCCTTAAGGATAATAATGATCATACAAGATTACATGAAATTTTAAGTGAATATGAGAAGGCAAGTGGCGCAAAAATTAACAAGGATAAATGCCAAGAACTTACACTTAATTACAATAATCTAAAAGACAAACATCATGTTGAAATTCTAGGAATTAAATTTGCATTATCTAACAAACTACGTACTAATTTAAACTGGGAGAGCTGTATTAATAAGATACAAGCCAAAATTGCACCTTTCAATCATAGAAATACAACCATCCTAGGAAAAGCCACTCTCATAAACTCATTTATCATTAGTATCATCCTATATGTAGCAAGAATATTACCACCTTTCAAATCGCATATACAGAAAATAAACAATATTATTCACTCATTTATAAAACTAGATAAAAACCCAGGTCAACACATGAGACATATCGAAAGACACCCCAAAGAGGGTGGCTTCGGTATACCCAATGTGGAAGCAAAGGTACAGGCTGCAAACCTAATGTGGCTACACTATCTAGTGAAGAAAAAAGAACCAAATTATTGGACACATGTCTTTAGAAAAGAATTAGCGACAACGCCACTAAAATCCCAGAATACAATTTACCACAATATACTCTCCCTAAAAAATAGAAATAAATTAAATTGGCATACAATAACGATGGCAGAGCTTTACAAACATCTGATGATAGATAAAATAGAAGAATTCCCCATTGAAAAGACATTAGCAAATACTTTTAATTGGAAAAGCATTTGGCATAATTGGTATAAACTAGATATTAATAATAAAATAAAAACCCAAGTACATAGGCTAATCGCAGACATCATGGACATTAAAATCCTAACTAACAAAAGTGGAAACTGTCCACTCTGCGACTATGCTTACATCCAATCAAGAGATCATATTTTCCTAAATTGTAACTTGGCCCGAAAATTAATTCGATATATAGAAAATAACGACGATATAGAAATAGATAGCAACATATTCTTTAACCAATATGATAGCACTAGACAAGCCAAATTCTCCTACATATATATATATACTGTAATCAAGCTGAGGGAGGCACAAGTAGGCCTGTGGGATACCCCAAACATAAAAGTGGCAATAGATCTATATGAAAGTAACAAAAAATGGATGTAAACTGCCCCACCCGGGATGGTAATGTGGCATCATGTCTCTGGTAGATTGTACTAAAACACGCTGGAGGCTGATGCCAAGAGTGCCATCACCGGGTGGGGCCCTCACGACCATCCAATAATTAAAAACTGGCTTGCAATTCTAAATGGTTCCTGACACCACATTGCTCCCGACTACAACTTATATTTTCATATTTAAGATGACAACACAGCATCAGACCACTGGTAGATCGTACTAAAACGCGCTGGTGATGATGCTGTGGATGCCATCAAATATATGTCTGATATTAAGTTACAAATGTGACCGATATCTTACATATATTAATCCATTCAATTACTACATGTACCCTCATAACTAAGATGACAACACAGCATCAGACCACTGGTAGATCGTACTAAAACGCACTGGTGATGATGCTGTGGATGCCGTCAAATATATGTCTGATATTATGTTACAAATGTGACCGATATCTTACATATATTAATCCATTCAATTATTACATATACCCTCATAACAAAGATGACAACACAGCATCAGACCACTGGTAGATCGTATTAAAACGCGCTGGTGATGATGCTGTGGATGCCATCAAATATATGTCTGATATTAAGTTACAAATGTGACCGATATCTTACATATATTAATCCATTCAATTACTACATATACCCTCATAACTAAGATGACAACACAGCATCAGACCACTGGTAGATCGTATTAAAACGCGCTGGTGATGATGCTGTGGATGCCATCAAATATATGTCTGATATTAAGTTACAAATGTGACCGATATCTTACATATATTAATCTATTCAATTACTACATGTACCCTCATAACTAAGATGACAACACAGCATCAGACCACTGGTAGATCGTACTAAAACGCACTGGTGATGATGCTGTGGATGCCATCAAATATATGTCTGATATTATGTTACAAATGTGACCGATATCTTACATATATTAATCCATTCAATTACTACATATACCCTCATAACTAAGATGACAACACAGCATCAGACCACTGGTAGATCGTATTAAAACGCGCTGGTGATGATGCTGTGGATGCCGTCAAATATATGTCTGATATTACGTTACAAATGTAACATATATCTAACATATATTTATAGTTTACTATGTTGACCACTGAAATACCAGGTTGGATAATCACCTCTTGTCATGTTACATGTAATATATTTTACAAATACAAGCGACATACTATGATAACCATTTTGAGGTGCCCTATGATGCCGATAACCGCTTTGTACATAGTTGTATATATGTTCATGCAAAAGGGGCCCCGGTACTAGTAATAAAGTAGAGCACTTACCACATTTACTGTCAGTAAAATCCATACATCATTCATTCATCCATTATTATACTATAATGAATTAAGGTATGGACCTATCTAAATCCTGTTTAAAGCTAATATGATCGAAAAGTTTGTATCAGATAACATCAGTACAGCAATAGGATTAGAATTCCCAAAGTGCCCAAGAATCCATGTTGGTTAATGGAGCTACCTCATAAAATTTAGAATATAACAAAGAACATTGGGCCTAACTATATATATCATCTGGAAACTTGAGAAATATGAGGAGGTTGTATTTGATCTGATCATATGCACACCTCATTGTGACTCTCAAACAAGAATCCGATGATTCGAATTTTTGTAAAGGGTATTACCGCATAAACTAAAATATAGGCAAACAACTTCATTCTCATTGCGCCTTCATCACATCATCCAACATCATGTTTACTGACTGCATCCATATCACACACGTTAATAGTTATATAGTTGTAAATTTTGTACCGGGGTCCTTACGATGATGAGTTGTTTGGTAGTATCAGAGGTGTAAGGAAGTAAACACAGGGGGGTCTGTGTGACCCCCCGAAGTAGAACCCGACAAACCATTACCTGAGAACCTAAACTCTGAGTTAAATTAAAAATAAGAAAAATAAAAAAAAAAAAAAATAATAAAAAAAAAAAAAAAAAAAAAGTGTAGTATCTGTTCTTATCAGCTTAATATCTGATACGTGGCTCAATGCCACTATGATATTAAACTGATTTTTGGACTTGGGCGAAGTGTTCGGGGCTTGCTCCACCTTTGCCACGGGTTGGCCCGGTATTGCAGTACCTCCGGGATCGGCCCACCACCCTTTTAAAATAAAATGAAAGTTTGAAGCTCATCTTTTCGCATGCTGGCTGCATGTGTTTCAAGTATCAGGATTGAAAATGTTTGTGCTGATGCGAAAGATGGTCATTTTATTCAATATTGATGCGTGGAAAAAATATTTGCTGTGACGTAGCAAAAAAAAGAAAGAAAGACTTGATGGATTGCTGGCCTTTCACCAAGATCATGTTCTTTTTTTTCTGATTTTGCAGTCTCCGCCGGCTAGGTGGCGTCACAAACTGGTTTAACAAAATATCGATATGACCTGCCACCTCATGGAATTACTTCTGGTGCAGAACACTGCCAAAGAGGTAAGAGAATATTTTGTTCCTTAAAATAATCTTCAATTTATTGACATGTTTTTGAGTTGTTCATATTGAAAATAAAAATCAATTTTGGTGATATACTGTGCTGCTGAAAACTGCATGTGCACTGTTATGGAGTTTTGTTATTATAGGTGGAGCCACATGTGGCACACTTGCAATGCATCTATGAGCTTGCTGTGGTTCTATCAGGAACCAGTGTGCCAATGACGTCCACGAGGCCTGCGGATTTTCTTAGGTCTGGAGATGAACACTAAGCACTTGCATATCCGTGCAGCAATGAAAATCAAAGATTTTTGACCAAATTCCTTATGCCTGGAAATTAGTGTGATCAAGCAAAAATTATCAGCTTTTGATACGCCAACCAAAATGCATGAAGGCCATTCCATGAGAGTTGCTGCAGGAGGCCGACAAACAAGCATACTTACCTGGCACAGGGGCTACCGTGATCCAGAAGGCGGTGCCCCCAGGGTGAGGCCCTTCCATTGCACTCAGGTTGGGCTGACGCTTGCGATCGACCCAAATGTGGGTGACTCGAGTGCGTAATTTTTGTTAGTGGGGGACTGCGTTCGCGCTCTCCCCTGATCTCAAATTAATATTAGAATATCAAACGAGCCTCTTCGTTGCAAGGTCTTGGCCGCTCTGCTATTCCAGAATCATGACATAATCCCCGTTTCATGATTCACAACTGTAAAAAATTTTTATAAGACACATGTAAACCCGACAAGGGCATTTTAGAAGAAGAAGAAGAGATAGCCCCTTGGCAACAATCTCTTAGCAACTGGAAAGTTGCACTTTTTTTTTTGTATTCCTACACCATTGTAGTCAAGGCGCTTCTTAGCAACAGTTGCACTTTTTTTGTCTTCCTACGCCACTGCAGGAGGTGACGCTGCCATAAATGTGATGCCACCACAAATGCGGTGCAATTTTATTCCAAGACCCACAGCCATTTCTGGAAGATACAAATGTTAACAAATATTGTAAAATTTAGTTATGTTCTACATGTATATGCTTAGAAACTTAGAAAGAGCCTTTTTTGTTCTAATTTTGTGCAGTTTTTGCTCAAATATTTTTTTATTTTGTGCTGTTTACGCTGACATTTTAAAAATTTTGTGTGGTTTACGCTGAATTCTGTGTTTGCTGTAAAAATGTCATTCTATATGATATGATTGCACAATTGCAAGTCGATGAGTCATCAATTAAAGGTGGCAGCACCTGTGGCACACTTGCAACACATAGAATAGTTCCCAGCAGTTTCCTCACACAAAGTGACAATAATGTTGGTTAAAATGAAAGTTTAGTTTTCTGGTGCATCCAAAGTAGATGTAGATGTTATACTCAGGGCAAATGAGTTGTCTCTTGTGATAAAATGATTTACGGTGGTTTGAGATAAATAGAGGAGTTGCCTAAAAAGTGTAAACGCATGTCTTGGTGGGCCAAAAATTTCAATGTGAGGTACAGGTCAGCCTGCGTCTTGGAGCCAGTTTTGGTATCGCTTCTCGGCCTTTTGGCTAAGATCAAAGTGTAGTATCTGTTCTTATCAGCTTAATATCTGATACGTGGCTCAATGCCACTATGATATTAAACTGATTTTTGGACTTGGGCGAAGTGTTCGGGGCTTGCTCCACCTTTGCCACGGGTTGGCCCGGTATTGCAGTACCTCCGGGATCGGCCCACCACCCTTTTAAAATAAAATGAAAGTTTGAAGCTCATCTTTTCGCATGCTGGCTGCATGTGTTTCAAGTATCAGGATTGAAAATGTTTGTGCTGATGCGAAAGATGGTCATTTTATTCAATATTGATGCGTGGAAAAAATATTTGCTGTGACGTAGCAAAAAAAAGAAAGAAAGACTTGATGGATTGCTGGCCTTTCACCAAGATCATGTTCTTTTTTTTCTGATTTTGCAGTCTCCGCCGGCTAGGTGGCGTCACAAACTGTTTAACAAAATATCGATATGACCTGCCACCTCATGGAATTACTTCTGGTGCAGAACACTGCCAAAGAGGTAAGAGAATATTTTGTTCCTTAAAATAATCTTCAATTTATTGACATGTTTTTGAGTTGTTCATATTGAAAATAAAAATCAATTTTGGTGATATACTGTGCTGCTGAAAACTGCATGTGCACTGTTATGGAGTTTTGTTATTATAGGTGGAGCCACATGTGGCACACTTGCAATGCATCTATGAGCTTGCTGTGGTTCTATCAGGAACCAGTGTGCCAATGACGTCCACGAGGCCTGCGGATTTTCTTAGGTCTGGAGATGAACACTAAGCACTTGCATATCCGTGCAGCAATGAAAATCAAAGATTTTTGACCAAATTCCTTATGCCTGGAAATTAGTGTGATCAAGCAAAAATTATCAGCTTTTGATACGCCAACCAAAATGCATGAAGGCCATTCCATGAGAGTTGCTGCAGGAGGCCGACAAACAAGCATACTTACCTGGCACAGGGGCTACCGTGATCCAGAAGGCATCTAGATTCCCAGTACATTCCATCCTTCCAACCAAAATCATCCTACATGGATGACGAAATGGAGGAACTACTAGAAAAATATGGGGTTGGCGCAAAGCGCAAAGACTTATCGACCAGCAGTAGCGGGAGCTCTGGCAAGAGGGAATTTTCTGGACAGGTCATATGCCACCATGGCTGCTCAAAAACCTAAATCTAAAATTTGCAAGCCCTCACATAGTCCAGACAATTTCAGCTCTTCCCTAGTAATCTTAACAAATAAGGAAGGAAACACTAGTGGAAAACAAGCCAAAAGTCCCCCACCCGTCCCCCCTAGAAAACCACTGATTCCCGTCCCCGCTGCCCAGACAAACACTCACAGTTCAATTCCTAGACTAAATAAATCATCAATCCTAGACAAATCTATCCCGAAAATTAAAGAGAAAGAGGAAAGAATGGAGGAGAGACAGTCCCGAGAGCGGGACAAGGATAATAGGCCCAATTCCAGACATCATAGTAAGTCTGGCTCTGGGTCCAGATCCAAAAAAGCCCTTGAGAGATGAGTTCTCTCAGGCTAATTTATGTGTATACCGATACTATTAGATTCATTCTTCCCAACTATAACATCACATATAATCAACATGTATCGAGGGAATGCACGGGGTAGATCGTACTAAAACGCACTCTGCTGCTTCCCTTGATCATGCAATTATATCAAATGTTATTATAAAATCCATTCTTATTTCCCTCACTCATTATGTCTCTGGATGTTACTATCCAACCTATTTATATGCTAAGTACAAACTGTCATACTACTTGCAATATAGAACATGTACCGTTCCAATGAAGGTATAGTGAAAAGTGTGGTACATCGTACTAAAACGGGCTGCACTGTGATTCGAAAACTAGAACCCGAGGATACAAGCTGCATATAAAATCGGTTTCTTGTCTGTTTACCGTACCATGCTCCTCCATCCTCCATTTAGACATCAGCCGCTATGCCCCTCGATAATACAATATGATGATCCCACTTGCCACATTGATATATCTGATATTTCTTTATCTAACAAATAGGAGGAGGAAGGCTGCCATGATAGATCGTACTAAAACGCATTGTGGTAGCCTCCGATGACTTCTTTGAATTGAATGAAATGAAGCTAACTGCAATACATGATATTTACTATTCCAATGAAGGTCTAGCGAAAAGTGTGGTACATCGTACTAAAACGGGCTGCACTGTGATTCGAAAACTAGAACCCGAGGATCAAAAATGTCTATTGTATAATGCTGACAATTCTTTAATATACAAATGCTAATTATTTCATTAAATATCAAAGCAGGAATTAACAAGAACGATAAGCCGTATAAAATAGTGAACTTCCTAAAAGATATTCCTTTCGATATAGCGTTACTTCAAGAGGTTGCCCAAATTAAGCCAAAGAACAAACAACTCTTAATTAAAGAATTAAATGTAGACATCTTTTTAAACGAAAAGCTTGATAAAAAGCAAAATATAGGAGTATGTGCACTCATTAAAAAAGATAGAAACTTTAATATAGAGGGCATAACTTATCCTAACATAATTGGAAATGGGCGGCTACAAGAAATAAAAGCTTCATATAATGGACATAGATTAAACCTATTTAATATCTATGCCTCAACCCATCCTCCTGATAAAAAGCCGCAGTGGGTTGCTCTAAATAAATATGTAAAAAATAAAACAGATATGGTTATCATGGGAGACTTTAATTCCACCCTCAATGAAAATGAAAAGATGGGAAATATGGAAAAAAGGCATATAGACTTAAATTTAAAAAAGCTAATAATGGAAAATAACCTGACAGACATCGCAACCCTCATAGATAATCACATGCACACTTTTATAGGGAACAAAGCAACCACACTAATTGACAGAATTGTAATAACAGAAAATATTAAACAACACTTCTATGGATATAACAATGTAATATGTCCACACTCTGATCACAACATGATAAGTGTCAATTTATATGAAAATAATACAGAGACAAATAAGAAAAAAAGAATAAATAGAACTTGGAAACTAAATAATTCTCTCCTAGATAGACAAACTATACAAATTATAGCTGACACATGGGATGACTGGAGGGAGCTTATTGACTCATTTGATTCAACATTAGAATGGTATATGAAAGGAAAAGAAAAAATAAAGACAATTCTAATGGAGATAGGCAAAAAGAAAGCAAAACAAAGACACATACAAGAAAAACACTTAAACGATACCATGCTAAAAGAAATTAGAAAACTAAAGCCCAATGTAGACATAATTAAAGAGTGCAAGAGTAAACTTAACAAAATCATAGAATACAAAATAGAAGGCATAAAAATAAGAACAAGAGCAGAAACCATGCCTAATGAAGAGAGAGGCTCTAGGGCCTTCTTTAATATCGAGACAAAAAAACATAAACAAGTTAATATAGAAACACTACTAACTGCAGAGAATAAAATCCTTCACTCAGCAGATGAAATAAATAAAGAAATCTATAAATTCTATGACAGTTTATATATACTAGTCAAGGCGCTGATAGTAAATTCATAGAAAAACTGTTAGATAACTACCAACCTACAGCTAAATTAAGTGACAAAGATATAGAATCCCTAAATGCACCATTTACATTGAAAGAAATCAAGGACACACTTGATAAGATGAATAATAATAAATCCCCGGGGCCCGATGGGCTCACGAGTGAGTGAGTGAGTGAGTTTGTGTTTTACGCCCCATCAGCACCAGTGTGGGCTATTTAGAGGCAACATTGGTTAGATAGATTATCCTGGAACTAATTTCTCATAATTTGTAGAAGTAGTCGTTATCTCTGAGGAACCGTGTTATACTGGACGCTGAATTTTCTAAGAATAAGTGTTTGAGATTACCTGATTGAAAGGGTCGGTGATGTAGCTTGTTATTACATTCTATCAAGATATGTTTGATCGAAAGTGGTACTTGGCACCCTTCGCATATTGGTGCTGCATCATTGTTTAATAAGTGTGAGTGGGTTAATCTGCTGTGCCCTATAAGACATCTATGAATTACGATTTGCTCTCTGCGTGAGTTCACATCAATTTTTATATCTTTCATGACGTGTGGTAGTATTGTGCGTAGCTTGTTTCGTTGGCAAGCATTCCCCGATGGGCTCACGAAGGAATATTATGTGGCAATGTGGGATCATATTCAATATGACATTTTGTCATTCACGCAGTGTATAGACTTATATAACTCACTACCTACCCAGATCACTACTGGAAATATCAAACTTCTATATAAGAAAAACGACCCTAGAGAACTAAAGAACTGGAGACCAATTAGCCTTTTAAATGTGGATCTCAAGATAATCACCTCACTTATAGCAAGGAGACTTTCTAAAATTTTACATAAATTGATAAAACCCCATCAGTCATGCTCAGTAAAAAATAGATATATCTTTGAAAACTTAATAACTGTTGAACAATTGCTACAAATTTATGAATTTAGATATGATAAATATAAATACATGGACCACTCAAGCATCCTATGCCTAGATATGGAAAAGGCGTTCGACAGAGTCGAGCATTTGTACCTTTTCAAACTTCTAGATAAATTGAAACTCGGCAGAAAAATTACAGCTAGGATAAAACTACTCTATAGTAATATACACCAACGTGTAGAGACGCCATATGGATACACTGATGAAATAAAATTATCGAGGGGCATTAGACAGGGCTGTGCACTGAGTATGTCCATATTTGCCCTGACCTTGGAGCCATTACTCCAATACATTGATAATAAAATACAGGGCATAAAACTAGATAATAATACACAATTAAGGGCTCTGGCTTATGCAGACGATACTGTTATTTTTCTTAAAAATCAGAAGGACAAAAAGACGGTAGACAAAATTCTGATGGAATATGAAGCGGCCAGCGGAGCCAAGATAAACAAGGATAAGTGTCAATGCTTAGAACTAGATAGAAATAAGATGGATGATCCTCAAGAAGTAGAAATTTTGGGTATAAAATTTACACTCTCTAATAAGAGACGTACTAAAATAAATTGGGATAAATGCTTAAATAGCATCAAAGCCAAAATAGTCCCTTTACACTTTAGAAATACCACAATTTTAGGGAAAGCTACGCTCTTAAATGCGTACATGATTAGTGTGATTCTATATACGGCAAGAATAATTCCCCCATCCAAACAACATATCAAACAAATCAAACAGATAATTGAATCTTTCATCAAAACTGATAAACACCCGGGAATGCATATGATACATATAGAGAGAGGTGCAAAAGAAGGGGGATTTGGGATCCCGAATATTGAGGGGAAAATAGAAGCGGTCCATCTTATGTGGTTACACTATTTAAAGAAAAAAGAAGAGCCAAACTTCTGGACAACAGTTTTTAGGCAGGAATTGGCTGCTGGCCCAAAACCAGGTCAAAATACTGTCTGTCACAATATTCTCTCATTAAGAAATAAGGAAATCTTTAATTGGGAAACTGTAACAATGGCAAAAATATATAGATATCTTATGAAATCCAGGACCGATGCTTTTCCTATAGAAAAAATTTTAGCAAACACATTTAACTGGAAATCAATTTGGCATAACTGGTACAGGCTTGGAATAAACAATAAGGTTAAATTACATGTATACAGGGCTATGGCTGATATACTGTCCATTAAGAAAATTAAAAATAGAAGTGGTAATTGTCCCCTATGTGATTTTGCCTTTGTTGACTCTAGGGATCATATCTTTATCAATTGCAGAACAGCAAAGAAACTAATCATGTATATAGAACGTAACGACAATATAGAGATAGACACAAATATATTCTTCAATAAGTATAACAATCCAAAACAAGAGAAACTATCATATATATACATGTACACCATTGTAGAGCTGAGAGAAAGACAAGAAGGCCTTTGGGGCATACCGGATTTCAATATTATTAGAAACACATATGAGGATAACAAAAAGTGGCTGTAACCTTGGAATTATCCAAAAACTCGAATCTAATATTTTAAATTGCAGCACTGTGTTACTGGTTAGATCGTACTAAAACGCAGCTGGTGCCAGTGCTGTAACTAATTCCATCATTGTATCCAATAATTTAAAAACTGGCTCGCAATTCTAAATGGTTCCTGATACCCCACTGCCCCAAATTACAACTTTCATTCTCATAATTAAGATGACAACACGGCATCAGACCACTGGTAGATCGTATTAAAACGCACTGGTGATGATGCTGTGGATGCCATCCAATATATGTCTGATATTAAGTTACAATGTGACAAATATCTGGCCTATATTTATTATATGTACACGTTATACTATATTACTTGAAATCATGATAACCACTCGGAAATGCCCATTGACCTGGATAACCAACCTGTACATAGCTGTATATATGTTCATATATGCAAAATACAAAAGGGGCCCCGGTACTAGTATTAAAGTAGAGCACTTACTTCATAAAATGTCAGTAACATCCACACATCTTTCATTCATCCCTATACTGCAATTCAACCTTAATTAAGGCTGAACGACTACTAGACTGTGATATATGTTAATCTGTTGTTGTGCTACCTGACTAGATTATTTGCCAAACATTGAATCAGCTGGAGATCCAAGGGGTCAATGACCCATATCTCTAATATCTAATGTCATTAAGATAATTTATTTACTATAGACATACGGTCCATGAATCCATAGTGGTTAATGGAATCTCTCCGGTTTGTATTATGCTAACAGCATGGCAAAGAGCAATGGATCAAAAATTATATACTTAAAATTTGTATTTTCTATGACTACCTAATATCAGTAACTATGTCTATAATATACAAGATCAGACCACTATAAGTCATATAAATAACCTAACTTTATAGATCATCTAGGAACTTGAGAAATATGAGGAAGTTGTATTTGATTTTATCATATGCACGCCTCATTGTGACTTTCAAACAAGAATCCGATGATTCAAATTGTTATTAAGAATTTCTCCACATGAACAGAACAGCCTCATTCTCATTGAGCCTTCATCACATCATCCAACATCATGTTTACTGACTACATCCAATTCACACACATAAATAGTTATATATTTGTAAATTTTGTACCGGGGTCCTTACGATGATGAGTTGTTTGGAAGTATCAGAGGTGTAAGGAAGTAAACACAGGGGGGTCTATATGAACCCCCGAAGTAGAACCTGACAAACCAGTTACCTGAGAACCTAAACTCTGAGTTAAAAAAAAAAAAGAAGGCGGTGCCCCCAGGGTGAGTGAGTGAGTGAGTTTGTGTTTTACGCCCCATCAGCACCAGTGTGGGCTATTTAGAGGCAACATTGGTTAGATAGATTATCCTGGAACTAATTTCTCATAATTTGTAGAAGTAGTCATTATCTCTGAGGAACTGTGTTATACTGGACGCTGAATTTTCTAAGAATAAGTGTCCCCCCCCCCTCGGGTGAATTTCAACAGGACATACTTTTCAAAAACGTTATATATCAAGAAATTTGGACTTCTTCCTAAGATTTGTATTATTTTTATCTTTGTCAACATTTTTCGCCCCCGCAGGTCTCGGGCCTCCTCGTGGCGGTGGGTGGTAACACAAGAGTGAAGTCCTCTATCTCTTGTGGCCAACACGAGACAGTGCGCAAGCACACGTCTCCCCGACGGAAATGGGGCAACCTGTTTGCCGTGGGTTGCGACCCGTGTTGGAGGATGAAGGGGTCCTGGTAGTTGAGTTGGTTGGGACAAAGTTGGTCCCTCCCATACAATACACTACTTTGGCCTGGATTTCTCCCAGACGGGAGGCTGGATTGGCCCGGTCCAGTCAATCGGCTTGTCATGTTGTCATTAGGACTTAGGTCCTATTTGGCCATGGCTGATGGGTCAATCAAAGAAGGGTAGAAACCGGATATTTGCCTGCCATGGTTATTTTCTCATGATTGAGGCTGTATTGCAGGCCTAGCCTTTAGAGAGTATATCCTTCATGTATTCCTGGGACTGGGGTACTGGGCTTTGCCCTACCCGACTTAGTCTCCCCGTGTTGGGCTCCGTGGTGGGTGGGGACCATGAAGGATGAAGAATGGAAATCTGTATGGATTTTTTCAACCATAACCTATCTCAAGGACTTTTTGACTGTGAACCTGAACCTTGGCCAAGGTATATAGTGCTAAAAGGCAAGGACGAGGCATTCCAACAGATGTCATCAACGATACGGGCGAAAGCCCTTCTTCAGGCAATAGGCAAACCAGAGGATGTAAGACGATTCCCTGGTTCCCTCTTGATTAAATGTAGGGATAGAGAGCAATCTCAACGACTACTGGACATGGAACAACTACATATTGCAAAGGTGGAAGTGGCTCCACATGAAAAGTTAAACTCAATCCAAGGAGTGATACATTCATTTGATAGCCACGAGAACACTAATGCGGAGCTCCTCGACTGGTTCGAGTTCCGCAAAATTCCGGTTGTCTCCATTTACCGAATGTCGCAAAGAACAACAAAAGATGGCTCGGTAGTAGAGACTCTTTGTCTCACCTTTAAGGGAAACCGGCTACCGGAAGCTGTAGAAATTGGATTTGAATTCTGTAGGGTGCGCCCCTACATCCAAAATCCACGGCGCTGTTACCGATGCCAGAAATATGGTCACATTACCAAGACATGTAAAAGCAGAGTGGAGGTATGTGCCAACTGTGGAGGCTCAGATCACACCCATACTAAGGATGCTCCGTGTGGTCTCCCTCCAAGATGTGTCAACTGCAAGGGAAACCACTCATCGTTCAACAAGTCATGTCCTAAATGGACCTACGAGAAACAAGTCCTTGAGATCAAGGCAACCTCAAATGTCTCATTTCCTGAGGCTAGACGAATAGCACAATCCCGATATGGAGCTCAAAGTTATGCTCAGGCCGCTGGTGAAGAGAATGCAGAACTACCAACGGGATCACAGTTGTCCCATGGATCTTCCATTCACCGCCAAGCTGGACCCAGTTCATTTCCTCGCACAACGCCAAGATTAAGAGTAGACCTGGATCCAGATTTCAGCTACTCAAAACATTCTCTGACAAATAAAGACACAAACAAATCCAATTCACAAGAACATGATGACAAATTCCTTAATCTTTTTGAACACGCACATATGAATGAACTTCATAACGTGCACGAAAGACACTTGACACAAAATCGAGAGAAAACAGACAAAAATCAACAAAAGGACCTGCAGAACAAACCGACAAAAAGGAAATCTGATGACAGAAATTCTGACGAGAGAGCCCCAACGAAGATTCAAGTGACAGAGGTCGAATCTGACCTAAATTCCTCTTTTGAAACGGTTGACTCCCAGCCATCAGATGAAGAAAACCCAATGGAACTGCAAACACCTCCTACAGTTCCCGAGGTAGTTAAGGCCGATGCTGGTTCTCCCACCAAGTTGGACAAGCCAACTGACAACACCTCCCAGACCCCATCTGCTGCTCCAACAGGTCGAAAGCAGGGTCAGGGAGGTCAACCAGACAAAACAAAAAACCCTACACAGGACAAACTGCAACGCAGAACTCCGACAACTCAAACACATCACCAAAATAAAAGTCCCGACTCAAAGAACACGAGTCAAACACATCCAAAAAGTACAAAAATACCTGGCCCACCAAACACAAATATGGGGGGAAAATCTACTAACACCAATCAAATTCTGAAACGTGACAAACATAAAGTCACGAATAGAGCCCCGTTAATAAGATAACATCTATGACTGAACAAACTCATTCCATGGACAACATAGTTCAGTGGAATTGCAGAGGTTTAAGAGCAAATTTTGATGAAATAAAAATATTGACATCTGAGCATAGGGCCAGCATCCTATGTCTCCAGGAGACTTACTTAAAACCATCCGACAACATTACTATCAGAAATTATCATATGTATAACTCATATGGAGACATTGTCCATGATAGGGCAATAGGTGGTTCTGCCATTCTGGTCAGGCAGGGCATAATACATACTTGCCTTAATCTGACCACCACTTTGCAGGCAACTGCCATCCGCCTAACTTTACGTAAAACGATTACCGTGTGCTCCCTTTACTTGTCACCGAGTTTCCGGGTGACCCTACAAGATCTAAATAACCTATTTGACCAATTACCTGCCCCCTCCATTATTCTTGGAGATTTTAATGGTCACAACCCTTTATGGGGTAGTGCAGACCTGAATAGCAGAGGTGAACTGATAGAGGACTTTATAAATGGAAATAATCTTTGTGTCTTCAATGATGGGTCAGATACATTTCTACATTCAGGACATGGCACTTACTCTGCTATTGACCTAAGTATAAGTGACCCAAATTTGTTTTTAGATTTTGAATGGAAAGTACTAGAGGATACACATGGAAGTGATCATTTCCCAATCCTATTGAAATCGTTAGATGTTGGTCCTAACTCCGGTTTATCAAGGTGGAAATTCAATAAAGCAGACTGGAATCTCTTCTCAGAACTCTGCAACAAAAATATTACCCAACAGAAATATGCAGATTCCGATTCCCCTGTAGACCATTTCACAAAAGAAATTATAGACATAGCAAATAAAGCGATACCGAAATCTCAAGCCAATCCTCACCATAGCCCTAAACCTTGGTTTGACACAGAGGTCAAAGAGGCTATCAAAGCCCGCAAAAAAGCATTACGTGCCTTTAAATCTCGCCCAACACCAGAAAATCTAAATCAATTTAAAATCTTAAGAGCAAGAGCGAGAAGGATAATAAGACAAAAGAAAAGGGCTACCTGGCAAAACTATGTCTCAAAACTTAATACCCGTACACCCAGTTCCAAAGTATGGAAAATGATAAAGAAGATACAGGGTAGAGATACATCCACACATATTCAACATCTTGTCATCGACGAAGAGGAGATAACCACAACTGAGGAAATTGCAAATAGAATAGGTGACCAATTCGCATTTAATTCCTCATCGAACAATTACACCCAAGAATTCCAACAATTTAAAGAGAGGGCCGAGCGACAAAATTTAAATTTCCAGTCTGATAACTCTGAAGCATATAACATACCTTTCTCCATGGAAGAGCTCATAGCGGCATTGAATAAGGCTAAAGACTCTGCTACTGGAGCAGATGAAGTTCATTATCAACTACTAAAGCATTTACCGGAAACAAGCCTTAAAATTATGCTTCAGATTTATAATAGAATATGGGACTTTGGTACATTCCCAACGCTGTGGAAGAAAGCGATAGTAATACCAATCCCAAAACCTAACAAAGATCACAGTGATCCACTTAACTATCGTCCGATTGCGCTTACCAGTTGTCTTTGTAAGACCATGGAAAGGATGGTCAACAATAGACTAGTAGGGGAAGAGGGGGTGAAAAGTCACAGGGGTAAAAAGTCACAGGCCATTTTGACCAACTTGCAGTGACCTAATTCTTAAGCTTAAATCATAATTTGGGACACTTTTATGAGAAGAAGGTCTGCAGGGAATATGAAAATTATACTCATTGTGCAAAGTGGGTTTTTACCCACCTCATGCATTTTTGGTGTACCAAACAGGTTTTATTGATTCTGAACTTTCTCTATTAATGTCTGGTCACTGTGACATAGGTAGTTGTGCTGGTGTTTCAAGGTCTTTTGGATAATTGTCTTTCATGCTGTGAACCCATTTTTGGCCATTTGGTCACCAAGTTGCCATGGTCATGTGTTGAATTTAAAAAACTGCTGAGGGGTGAAATGTCACACTGTGACATTTCACCCCAGCACTGTGATATTTTACCATAGGGTACCGTGAAGTCAGTATTCTGTGCTAAGGAAAGTAAAATATTCCACACTAGAGGCTTTTAGCTTACAATCTTATCATCATCCATCATCAATAATACTGATGAGACAGCATTACAGCAAAATTTCATTTCGCAAACTTTGGGCAATTTCTGATGCCGGCTTTGCTGATGGAGCATTGTCATTGCATGCCGATAGCTTTTGAAGGCTCACTATAAATTTCATGCACAAGGATGACTATCAAGTCTAGGTCTGCATATTACCTCATATAGCGTTGTATGTTCACAATAATTGCATGTGACTTTTTACCCCATGGTTGTGACTTCTTGACCCTGACATGGGGTAAAAAGTCACAGCGGACTTTGCCTTAAATAATTGTGAACTGACTAAAGCCTATTTACAGCACAGCAGCTATCATGTGATACAACGATAGTCAACTAAATACTGCATAATTGTGCCAAAGGTCATTCAGATCTAACAAACACCTGCTCTGTTCTGGGGCTTTTTCTGAATTTTGTGACTTCTGACCCCCGCCTCCCCTATGGTATTTGGAATCAACTGAAGCCATAACAGAATATCAGTGTGGTTTCAGGTCCAAAAGAAGTACATTGGACCATTTAGTATCATTAGAAACCTACATAAGAGATGCCTTCATTAAGAAAGAACATGTAGTTGCAGTATTTTTTGACCTAGAAAAAGCTTATGACACCACTTGGAAATTTGGAATTATGAAGGACATTCATGAAATGGGTCTCCGGGGAAGGCTTCCTCACTTTATAAATTCATTCCTTCAAGATCGAAACTTCCAAGTCAGAATAGGAAGCACACTATCCAACAATTTTAACCAAGAAATGGGAGTTCCTCAGGGAAGTATTCTCTCTCCGACATGTTTTAATATTAAGATTAACAACATAGTCCGACATATCAAGGAGAATATCAAGTGCTCTTTATACGTTGATGATTTCCTTGTTGCTTTTAAGTCAACCAAAATGACAAGTGTGGAACGACAACTGCAACTTAACCTAAACAGGTTGCAAAAATGGTCATATGAGAATGGTTTTAAATTCTCCAAAAATAAAACGGTGTGTATGCACTTCTATCCTCCCAGAAGCTTTCAGCCGGATCCAATCCTAATGTTAGAGAATTCGAAAATCAAAGTAGTAAACCAGTACAAATTCTTAGGAGTTTTACTGGATTCTAAATTCTCTTTTATTCCACATATCAAAGAACTTAAAGCTAAAGGTTTAAAATCTCTTAATCTTCTCAAAGTAGTCAGCAAGCTCAGTTGGGGTGGAGACACCACTGTATTGCTACGACTATATAGGGCTATAACCCGATCACGTCTCGATTACGGGAGTATTGTATATGGATGAGCAAGACCGTCCTACCTCCGATGTCTAAATACAGTACACCACCTGGGCATTCGCCTGTGTCTTGGAGCATTTAGAACATCGCCAATAGAGAGTCTATATGTCCTTGCGAAAGAACCACCATTGTCACTACGGCGTATAAAACTTTCGCTGCAATATTTTGTTAAACTGGCAGCATGTCCAACAAATCCGGCTTTTTACCCGGTATTTCAGCCAAAGTACCAACAAATTTATATGACTAAACAAAGTGTTATAAAACCCCTAGGGCTTAGAATGAAACCCTACTATGACATAATAAACAAAGACAACTGCATAGTTGCTGAAGTGCAGGTTCCATCCATATCTCCGTGGACCCTGCCTTCACCAATTTGTATTCTAGACCTGACAAGTCTTAGAAAATCTTCTACAAGTCCCCTGGAATACCAGAGTAAATTCCTCATAATAAAATCCCGGTATCCATCATACAAGTTTCTTTACACGGATGGGTCCAAAGATGGACTTCTGACTGGTTACGCAGTCACCTCCGCAAAGACAAGTTACTGTAATGAACGTATACCTGATGTGTGCTCGATATTCACAGCGGAACTGACAGCTATCTACAAGGCGGTAGAAATGGCAGTCACCTCAGAAACTAACAATTTTGTAATTTGCACTGACTCAAAGTCTGCATTGCAGGCAATAGCCAACAAGCAGGTGGAAACCCCTCTTGTATTAGACATTCTTTTTACCTTAGCAGCAATGAAAGAAAACAAGGATATTATATTTTGTTGGATTCCAAGTCATGTTGATATCAAAGGAAATGAGATGGCTGATCTTCATGCGAAGAGAGCCTTAAGTAAAAACTTAACGGACTATGTTGTCCCTTATACGGATTTTAGAAAGCATATCAATGATTTTACCAAGTATAGTTGGCAAGTACGATGGAATGCTTGCCAACGGAACAAGCTACGCACAATACTACCACACGTCATGAAAGATATAAAAATTGATGTGAACTCACGCAGAGAGCAAATCGTAATTCATAGATGTCTTATAGGGCACAGCAGATTAACCCACTCACACTTATTAAACAATGATGCAGCACCAATATGCGAAGGGTGCCAAGTACCACTTTCGATCAAACATATCTTGATAGAATGTAATAACAATCTACATCACCGACCCTTTCAATCAGGTAATCTCAAACACTTATTCTTAGAAAATTCAGCGTCCAGTATAACACGGTTCCTCAGAGATAACGACTACTTCTACAAATTATGAGAAATTAGTTCCAAAATAATCTATCTAACCAATGTTGCCTCTAAATAGCCCACACTGGTGCTGATGGGGCGTAAAACACAAACTCACTCACTCACTCACTTGTCAACATTTTTCAAACAAGCTTCAACATGTAAGTACAGCATATCTTTGTTGTTCACACCTTTCTTTGAACCACCTATAGGGTTGTTCACACCTACAAACCTTTTCCTGTGTGATTGTCCTGCTGTGGACAACATCCTACAATAATTACTAGAATATAGCAATGTCAAGATACTAAAATGGCTCATAGTACTTTATACAAAATGGAATACAGAGGGGACTTAGAAGTAGACAGAGTTAGAACAATAAATATAGAAGTTAAAAGGGATGATACAGTTGAGGCTCATGAAATTTATGATGCTCTGCGTGACAGAAATTTATTGGGAGCCACAAACCATTGAAAGTTGCTGATCATGAAACAATTATACACTATGCCTCTAAATTCCAAACATACATATTGTACGATACACCATATGAGTTGAATGAGGCGGACATTAGGGAGGTATTTAGGGCTCAAGTCCAATATACGGATAAGAAGTTCCTGAGGGACTGTTTACTTCATAAAATCATTGCGTCACAACAGTTGTCATGACGTCACATGGGGGCTGCCGCCCCCACACCCCCGCTGATTGGCTGAAATTGTTGTTGTGATGACGTCATCAGCCAAACAACACACTTATTGTTACACTTGGAACTATTTGGTCCTTATATTGGACTTGAACCGGTATTTAGTCAGTACGGGATCATACAGCAGGTCAAAAGAATGACATTTCGGGATTATCCCGGAATATATGATGGTAGAGTACTATTACAATACCAAAACCAATTAGCTGATGTCCCAGACGAGATAACTCTCGTGAAAACTGGGAAGATAACAGTCAGACCACCGGAGAGAAGGTACGGAAGTTAGTATGTTATAAATGCAAGAAAATTAATGACCACCAGACCAACGAATGTCAAGATCAGACGATATGCAGGGAATGTGGGGAGTTCGGTCATAGACAGAAAGAATGCCCAAGGGGCAGCGACAACCCCGGCTTCTTTAAACCTCGAGGGGAAATGGCCAAAACTATGAGGGAATTAGAGGAAGGAACAGGGGTGAAGGAGAGGAATGACACAATAGTGGCGGCAACACAAAGGGAGTTAATGCCCCAATTCCTAAGACAGCAGCAAGAGGTTAGGCCAGTTCAACGTGTAGATGCTGATAGAAATATTGTGGATACCACACCCACTGAAATAGTGCAAGGATTAGCAGAAACCCGACATTGACGAAAAGTTGTTGATAGATGAGGAGGTTGAGCAGGGGGATACTGATCCTGACGGAAAGTTAGTGATAGATGAGAAAGTAGAGGAGGGGGAAAGTACTGAGAACGAGGAAATGTCAGACAGTGTACAAAGTGAACAGGTGATGACTGCCCTGGGTGCCTCAACCAGCCCAGAATCAGTAATCGATGGGTCTTACAGGAGGATAGTACAGGAAACATTTCAAAATCCTGGAAAAACCTCAACTCCCATAATGATGGAAAAGGGTAGAAGCTGGTCAAATCGCTCACAATCTCAGGAAGCTTCTTTAGATTCTGGCAGTGCCTCCCCAGAGGCAAAAAGACAGGCGAGACATGCGTCTCAAATGAGATATTCTGATAAAGTAAAGCAAAACCCAACACGTGACCAAATGCTACAGGACCTGCGGGAGGAGTTTAGATTGCCATTGCCAATGACAACTCGTCCAGAAAGGGTAGATGGAAGGAAAGTAGGGATAGAAGCAAAGGCAGGAATAGAAGATGATTGGGAAAATGGCAATAGAGGTAGAAGCAAACTAAAAATTAAAAAGGACAGAAATCGAAAGGGGAAAAGGATGATAATGTGGAGCCAACTAAATAGAATACGACTTTGGTGTTCAAGCCAGTCATCAATGAGAAATCTTTGTGTTGACAAAATGAATTATGTTACACCTCTAGTACCATCTCCCTTGTCAGCATAGTATCCATCTGGAATCTTGACGTGTGTAAATACAACAGGTTGAAAAATGAGATGATCGTAGTCAAATGCATCTCCGGTGTAAGACTAAAAAGTGTGATCTGCTGCAAAAATTAGATGATCGTGGTCAAACGCATCTCCGGTGTAAGACTAAGAAGTGTGATCTGCTGCAAAAATGAGATGATCGTAGTCAAACGCACCTCCGGTGTAAGACTAAGAAGTGTGATCTGCTGCAAAAATGAGATGATCGTAGTCAAACGCACCTCCGGTGTAAGACTCAAAGGGGTGAAGTATAACAAATTTGAGATGACCATTATAAAATGCATCTCAGGTGCTACAATAAAAGATTTGACTGACTGCAATTTTGAGATGACCGTAGTCAAACGCATCTCAGGTGTAAAACTAAAAGGTATGTTTCTGCTGAAAATGAGATGACCTTTGTCAAATGCATCTCAGGTGTACCTTTTGGTAGTTCCTTATTCTTAGATATGTCGAACGATTGGTCTGTCACATTGACAGCCAACAGGTCACAAATAGCTCCTTTGACAGTCCTCTCAATTTCGTCCAAGCATGTGCCTCCAGAGGCCATCTTGAGTTTAGGTCCATTGGACAAGCCTGGGTCCTTTTCAGTGGCCCTGGCAGACCATTCTTCTTACCAGGCCGCTCTGGATGCGTCCCCCATCCAGGACAAGTCCCTGATTTTTGAAGTTTCCCCTGCGGCCTTCCGGAGGTTCCTTTTTAGGGTCCATGGCCTACCTTACTTCGTCTCCCAGGATGGAGTGAGGAGGTTCATGGGCCAGTTTGGTACCGTCCTCTCAGTGAGGGACCACTATTTTAGGGACAAAAAGTTCAAACACATCCGCACTGGGGTTAGGGAGGTGGTCCTCCAGTGTGGAGATGTGGCCAAAGTTCCGCATACTTCTAAATTTGGTTTTGATGGGGAGGTTTATAGCGTCATGGTGACGTCCCCCCCATACACGGGGGGATTGCACATCCTCCTTTTGTAAGACTGTGTGTGTTAGTCAGGGAGCCAACCCCTCAAAATTGGGATTTCTGTATCAGATTTTCATTGTGTTGCCATGGCAACTATATTGAAATAACAAAGCCTTCAATTTCATTAATTCCTCTTTTTCAAATGGCTGTTTCTCGCTAACAATGAAAGGTTGCCTTATGATATTTTAGGAATAGATCACTTTCACTTTCATAATTATGAAACAATTCTAGTAGAGTTTTTGTTGCTATAGAAACCACCAGAAATGGTAAATTTTCTCTCTAAAGTAATTTCCATTGAATGTGTAGAATACAATTCTCATCACATACAAAAAAAGTGAATTACGGACAAAATATATTCAAAACTAACTTGAAAACTGATGGAAAGTATTATATTCGAAATATGTTGCCATAGCAACCAGAAAACTAGCATGATAGATATACACAATTTATTGTGTATCTATGTACCCATCGCAGGTGCAACCTTATACGATATATCAATTCTGATGTTTGCGAGGCCAAGGAGTCAAATTGTAGTATCAAAAGAAAGCTAATTTGCATATCTTCATAATTATGAGTACAAAATGACTGTTTACAGTATTATTAGGGGTTTTTTACTTCATGAAACTGATGTTATTAATTTTAGTAGAGCAGCTGAAGGCCAGTTTCCAGGTTTCGGACCGCAGTCCCCGCTTGGAGATACAATAACATGTTTCATTAGCCAAAATTTATGGTAAATACCCTCATTTCTGATTAATATTCCCAGACCAAATCTAAACTTCCAAGTTGCGATGTTTAAAAATTGAGCTGCTTTCTGGAGCTTCGGTCCTTTGTATTAGGCGTCTGAGCTTCTCCAGACTTCCAGATTTATACAGTGCATATCCCACATATTGTAGTTTTACAGTGTGGTTCAAAATATCTTTTGCAGAATGTAGGCCTATAGACATTTTTCTTTTTATGTCTATTGTTGTTTGGCTATGTTGGCCTACAATGTGTCACCATGGCAACCACACTGAAAATGAGGCTGAAACCTCACTATAGCTGACATTTGTGGCCTCGTCAATATCAGAATTGATCTGTAACTTAACATTGCACCTTATATAGGTCCAGAAATACACAACAAATGTATTTACCTTGCATGCTGGTGTCTGAGACATGTTGATTCTGGTTGCTATGAACAGAGATTTCATATACACTGCTTCATTACATTTTTGATGAGTCTATTTATTTTGTCCATATGTCACTCTTTTCGTGTGTGATTAGCATTATATTCATCACTTACAACAAGAATCATTTAGAGGGAAAATTTACCATTTCTGGCGGTTTTCATGGCAACCAAGAGTGATCAATGGAATTATTTGTAATTATGAAAGAAAGGTTGATACCCCTTAAATGTCTTGAGGCAACCTTTCTCAGTTAGTGTGAAATAGCTCTTTGAAAAATAGGACTTCATGAAATTGGTGGCTTTGTAATTTCAGAATGGTTGCTACAGCAACACACTCAAACACTATATGATATTTTGATACCAACTGCCTGAATGAGTTCTCCCATCAGATCTCACATGTTTATTATTTTGGGGCATTTATAACAAATTAATCTCAGGATGTAACTGTATTACAGTTTGAAAAGATTTTGTGTGGTCAAAGAGAGGAATAATGTCGTTTTCTTGAGAAATGATGCCTAGTAATGCTGTAAGGCACTATCTA
The DNA here is from genome assembly GCA_026936325.1 of Platynereis dumerilii. Classification (NCBI taxonomy): domain Eukaryota; kingdom Metazoa; phylum Annelida; class Polychaeta; order Phyllodocida; family Nereididae; genus Platynereis; species Platynereis dumerilii. The sequence continues at coordinate 4,816,001 of JAPTHN010000029.1, forward strand.
AATTTATTATTAAATATGCAAATTAGCTAACTTCTGACATTAAAATTCAATTACTAGGCCTCACAAACATCAGAATTTATGTACCATATAAGGTTGCACCTTCAATGGGTCCTTAGATACACAACAAATTCTATATCTATCATGATAGTTTCTTTGAGACATGTTTATTCTGGTTGCTATGGCAACATGTTTCAAATATAATGCTTTCTGTCAGTGTTTAAGTTAGTTTGGAATATATATATATATATTTTTTTTTTTACATATTTCACTCTTTTGTATGTGATGAGCAATGTATTATACACATTCAATGAAACTCACTTTGGAGAGAAAGTTCACCTTTTCTGGTGGTTTCCATAGCAACAAAAACTCTACTAGAATTGTTTCATAATTATAATCCCCCGCTCGCGCAGCGGCGGGGGATTATATTGATATTCTTCGTTTTACTATTATTATTATTATTATTATTCTTATTATTATTCAGCTCAGGAAAACTGTGATTACTGCAAAACTATTAGAGATAACATCCTGAAACCTCAAACACAATATGTGACTCCATTGCGCGCTACTTCTTACGAAATTTCATGATCAAATTTCAAGACACTTATGAGTTATGAGCAAAATACAAAAAAAATTTCCGGCGCAGGTTTCTGAGAACCTAAGCATAACTGAGACCTGTCGATTTTTTCTAAGATACCTTGACAAAGTCTCCAGGTCTGAAAGGCGTCTTATGAAGATTTCATGAATACATTTCAAGATATGATTTTTTAAAAATTGAACATCCCGAAAATTTACGGAAAATTTTCTGAAAAACAGGGAAGGAATGCTCGTAGAAAGCTGAAAGTGGGTACACTTACAGACCTACCCTAGTGTACCAACTTCACAAAGTTACGGACCACTCGCACAAACGGTCTTGGCGCTACGGACGTCCAAAAATGCAATTTTCAAGTGGCCATATCTCGGTCCCTATTTAAGCTACAACAAAGTGTTACATATCACAAGAAAGGTCTGTTTGTCAGCTTTCCAATGATGTATAGCATGATAGTGTCAGACGCGGGGCGTAGAATCGCGTCAGACATTGAAAATTTGTTGTCACTTTTTGCACCTTTGGAAAAGTTTTTGGCTTGAAATCCAATGAAGTTCTTCATCAATGTCCATGAATATTTTTTCCCTAATACCCTTGTGGGGCCTCCATACTGTCCTAAAAGGACATTTGAGTACATCAAGTGGTTTCTGCCACAGAATTTTTTGTATTTCAAAATTGAAATGCACATAGCTCAGCTTCTACTCGTTCAAATTTCATGAAATTAACTCCAAAAAATGCATAAAATTATGACCTACGCTGAACTGCACGGGCATACAGCTCATAGTAATACTCAATTTTACAATGATGATTTTACATTTGCAATTATAACTCATGCATTAATGTTCCGAATCAATTAAAACTGAAATTACATGCTGCTTATTTTTTGCCCTATTTTGTCGTATAATCCTAGCTTACCAGTCTTTTTTCCTTTGCCTTGAAAAAAAAGTTTAAAAATAATTCACAGATGCATCTGAGTCTGCTGTCGGGGCCATTCTGCCTCACTGCCAGGTTTTGCTCCCAAGCAGCAGCAGTACGCCATGCAAAGAGCAGCATACTCAAACACGGTCATCAACGACAGGGCACAGGCTTAGGCCTATCATGACAGGGTTATAATATACATTGAAGGGAAAGGATTTTGTAAGCGTTGGGTGATAGGGCATATGTCCTCTATTTATGCACTGAAAAACCTTAATAGTATGAGCGGACAGGCGTATTCATACAAATTATTGAAGTGAATTGAAACAGGAGAATAAGCGGGGCTAGGGTCAAACGGGGCCCGCGGGGGATTATCCGATATTGCCGTACGGCAATATCAGTTATACTAGTTATGAGATTGAATTTAATCTATTCCTAAAATATCAGAAGGCAACCTTTTATGGTTAGCGAGAAACAGCCATTTGAAAAGGAGTACTTTGTGAAATTGATAGCTTTGTTATTTCAATATAGTTGCCATAGCAACACACTGAATCAAAATCTGATACTGCGATACCAACTGACTGAAAGAGTTATCCACCAGATTTCAGATTATTTTGGGGCATGAGCAAAAGAACCTTAGAATATAAATATGTTGCAGTTTAACAAGATTTTGTGCGGTCAGAGAGAGGAATAATCCTCAATAAATCCGTAAAGGCACCAATTTTGCCTCTTTTAATGAGCAAATATGCAAATTAGCTTACTTGTGATATCAAATTTAGATTTCTTGGCCTCACAACCATCAAGATTGATGTATCATAAAAGACTCTACCTTAAATAAGGCCAGAGATACGCAAAACATTGCATTTCTATTGTGCTAGCATCTGAAACATGTATATTGCGGTTGCTATGGCAACATAATTCATATATAATACTTTATATCTTTTTGAACAAGTGTTTAATTTTTTATTTTACCCATATTTCAATCTTTTTTGCTTTGAATTAACATGGTGTTCTACACATTTGATGAAAATCACTTTAAAATGCATGTTTGCCATTTCTGGTGGTTTCCATGGCAACCAAAATTAGTCAATGGAATGTTTTCAAAATTTTGAAAGTATGGTTGAGCTTCCCCTAAAATATCAGCTGGCTATGTTGCTTGCCTTTTGAGAGGCAGCCATTTGAAAACTAGGACCTGATGGGAGTTCTGGTTCCATAATTTTAAATTTGTTCCTATAGCAACACACTCAAATAAAATCTGATTTTGTAACACCCACTGGTTGAAAGAGTTGCCCAACTAGAATTCAGATATTTATAATTTTTTAAGTTATACCGTTAAATTGTGGCTCTCTAAAAGAAAATAAGAACACAAACTAACAAAATCTGAGAAATAGTCTCCTAAAGTGTTGCCATGGTAACAAGAAAGAGATGGAAAATTAAAATTTCACCCATAAAGTAGTGAAACCAGTAAAAGGCACCACATTACTAATCAATGAAAGCCTTACTTCCACAGCAACTGTGATACAACATGATAAGTTTTATAAAATTTATTTTGACAAAAGCAGACTTGTTGCCATGGAAACCAAAATAAAACATCTCCGGTCCAAGAAATTGATAAAACCATGGCCACCATCAAAAAATTCAGAAAATTTCCTTTCCGACAGTACCAAATTTGAGGAGGTGTGGATCGCTGCGAACAAAGTACCCTTTTTATTCACATTTTTGGCCCTTGGCTCCCTGACTATGTGTGTTTGTGCTTTACGTCTCATCAGCACCTTGTTGGGCTATTTTGAGACTAGTCGGGGTCAGCAAGGACTTTTCCTCTTCCCAGTTCCTAAACTGGGGCAGGATGAGGTATTGAGGTATGAGGGTCTCCTCACCTATGATGAATGTCTTTCTGCAGTATGCCTCATGGAGAATGGCAAGACTCCTGGTCTAGATGGACTTCCTAAAGAATTTTATGAACGGTTTTTTTACCTGTTCGGGGAAGATTTTGTTACCATGATCAATGAATGTTTTACGAATTCTCAGACCTTTTGAGCACAGGTTCGTGAGCTTGAGCGCTCTATTAAGTTTTTAAAGAAATTGGAAGGAATGAGATTCGTCCGGGGACTTTTGCTCCTCTGATAGCCAGTGCCGCAGCTGAGCTGGAATGTTTAACTCTATCCAATTATGAGGGCGCTCGTATTAGAGCCAAGATAGATCATTTGTCTCTGTCAGATAAGCCCTCCAGATATTTTTTTACACAAAGAACATGGTCAGAAATGCTTACTAACACAGGTTGAGTGGGAGGGCGAAACACTAACATCTTCTAATGCCATCAAAACTGCTTGTCGGGGCTTTTATGAACAATTGTTGTCAGAGGGAGAGGCTTGCCGAGAACAGCAGGAACTTTTTCTCTTCCCTGTAGCTAAACTGGGGCGGGATGAGGTATTGAGGTGTGAGGGTCTCCTCACCTATGACGAATGTCTTTCTGCAGTACGCCTCATGGCGAGTGGCAAGACTCCTGGTCTAGATGGACTTCCCAAAGAATTTGATGAACGGTTTTTTTATATGTTCAAAGATGACTTTGTTGCTATGGTAAATGAATGTTTTATGAATTTCCTAATTTTTCATTTACCAGTGCGTGGCGTACACTCCTTATTATCCCGTTTTCCCAGGAAGTGTGTGTGTGTGTGTTTGTGCTTTACGTCTCATCAGCACCTTGTTGGGCTATTTAGAGACATCCTTGGTTTGTATCAAGGGAGTTAATTCAGTTGTCTTGGTTTGTGTCAAGGTTCTTGATTTGTTAAGTCTGTGAGATGTGACAGGTGTTTTTTTATTGCTTGTCATGTTTCTCTTGTCTGTGCAAGGAAATGGTTGGTCTGTTGAGTGAGTGAGTGAGTGAGTTGGTTTTTTACGTCTCATCAGCACCTGAGTGGGCTATTTAGAGACATACTTGGTTTGTGTCAAGGTTCGTGATTTGTTAAGTCTGTGAGATGTGACAGGTGTTTTTTTGTTGCTTGTCATGTTTCTCTTGTCTGTGCAAGGAAATGGTTGGTCTGTTGAGCTGTCTCGATTTGTTATTTTGGATGTTATCTTGTACTCAGAAGCCGTTTCTTTCTTCTTTGGTTGTTGGAGTGACAGTTTTCTCTTGTCTATGCAAGGAAATCGTTGGTCCGTTGAGCTGTCTCCATTTGTTGTTTTGGATGGTTTCTTGTACTCAGAAGCCGTTTCTTTCTTCTTCGGTTGTTGCAGTGACAATTTTGTCCGTGGAGCACAAGGAGAGGATGGTTGACTTTGTTGAATCTTTTTACTGGGTGGTATGCATAAGTCAGAGTCAGGATATTTCACAGTTTCTCCCGTCTTTGGTCGGTCTGGTGAAGGCATTGTCCCAAACATATCCTTGAAAAGATTCTCAAAAGTTTGAATCCTTCTCCGAGGTGACGAATGTAAAACTGGTCTTGGGTAATCTGCGTCTTGGTCAGTTTCATCCATGTCCTGTTGAACTATGCGCTTGGCTTCAGGAAACGAACATCCTGTGTCAATCTGAAATTGTAAAATTTCTTTTTCTCTCTTGAAGACTTCACAGTTGTGGCTAAACGCTGGGTGGTCCCCTCGGCAATTGACACAATGCGGGGGTCTGAAGCATGGTTTGTCTCTCGTGTGAGTGTGATCTCGATCACCACAATTGGCACAAATTGTGAACCGTCTACATGTTGTGCTGATATGTCCATACAATTGGCAATTGAAACAGCGTTTTGGTCGGGGAAAGAGTGGGCAAACTCTGCACTTTTCAAAAGCTACAGGTACTTTCTTGGGTACATTGTTGTTTTTGAATGTCAGTTTTATGGATTCATAACCATTTCGTTGGGACAAACGTTTGAATTGGGTAATACCATGTTTTCGGAACCACTTTGTGAGTTGTGAGTCCGAGCATGTCTTGCTCTCTTTCGAGAAGATAATGCCTTTGCCTGGTTTTTGGAAAGGTTCAATGGAGACTTGTGTATTCGCTATTTCTTTGACAAATGTCAATTTCTCTTTTTGTGTGTCATCCTGTGGTTGAATGAGAAATGTTCCATTGACTTGACGCTTTATTGTATCTGCTACTGTGTTGTCACAAATGTCTGCAACAATTTCGTATACAGCGATGGCTGATAGGTCCTCTAGTGATTTTTCAATACCAGTTATCACGAGGCAATTTTCTTCTTTTGGCATGAGTGAGGGGCGGTCAGGGTCAATCAAGTCATCCGAGGATGATCTTGTCCGTGGAAATCTTGGTAGTCCAGTCGCAAATTTTTCGATCTCAGCCTGGTTTCCCGCTGAGGGACGCGCACCTTGGTAACCCGGTTGACGTACGATCCGGTTTGGAATCATGGTAAATGACATATTCATTGATATTCCCCTGTAAGGTAGGGGACACACCGTGCATGCGCACTGTCTCATGTTGGCCACTAAGGGTAGAGGTCTTCACCTTAGTGTTACCACCCACCGCCACGAGGAGGCCCAAGACCTGCGGGGGCGTTTTCCCAGGAAGAGAGGGATCTGCAATTTAGATGTACGCATGGTATCCTACCTGTTCTGGATTATTTAAATAGATGTCATTTTGGGCTCTTTTCTACCCATTGCCTCCTCTGCAAGTCAAGGCGAGAGAACCTTGATCACTTGTTTATGCGGTGCGATGTTGTACAAACTGTCTGGTTGCATTTTTTACCATATTTACAGAAACTCTGTTATCACCGCCTTAAATTTACCTTTCCAGCCATTGTGCTGTTTCTATGCCCCTCAAGGGTTTTCGAGTCCATTCATCATCGCAAATTATTTTGGCTGATTGTGGTCATCATCAAACATGCAATTCGGGTTGAACGGGGTAGGGTATTATATGACAAGACTACCAATTCCACTGATGCTATTATGATAAAACTTAATGGGAGTGTGGTTCACAGCAATGAACCTCATGAATGTCAGGTCGCGGAAGAATACAACACGAGTCCGAAGGACGAGTGTTTATTCTGCAGCAGACCTGACATGAGATCTCCAGCAACCTTCGTTGAACGAAAAAGATTATTTACCTTTGTACCTACCTTTTGGAGGGCAATCATACAATTATTAAATTTTATGGAACTCCTACCTCTCCGGAGGCCCTGCTTTTATGCACCAGAATTAAGATTCAATCTAGATCTCTTTTGGATTTCCTCAGACTCCCCCCTAAGGAATTTCAAAACCTTTTCAGTGTTGGGAACATCATTGTCCCAGCACACTTTAGAAATTACACAACATTGATTTAATTACACAACATTGATTTAACGACAAACGGTCGTAGCACCAGTACTCCCAGATTGGGGATTTTACAGCAAGCAAGAACGTACGAGTGGAAAATGTGAATAGCATGTGAATTTCATCTCACTCTTTAAAAGCTCAGCTATATAAGAAAGAAGATCTTCTATTTCCACCTGAAAGGGGACCCTAACTAAACCCGAGTGGCAGACTGAGCCCTTCTACATGAGATATAAAAATTGAAATATAAAAACCTGAATTGACATAAAAATTGAAATATAAAATCCTGGATCGAAAGTATGAAATACTGAAGCAAAACCTCACGTCTTCCCTTATGGGATTCTCATCAGATCTTTCCATCATTTTCCTGATTTGCCATTTGTTTCAATATGAATATTCGAGTTGGAAGACTACTCTATGGAATTTACGCTTTTCTGCATTCCTGTCATGGAAATGTGGTTACCAGGTTTTTCTGGTGTTTTGTTTTGTTTGTTTCCAGTCTGTTTGTGCCTATACGTTCTGTGTTTTTGTGTTCTGTGTTGTGTGCCAGATTCGCTGGCTTGGTCGTGTATATGTATACATGGGAGCGAGAGGAGGTTGTGTGTATATGTGGGAGTGAGAGGAGAGACCTAATATAAACTAAACTTAACATCTAACATATCCTAAGAAGGCGGACCCCTGGGCTTGCTTTTACTAAGATGGTTTAACTGGAGGTTAAACTAATCCAGACTTAATCCTGGGTTAAACTGGGGGTTTAATCGTGTTTCATTCTACTAAAAGTTAAACTGGTGGTTAATCTAGGTTCACTGGTTAACCTGACATTGATTCTATCATATGTTAATCCTAGTTTAAACCTAGGTTAAACTGAGATTAACTCCACCATCACACATGGCTGGTTTAAGAAGATCATACAAAGTTATTAAGGTTTCTAAAATCCAGGGCCTGGTTTCACAAAGCTATCGGGGCACGCCCCAGTACTAGGGTGGTTCCCGTTCCTGTCCCCACTGCAACTACAGTATCACAAAATTGGGGCATGTCCCAATCTGTCCCTTAGCAGTACCCTGTTTCAATGGGACTGTCTCCGTTGCAGGCCGCAATATTTTTATTCTTGAGCTCTGGGTGTTCTACTGCAGCCATGCAATTAATTGCCTATCAAAATAGTGCAGTACTAAGTCAAATTCTGGATTGTTTGTTTAGATTTCATTTACTGCTGTGAAAGGTGGAGGAAGGAGGACAATATAATAGTTAAAGGAGACAAGAAGAGGTGAGTGAGTGAGTGAGTGAGTGAGTTTGTGTTTTACGCCCCATCAGCACCAGTGTGGGCTATTTAGAGGCAACATTGGTTAGATAGATTATCCTGGAACTAATTTCTCATAATTTGTAGAAGTAGTCATTATCTCTGAGGAACTGTGTTATACTGGACGCTGAATTTTCTAAGAATAAGTGTTTGAGATTACCTGATTGAAAGGGTCGGTGATATAGATTGTTATTACATTCTAACAAGATATGTTTGATCGAAAGTGGTACTTGGCACCCTTCGCATATTGTTGCTGCGTCATTGTTTAATAAGTGTGAGTGGGTTAATCTGCTGTGCCCTATAAGACATCTATGAATTACGATTTGCTCTCTGCGTGAGTGCACATCAATTTTTATATCTTTCATGACGTGTGGTAGTATTGTGCGTAGCTTGTTTCGTTGGCAAGCATTCCATCGTACTTGCCAACTATACTTGGTAAAGTCATTGATATGCTTTCTAAAATCCGTAAAAGGGACAACATAGTCCGTTAAGATTTTACTTAAGGCTCTCTTCGCATGAAGATCAGCCATCTCATTTCCCTTGATATCAACATGACTTGGAATCCAACAAAATATAATCTCCTTGTTTTCTTTCATCACTGCTAAGGTAAAAAGAATGTCTAATACAAGAGGAGTTTCCACCTGCTTGTTGGCTATTGCCTGCAATGCAGACTTTGAGTCAGAGCAAATTACAAAATTGTTAGTTTCCGAGTTGACTGCCATTTCTACCGCCTTGTAGATAGCTGTCAGTTCTGCTGTGAATATCGAGCACACATCAGGTATACGTTCATTACAATAACTTGTCTTTGCGGAGGTGACTGCGTAACCAGTCAGAAGTCCATCTTTGGACCCATCCGTGTAAAGAAACTTGTATGATGGATACCTGGATCTTATTATGAGGAATTTACTCTGGTATTCCAGGGGACTTGTAGAAGATTTTCTAAGACTTGTCAGGTCTAGAATACAAATTGGTAAAGGAAGGGTCCACGGAGCAATGGATGGAACCTGCACTTCAGCAACTATGCAGTTGTCTTTGTTTATTATGTCATAGTAGGGTTTCATTCTAAGCCCTAGGGGTTTTATAACACTTTGTTTGGTCATATAAATTTGTTGGTACTTTGGCTGAAATACCGGGTAAAAAGCCGGATTTGTTGGACATGCTGCCAGTTTTACAAAATATTGCAGCGAAAGTTTTATACGACGTAGTGACAATGGTGGCTCTTTCGCAAGGACATATAGACTCTCGATTGGCGATGTTCTAAATGCCCCAAGACACAGGCGAATGCCGAGATGGTGTACTGTATTTAGACATCGGAGGTAAGACGGTCTTGCTGATCCATATACAATACTCCCGTAATCGAGACGTGATCGGGTTATAGCCCTATATAGTCGTAGCAATACAGTGGTGTCTCCACCCCAACTGAGCTTGCTGACTACTTTGAGAAGATTAAGAGATTTTAAACCTTTAGCTTTAAGTTCTTTGATATGTGGAATAAAGGAGAATTTAGAATCCAGGAAAACTCCTAAGAATTTGTACTGGTTTACTACTTTGATTTTCGAATTTTCTAACATTAAGATTGGATCCGGCTGAAAGCTTCTGGGAGGATAGAAGTGCATGCATACCGTTTTATTTTTGGAGAATTTAAAACCATTCTCGTATGACCATTTTTGCAGCCTGTTTAGGTTAAGTTGTAATTGTCGTTCGACACTTGTCATTTTGGTTGACTTAAAAGCAACGAGGAAATCATCTACGTATAAAGAACACTTGACATTCTCCTTAATATGTCGGACTATGTTGTTAATCTTAATATTAAAACATGTCGGAGAGAGAATACTTCCTTCAGGAACTCCCATTTCTTGGTTGAAATTGTTGGATAGTGTGCTTCCTATTCTGACTTGGAAGTTACGATCTTGAAGGAATGAATTTATAAATTGAGGAAGCCTTCCCCGTAGACCCATTTCATGAATGTCCTTCATAATTCCAAATTTCCAAGTGGTGTCATAAGCTTTTTCTAAGTCGAAAAATACTGCAACTACATGTTCTTTCTTAATGAAGGCATCTCTTATGTAAGTTTCTAATGATACTAAATGGTCCAATGTACTTCTTTTGGACCTGAAACCACACTGATATTCTGTTATGGCTTCAGTTGATTCCAAATACCATACTAGTCTATTGTTGACCATCCTTTCCATGGTCTTACAAAGACAACTGGTGAGTGCAATCGGACGATAGTTAAGTGGATCACTATGGTCTTTGTTAGGTTTTGGGATTGGTATTACTATCGCTTTCTTCCACAGCGTTGGGAATGTACCAAAGTCCCATATTCTATTATAAATCTGAAGCATAATTTTAAGGCTTGTTTCCGGTAGATGCTTTAGTAGTTGATAATGAACTTCATCTGCTCCAGTAGCAGAGTCTTTAGCCTTATTCAATGCCGCTATGAGCTCTTCCATGGAGAAGAGTATGTTATATGCTTCAGAGTTATCAGACTGGAAATTTAAATTTTGTCGCTCGGCCCTCTCTTTAAATTGTTGGAATTCTTGGGTGTAATTGTTCGATGAGGAATTAAATGCGAATTGGTCACCTATTCTATTTGCAATTTCCTCAGTTGTGGTTATCTCTTCTTCGTCGATGACAAGATGTTGAATATGTGTGGATGTATCTCTTCCCTGTATCTTCTTTATCATTTTCCATACTTTGGAACTGGGTGTACGGGTATTAAGTTTAGAGACATAGTTTTGCCAGGTAGCCCTTTTCTTTTGTCTTATTATCCTTCTCGCTCTTGCTCTGAAGATTTTAAATTGATTTAGATTTTCCTGTGTTGGGCGAGATTTAAAGGCACGTAATGCTTTTTTGCGGGCTTTGATAGCCTCTTTGACCTCTGTGTCAAACCAAGGTTTAGGGCTATGGTGAGGATTGGATTGAGATTTCGGTATCGCTTTATTTGCTATGTCTATAATATCTTTTGTGAAATTGTCTACAGGGGAATCGGAATCTGCATATTTCTGTTGGGTAATATTTTTGTTGCAGAGGTCTGAGAAGAGATTCCAGTCTGCTTTATTGAATTTCCACCTTGATAAACCGGAGTTAGGTCCAACATCTAACGATTTCAATAGAATAGGGAAATGATCACTTCCATGTGTATCCTCTAGTACATTCCATTCAAAATCTAAAAACAAATTTGGATCACTTATGCTGAGGTCAATAGCAGAGTACGTGCCATGTCCTGAATGTAGAAATGTATCTGACCCATCATTGAAAATGCAGAGATTATTTCCATTTATAAAGTCTTCAATAAGTTCACCTCTACTATTCAGGTCCGTACTGCCCCATAAAGGGCTGTGACCATTAAAATCCCCAAGAATAATGGAGGGGGCAGGTAATTGGTTAAATAAGTTATTTAGATCTTGTAGTGTCACCCGAACACTCGGGGACAAGTAGAGGGAGCACACGGTAATCGTTTTACGTAAAGTAAGGCGGATGGCAGTTGCCTGTAAGGTGGTGTTAAGATTTAGGCACGTATGAATTATACCGTGCCTAACCATAATGGTAGAACCACCTATTGCCCTATCATGTACAATTTCTCCATAAGAATTATATATGTGATAATTTCTCACAGTAATATTGTCCGAGGCTTTTAAAAATGTCTCTTGGAGACATAGGATACTTGCTTTATATTCAGATGTAAGTATTTTCAATTCGTCAAAGTTTGCTCTAAAACCTCGGCAATTCCATTGCACGATGTTGTCCATGGAATTTTGTTCTGACATGAATTTGGTTATCTGTTTAACGGGGTTCTAAAGGTAAATTTTAGATTGTCCCGTTTAAGAATGACTTTTGTGTTAGTATCCCTTCCTCCTGTACTGGTGTCAGGTGGGTCAGGATTTTTCGAGTGAGGGTGTTTTTGGCTTGGGTTCTTTAATTTGGGAGTTTCCTTTTGTTGTGTTTGATTTGTCCTGGTTTTTTGTGGTGTCCGGTCTTGTGTAGAATATTCGGTTTTGTCTGGTTTGCCCCCCTGACCTTGCTGTTCACCTGCAGGAGAAGCGGATGGGATCTGGGCGGGCGGGCTTGTATTGTTGTCAGGTTTGTCCTGAACTATCTCAGGCACAGAGGGAGGGGATTGAGAATCCATGTCTTCTTCTCCCTCTGTGGGTTCAGAGTCGACTGTTTCAAAACTTTCGTTTAGGTCCGACTCGATGACCTCTGTTGCTAGTATCTTTGCAGGTGTTCTCACATCAGAATTTCCATCTGATTTTCTTTTTGTTGGTTTTGTCTGTGTGTCAATTTGTGGTGTTTTGTTGATCTTGTCTTCTTTTTTGTCAATGTGTTGCCCATGTGCTGCAAGGAGTTCCTCCATCCCTGCTTGAGCGAACAGTGTGCAGAACTTTTCTTTGTTTTTGTCTGTATGGGAGTTGTCACTGTTTTTTGAGTAGTGAAATGCTGGATCGAGATTAAGTCTTAGCCTTGGTGTATTTCGTGGGGATGACCTGGGTCCAGGAGAGTATTGCATGTCTGATCGCTGGGAGAATTGTGATCCTGTTTGAGGATTCACATTATCTCCACCAGCGATCTGAGCATAACTAGCAGCCCCGATTTGAGACTGGGCGATTCGTCTGGCCTCTGGAAATGAAACATCAGAGTTTGCCTTGATCTCAAGGACTTTTTTCTCGTAGATCCATTTCGGACACGTTTTGTCAAATGCGGGGTGATTGCCCTTACAGTTGATGCATTTTGGCGCATGGCCACATGGCGCGTCCTTTGTATGGACATGATCTATGCCTCCACAGGTGGCACATACTTCCACTCTGTTTTTACAGGTCTTATTTATGTGGCCATATCTTTGGCATCGGTAACATCTTCGAGGGTTAGGAAGATAGGGACGTACCCTGCAGGCCTCAAAACCTATTTCTACCGCCTCCGGAAGCCGATTACCTTTGAAGGTGAGACTAAGGGTCTCAACAGTGGAACCATCTTTTGTTTGTCTCTTCCCCATCCTGTATACGGAAATAACTGGAGTCCTCCGGAAAGCGAACCATTCGAGTAGCTCATCATCCGAGCTCTCATGACTGTCATACGAGTATATGACTCCCCTAATTGAGTTCAGTCTCTCATGCGGAGTCACCTCCACCTCCGCTGAAGCCAGTTTGGTCATGTTTAGCAGTTTCTTTGACTGGTCACTGTCCCGACATTTAATAAGAAGTGAACCAGGGAGTCGTCTGACGTCTCCAGGGTCACCGATCGCCTTAAAAAGGGCTTTCGCCCGGGTCACCGAGGATATTCTTCTGTATTCATCATCCTTTCCTTTCAGTACAATGAATTTCGGCCAATGCTCTGTGTCACAATCAAAGAATCCGGTTTTAGAAAAAGTTCGGTTGAAAAAATCCATACAGATTTCTAGACTTCATCCTCCATGGTCCCCACCCACCACGGAGCCCAACACGGGGAGACCAACATGGGTAGGGCTGAGCCCAGTACCCTGGTCTCAGGGATACATGAAGGATATACTCTAAAAGGCTAGGCCTAAAATATAGCCTCAAATCATGATAGCAGTAATCACGGCAGGCAAATACTCGGTTTCTAACCTTCCTTGATTGACCCATCAGCCACGGCCAAATAGGACCGAAGTCCTAATGACAACATGACAAGCCGATTGACTGGACCGGGCCAATCCAGCCTCCCGTCTGGGAGAAATCCAGGCCAAAGTAGTGTATTGTATGGGAGGGGCCAACTTAGTCCCAGCCAACTCAACTACCAGGACCCCTTCATCCTCCAACACGGGTCGCAACCCACGGCAAACAGGTTGCCCCATTTCCGTCGGGGAGACGTGTGCTTGCGCACTGTCTCGTGTTGGCCACTAAGGATAGAGGTCTTCACCATAGCGTTACCACCCACCGCCACGAGGAGGCCCGAGACCTGTGGGGGCAATCAATTTGGCGTAGTTGAGAGAATTAACAGACATAAAGTCAGAGGACATCCTACTATAAATGATGAAAAGATCACAGAAACCTTTGCAAAAGTGTTTTGCAAACTGCCAGACGAAATTACACTAGGCCAATCGGGCCGAATACTTATTAGGGAACCTGGCCAGCCTTCTCGGCCTTTTGGCAAAGATCAGCATTTAATTGATTCATTTACACTCCGTCTTTCAGAATAAGAGAAAACTTTGAAAATCAGCGTCATGTCGACCTGAACAAGAAAAGGAACTTGGAAATAGGCCTGGTCCACCGTCCTACACCTGATACAAGTTTGAATTATTACAAGGTATGTTAAAAACAGGTTAAAATTAGAATGTAGACATGTAGGGCACACCACTTAGTTGTTCACACCTCGTGTCGGTCACTCACATAGTGGCCCACAGTTTCCCTTCTCACTTCCTTCTTCCTATATCCTGTCCCTTTGTAGGGTGCAATTGCATCTAAACCAACGCATTTGCAAGAGTCCAAACCGTACAATCTAACTTTGCATCAAGCTATGATGGATCAGTAAATAAAAAAGCCTATGCAGTTGATAGAAAAAATACTATCCACATCAGGGTAGAGCGTAATTAGAGGTTGACGTGAACAGCTGACCAGAACCAGATTCAGGTGGTCTGTTGACTCTCAGAGAGAGTCGACAATATCACGAGAGCCTTTGATATTGTTCCCTTCAAATGTAATGGTGACCTGTGTACCATCACGGCAGCTGGAAAATTCCAATGGTAAACCTATATGATACACCTTTTGAGCTGGATGATGATGACAGAGGATCTCATTGGAGGATATGGGGATATTATTGGAATCAGAAGAGGAAGTTACGATACTTCCCCGACACCCTAGACGATAAATGGAACACACCTCCATTTCGATTGAAAGTAGATACATATGAGCAGCTACTTGCCAAAATTATTATTGGAGATTTACGTCCTGTATTTATGCACTTGTTAGGCTATTAGGACAGAAGGAGGACACGGCAATGAGGCAAAGGATGATTGAAACAGGCATCCAACATAGGCCCAAATGACCTGGCAAGAGCCGATTCGAACCAAGGACCCAGCGATTGGCAGTCTAGCACACTAACACTAGACCAACCCCCCAACCCCCCACTACAGCAGTTGGAACTGGATAAGAGAGATAGAGATGGTTAGCACAGATAGGGACTAACAATATACTTCAGCTTTCTTTCTACACACAAAAATCAATTTAACTTAATCTACATATATATATATCAAACACTAACCTGAGATATAGTTAATATTAATTATATAAATAGGCTTAGTAAATTCAATGATGCACCTGCGACCAAGTGTCTCACAAAATATGGCGTATGGCTAAATTACTACACCAATGAAAGTTCAAATCCCTCGTGGACAATATTATTTAAACAAATAGCAGGTAACAAAATTAATAATTCAATTCAAGCATAAAATTTGATAGTACTCCATTTGTAAGAAATGCAGTCAACATCTATCCCTTCCTTGATGGTTTTAAATTCCCATCCCTAGTCTCATGGGATACAAGCTCATATAAAGATATCTACAGCATCTTACGTCAAAAGTCTACAACTTTTATAACATTGAGACTGCTTTGGGAAAGATGGATGACGTACGGAAATCATGGGCAGGGAGAAGTCTCTGACCATTACAAAGGCACAAAGAGAAACAACTTGTCAATGAACTGTGCCATGTGTGATTACTCATTCGTACAATCAAAGGACCATTCATTCTTAAAATTTAGAGGAGCTATAGATCTTATCAAATATATTCAGCAGAATCACGCCATCAGAACAGAGCCAGAAAAAATTTTCTTTTTGAAAGATCAAGAAACACTGAACATCCATACATTCTGGCCTATGTGCACACCATGAGTGTGAGGGACTAAAGAGGAGAAGTAAATTGCAGAAATAGAAGGGGTAAAGACAATCAATAGACATTATTAGACCAAAAGAAGCCGAAATAACAAAGATAAATGCTCTTGCAGAAAGGAACCTTTTGGGGGAAAACAAAATACCTAGAGCAGGTTAGTAGCAAGAGATTCAGAACAAGGCTTGAGGACTTAGGAGGATGCTTCAAATATAATGCAAAAAAATGCATTTCCTTCCAGAAACCATGTATGTATAAAATACAGAAATCGGAGAAACTGGGTTACCTTGGCAGGAACGAAAGAATTTGTGGTAGAAAATTTCAAAATGGTAAAAAAAAGATTTTGAAAAAGACATTCCCATCCGAGGAATGATTTCAAGTCAAGAGATCCAGCAGGCTTCCAAAAACATAACCCTGAGTATAACCATGAGCATAAAACTGAATATATATATATTAATCACATTCATTTGCAGAAAAAGATGGATGAAGCAAGCAAATAGCTCTGACTTTTTTGTGGATAAGAGATTATTTACTTTGAAATTGGCAAGGTTTTCCAGTTCATCTAGTTTAAATTGATCTTGGCGATTTGGGTAACAGGTCTTTTGTATCCCCCTTTCATAATGTATATACTCACCGTTTCATCCTAATAACTTTAACAACATCATGAATAACTTTATTTACTAGCGGATCCTGACGGCCATCTGGAGGACTCCCTGGAGATGATCCCGGATTGGACCGCCAGGACATTCCACCGCCAAGGACCCCGGAAAGGAGCGGACTCGCATATATTTCCATAACATTTACACATTTCACATGACATTTCTTTAGTTTTATTATTGTATTAGGCCATATCTTCAAGGACAGAAATAATTATTTACTTTTTCAGTTTGTGACTGTTTTCGTGTGTCCTGCTAACGTCTTGTGTTTCCCTGGCTTTTGGAGGTTATAAATGACGAGGATTGTAAATAGTTTTGGCGGTTGTTTCCAGCTTATCTGGCTTATCTGGTTTATCTGGTAATGGGAATTTGGGTAAAATCTGGTTTGTTAACCCTCATTTACACTGTATATTCTCACTATATCATCCTACTAACTTTAACAACCTCATAATAACTCTTTTTACTAGCTGATCCTTACGACCATCTGGAGGACTCCCTGGAGATGATCCCGGATTGGACCGCCAGGACATTCCACCGCCACGGACATAGGACAGGAGCGGACTAACATATTTCACCTGACATTTATCGATTTCACATGACATTTTATTAATTTCACTCATTGCATCTTCAAGGCATCTTCAAGATCTTCAAGATCTTCAGGATCCTTCGGTGGACGGAAGTGATTATTTGTCTTTGTTAGTTTTAAGTCTACACAAAGTTGAGTGGTTAAAATTGTTGCCCCCTGCCTTTTGGGGCTAATCTTTAAAAGAAAAAATCTGATAATTCGAAATGGTTGTTTTAAAGAATCTTGCCAAGTAAACCACGTAGACTGAGTAAGCAAACAGCTTCATTCTCATTGAGACTTCATTAATCATCCAACAACGATCATGATTTCTGACTACATCCCTTTCACACACATAAGTAGATATATATGTATTTGTAAATTTTGTACCGGGGTCCTTACGATGATGAATTGTTTGGTAGTACCAGAGGTGTAAGGAAGTACACACAGGAGGGTCTATATGACCCCCCAAAAAAGAACCCGACAAACCATTTACTTGAGAACCTAAATTTTAAAAAGGTTAAAAAAAAAAAAAGCAGTATCTGTGGGATACCCCAAACATTAAACTGGCAACAGATTTGTATGAAAGCAATAAAAAAAGGATATAAGTAAAATCATTACTCCACACGGAGTGGTAGAGTGGTATCGCATCTGTGGTAGATTGTAGTAAAACGCGCTACAATGTGATGCCAGCTGTGTCATCGCCGAATGGTTTCATCAATATCTATCTTCGTCAGACAACATTATCAACATTTTTTCTGATTTAAGGGAAATACCTGTGATTCAGAAGGAAGATGCCCTTTGGAAAAAGGTAACTCACTACTTTCACAATGATGACACGACAACGACCGACACTAGACTGAAATCACTGAATACGACACAGAAACCCTTTCAAATATTAATTCTTGGCGATTCAATGGCAAGGTTCATTCCTCTTCTTGGAGCCCTATCGGTAGCATATGGTAGACTTCTAATTGAAGAAATGACAAAAAACAACAAACAGATACCTGCCCACGATGCCTGACAACAGACCGATTCCAGATGCCGTCTGACTATTGATAGGGACAAACAATGTTTTAAAACAAGACGAGCAACAATGCTGAACCTTGACTTTGACATCAACTGACTGATACAGAATCTGAAACGACTTTACCCCCAAAGGGTTATTATTATACTGCGTATGAAAATGATCCCTAAGATCCAAAATTGGGATCCACCTGCTACTAACAAAAAAGCAAAAGCCAGATACTACCTGAATAAGACCTTCGCATCATTTCCTTCAGGACATACTAACGTTTACTACCGACAGCCAAACCGAAGCGACCAGACAAATACATTGTAGCTGCTCGAAAAATCTCTTCAACATAGTGGCCCCCATATCAACATTCCAGAGTGAGTGAGTGAGTTAGTGTTTTACGTCTCATCAGCACCTGATAGGGAAGCATCTTCCCCCACAGACAGAACTATAAGACAATTGCAAACTAAATTTAATCTACACAATGTGAAGGCAAAATTACAACTACCGAATGTGTGGCATCTTGACATCATGCTACTGGCAGATTGCACTAAAACAGGCTGGCGCTGATGACGATGATGCCTTCTGTATTCTACATAGTGGAAATAGCAATAAAAAGCGATATCGGCAGCTTGGTTCAATTTGTTCAAAGTGGACTGCAGTCACTAGAGGAAGAGGGCTGTTAGTTTAGCAACCTTGACATTTTACCTATACTTGAAGCGCTCAAATTACTGAATCTTGATGGAGTACCGAGGCTGGATGGTGAAGCGGTGACAAAAACCCTGCCAAGGACTTAGGAGGAGCTGGTGCCCTGCGGTAAAAAGTTGGATGCGTAGGACTTTAGCGATTGACAAAAGATTTGAATATTGATGGGAGAGGAATGTGTGAGTGTGTGTATTGTGAGTTAACATCTCATCAGCACCTATGTGGGCTATGTAGAGACATACTTTGTCAATAGCTTGTCTTTTGTTTTTGTCTGATGGGAGAGGATAAAAAATGTAAAAAGAGAAAAGGTTCTGAAAGAGACCTGAGCAGAGGGGAAATCAGCCCCGAGATATCCTTTAGTCACACCACGAAGTCGAAAATGGATCCCAAGCCACAAAGACCCAGCCACCTTTCACGGTTGGAGCTCAAATATCCCACAGGCCGACAAGTCAAAGAGACATGCGTCGGTTGGATCCGCTATCTCTGGGGGTCTAGGAGGGAAACACTCCATTTATTCATTACATGTGATATTGTCCGCCCCATGTGGGCTCATTTTGAGACTTATTTGATGGGGTTGTGTGACCACAGGTTAAAATTAGATTTCTTGACCATCATTATGTCTATTTTCCCGAATCGGGTTTTTGAATCGATCCATCATCAACGTTTATTTTGGTTATTAATCACAATCATCAAACATTCTATTTGGTCGGAAGGGGGTCGGGTGAAATTATATAGAACTTCTACCTGTCACGCACCAGAATTAAGATTCAATCTAGATGTCATTTGGATTTCCTTAAGGAATTTCAAAACCTTTGGTGTATTGGGGACATCATTGTCCCTGCCCATCTCCAAAATTATATAACACTTCGCTGATTAAACAGTCTTTGCACCAGTCCTCCCAGATTGGAGGTCTTTACCAACATTGCTAACGAGTAAGACCATCCGTGTGGAAAATGTGCATAGCATGTGAATTTCATCCAACTCATCAAAAGCCTTGCTATAAGAAGATGGAATTGTAGAAGATCTCAAGAACAAAAACGTGAGAGGCGGTGTGCAACAAATGTCACAAAGTCAATGAACATCAGACAAATGAATACCCAAAAGGAAGTGACGTACCGGGTTTCTTTCTCAGTCTGGAGGAGAGTGAAAAAAAGATGATGGGAATCGGAAGAATGAAATAAGATGACAAAAGAAAATTAAATGAGAGAAATAAACACACAAATTGACCATGCAACTGAGAAGAAATTACTTACAGGAAATAAAAGACAAGACAAGCATGTAGACCAGCCCGCAGACCACCCTCAGACGAGAATGAAGACAAAAAGATCCTCAACAACCTTCTGGTCCCGGCCCTCAGTCTTGATCTGACCATGATGCAAACTCCAAATTTTTGTGTCAAGAGATAACCGGGTTTACTTTCGCGGTAGGGATAGTCTATTGTCAAATTTTAGGGAGCACCCTTTAACAATATATGGCATAGCATTTGACACTTCTGAGGCTGCATACCAATATGGCAAGGCTGTGTGTCACGGTCTAAGAGACATAAGCACCATCCATCGCGGAAACAACGACTGGCCTCCAAGCAGAGCGCCTGGCCGATGGACGGATCCAAACTCAGACTAACCGATAGAACAGGGCATGGAAATGTATAATGGAGTTGATCACATGTAGGAGGGTTCAACAGGACATGAAGATTAGATAATTCCTTAGCAGTTCGGTAGCAAGAGATTCAGGTGGTCCCATGAGACCAGGATGACGCCATGGAGGCACTGAGAATTGAAATAGAAATCCACTAAAGACAAGAGATTCAGACATGATAATACCAACATACATCTAGCATGAAACTTGCTTTCTGTTTGACACACTCAATGAGTTAACTGGCGAAGAAATCCGGGAACTTTTTGGCAACATGGGGAAATAAGTGTGAAGCGCTACTCACAGAAACTTTCTGAATATTTTTTTACGGCAAAATAATCTTAATCTTCTCAAATCAGCAAAAGATTTACCAGACCGGACATATTTTTTTCACTGGAGAGAGTTAGTATTCACAGTTAGAGAAAATAATTACACAACAGGTGAGGATAAAAAGTTGTGACAAATATTCTGGATGGCAGAATTATTATAATCCACCAGATATAGAGGAAGAAAATTTTGCCTGACACCATAATACTGGGAAGTCAGAAAATAAAATACTAATAAGAAAGCCAGGGGAGAAGGTTAAGAGAGTTAAGTGCTTCAACTGTAAGGCAATTGACCAGCACTTAGAGGATTACCCTGTTGCTAAGTGCCATCTATGCCAAAAGCAGGGCCATTTAAAAAAGATTGCCCCACTAAATCTGTAGATAAGGCCAACAGGGTACAAAAAGAAAATGAACAGCCTGCCAGTGAAAAAAGTTTGTAGCTAGTACCCCTGTACAGAGAGGTGCCGCCGGTGGCCGACAAACAAGCATACTTACCTGCCACAGTCAGACAATAAGATACTGATCAGGAAGCCAGGGGAGAAAGTTAGAAGGCTTAAATATTATAGATGTGGGGCATTAGATAAACATCTAAAGATTGCCAAGATGCAGCAAGATGTTGTCTATGCCATTAGCATAAAACAAGAACTTCCTGGCTGCATTTTCAATGGAAATCCGGGAATAATATTCTGATTAGAGAGCCGCTTGAAATGTGTCTCTTTGGGCTTTTCACCTCTGCAGCACCTGGTTGGGCTATGTAGAGCTAGGCTTCTCTAATCAGGTGAGAAAGTTCGAAGGGTGAAATGCTACAGATGTGGAGCAATACACAAGCATAGGCCTGTTTCAAAAAGATTGCTCAGATGCAATAAGGTTCCATTTTCACCAAATGTGGATGGATGGATGGATGGATGGATGCATGATCTGGGCTTTACGTCCTGTATCTATGCACTTGGTAGGCTAATTAGGACAGGGGAAGACATGACGAACAATGTGGAACAATTGTTAGAAAAGACTGATTAAGGTCAATGAGGTGTGCAAGAGATAAAAAAATCCCGGAGTGGGAACAGAGAGAAGAAAGAGGCAAACATGCCCACCGGGTAAGCCATTGCTTATGGTTAATGATATAACAATAACACTACTTTTGAGGGCGCTATGCTGTTTGAATGGCCCAAGGTCATGTCCAGCAGCCCAAGTGATTCAAAGCAGCACGAGCAGCGCGAGGGCTGCTGTGCAATCACGAGGGCTGCAGGACATGACCGAGGGCCATTCAAACAGCATAGCGCCCGAAAAAAAAGTAGTGTTATTACTATTATTATCCACTTACAAGGTTTTTCTGTTCTGATTTACCACCAAGACCTGTCAACTCAAGATTGGCGTCAAGTGACATAAACAGGGGCCGTTATTGACTATAACGGCCCTTGGCCTTATAAACAAGGGCCGTTATAGACTATAACGGCCCCCGACTTTGTAAACAAGGGCCGTTATTGAATATAGCGGCCCTGGTGATGTAAACGAGGGCCGTTATTGACAATATCGGCCCTTGGCCTTGTAAACAAGGGCCGATATGGAAAATCAGCAGCCCTCAAAATTTTGCTTATGCTCTAGTGAACGGCCCTGCAAGTGGATAATAATGGGCAATGAATAGGCTTTCAAATTAAAGTTATAAAGCTTTGTTACCAAGCTTGGGACTGCCATTCATGAGCAGGCAACCTTTGCTTGCTGAAAGCGGCAGAAAATACGCAAACAGCGGTATTTACTATATGGGTGGAAAAACTATTTTAAAATGAAGTAATGTAATATGTTGAATATATATGTATTCGCAACCCTGAAAAACTGTCATCCCACTTCTGTCTTTTGTTGACCTTTTGAGATGGGCTCCTCAATTGGTATGAGCATCATCTGCTTTATTTCTCGTTGTAATGTTAAAATTAATTTACCTTTTTCTCGGTTTCAGAGTTGCTTCCCAACCCCATCATCTTGGAAAAACAGATGCCGGTCACATAATTTATACATAAATTACGCAGAGGAAGACCTGAGGTGAACCTCTTTCCGGAGATAAAGAAATAAGGGATGGGGGAAGGGGAGGGGGAGGCAGTGCCCTACTCCGTGCTAACTTGGCACAGGAGCTACCGTGATCAGAAGGTGGTGAATCAAGAGCATAGGATTTTACTCTACTCTTGGACTTACAATAACAATTCTTGATACGAGAGCCGGGTGTTCGTGTCTGTGTCTACGGGCTTTACACCTCATCAGCACCTGGTTGGGCTATGTAGAGGCAGGCACAAGATTTCATTTTCAGATCCTCCCCTCATGATGGATTGGCGACAGATGGGAGATGCAGCACGGTCTATCCGGATCTTTCCTACATCCTACCACAGGTTCTTCTTCCAAATCCACGGCCTTCCGGCCTTATGTCACACTGTCCTCTTATAGCCAGCTGTGAAGCAGTTGTCCCATACCCTCCTTCCCAAAGGTACCGACCCCATGATATCCTGTCATGTTTTTACATCAGCCTCTGCTATTACCATCCCGGACACTCGGGATAAGACAGTCCCGGCCCTTTCCTCGTCCGCTCTTTCATCACCGTCATCTGTTCCTTCCTCATTCACCCCGTCCTCCTCCATTGTGACAGTGTGGAGGCTATTCCTCACTTTGCCAAATTCAGATGGGATGGGGAGCTCTTTGGGATCACCCTGACCTCCCCCCAACGTCCTCCTATCTGCTTTCGTTGTAAGAAGGAGGGCCACACTTGGAGTGATTGTAATTCATTGTTTTGTCAGGTCTGTAGGAGGTGGGGTAATCATGACACTCGTGAGTGCCCGTCTTCCTCGGGCCCTAAGTCCGGTCCTTCGGGTCCTAAGTCTGGTCCTTCGGGTCCTAAGTCCGGTCTTTCGGGCCCTCAGTCCGGTCCTCCCCAACCATCCTCTGTGGGTTCTGCTGGGGGGTATTCCTCCTATAGTGAGGCTCTTAGGCAGACAGACCCTCCTGCCAGGGGTACTGACCCAATGATATCTTGTGATATTCTAACATCAGAATCCGCCTATTCCTTCCCAAACACTCGGGATGAGACAGCCCCGCCGCTTTCCTCATCCGGTCCTTCATCACCGTCATCCGGTCCTTCATCATCTACCCTGTCCTCCCAGGCTACGGCCACTACTGTTGAGGTGGATGAGTCTACCACGGTTATTGAGTCTGCCTCCGGTCAGCAAGTCCCTCCACTCGTCCTTGCCCCTGAGGTTTCACTTGATGTCTTCATTGACCCTGACATTGTAACCTCCTCTGTTAAGGCATCAAAAGACCATCAGCGTCATCCTCAGTCCGGGTCTTTACCCGTTATCACCCCTGAGGTTAGGCCTGATATATCTTCAATGGACAATGTCGCTTCTCGGCCTTTTGGCTAAGATCTGCATTTTTCATTGATTGCTTTACATCTGTCTTTCAGAAATTAAGAAAATATTGAAAATCGCCATCATGAACACTCGAAAAGGAAAAAAGGACCTGGAAATTGTATACAGATCTACCTACACCTGATATTTGCAAAATAACAAGGTATGGTTATGCAGGATAAAATTAGAATGTAGACATGTAGGGCATAGTTGTTCACACTTAGTGTAGGTCACACATATAGTGGCCTACTGCTTCACTTCCTCCTTCCTATATCCTGTCCCTTTACAGGGTACAATTATACCTAAACAATGGCATTTTCAAGAGTTTTAACACGAGTTCAAAACTAGGGGTGCCGGAAGGAAATGAGGGCGGCAGGGGCGGTTGGTCGAGAAAGGGCAAATCTAATTCGCGCGACAAAAATGTAATATAGCGCCATACTTATAGATTTTTGCCTAAATTCACTGTAAATAAAGGCCTAATAATATTTTTTCTTGGAGATGAAAAGGGCAACCTTGCCCCCCTTGCCCCTCCTGGCCACAGGCAGGAGGGGCAATTGCCCTCCCCTGCCCCCCCCTGTTCCGGCACCCTTGGTTCAAACTGTACGATCAAACCTGGCATTAACCTACGATGGAGTAGTAAACAAAGAAACATATGCAGAAGACAGAAAAAATACCATCCATATAAGAGTAGAGCGCAATGCAGAGGTCGATGTGAATGAGTTACTTAGATCAATTAAAGAATACCACCCTGACTGCCTGAAATTCACTAAATGTGTGCTGCAACTAACCAGAATAAGATTCAGGTGGTCTGTTGACTCCTCAGATAGAGTCGATGAAATCATGAGGGCTTTCGATATTGTCCCTTTTTAATGCAGTGGTGACCCATGCACCGTTACCGCGGATAGAAAAATCCCAATGGTGATCCTTTACGATACGCCTTACGAATTAGATGATGACATTGAAGACCTCATTGGAGGCTATGGGGATATCAAATCTATTAGAAGGGGTAAATGGCGACACTTCCCTGACATCCTAGATGGTAAAGTATATGTCACATTCAGTAGACTACACACTAGATTACCGGATGAGATACAGCTGTGGAAGACAGGGCGAAACTTGATTAGAGAACCGGGACAGCCGGTGCATAAACGTGAGTGTTATATAATTCACTCAACTATTAGACTAGATAGACACCCAGGCCAACACAAGAGGCACATCGAAAGACACCCCAAAGAGGGCGGCTTCGGTATACCCAATGTGGAAGCAAAGGTACAGGCTGCAAACCTAATGTGGCTATACCATCTCCAAACATAAAACCGGCAACAAATTTGTATGAAAGCAACAAAAAATGGATATAATTTAATTAATTAATTTCCTTACCCCACATGGGGTGGCATGGTGGTATTGCATCTGTGATAAATTGTAGTAAAACACGTTACAGAGTGATGACAACTGTGTCATCGCCTGGTGGGTTTCATCATTATCTACCATTTCTTCATCAGACGACATCATCAACACTTTTCTAATTTCAGAGAGTACCTGATAGAGTGAGTGAGTTTGTGTTTTACCGTCTCATCAGCACCTGATTGGGCTATTTAGAGACACTGTGGTCAACCTGAGAGTCAGAAGAAAGATGCCTTTTGGAAAAAAGGTAACTAAGTACTTGAATAACGATGACACGACAACAACCGATGTTAGACTAAAATTGCTGAATGCGACGCAGAAAACTCTACAAATACTTATTTTTTGGTGACTCTATGGCAAGGTACATACCGTTTTTGATGCCCTATCGGTGGCATACGGTGGACTCCTGATTGAAGAAATGACGAAACTACTGACTACTGACAGATACTTACCCACGATGCCCGACAATAGACCGATCCCAGATGCCGTATGCCTACTGATAGGGACAAACAATGTATTAAAACGAGACGAGACGACAATACTGAACCTTGACTTTGACATCAACCGACTGATACAGAATCTAAAACGACCTTACCCGCAAAGGATTGTTATCTTTGGATCCCCGGACTTCATTGTCCCCACGGACAGTTCTGCCCCCCAGAGTTCGCTGGATCTCTTTTCAGCTTATCTTAAACCATCTTCTCAAGCCCTGTTGTTCCCTGATAGGTTCCCGTTTTTGTCTCCCAAGAACGACCTCTCATTGAGGATGTCCCTATCTGACAGTGAGTCGGCCACTTCATCACGGCCTACCTAAAGAATTCTATCATCGTTTTTCAATCTCTTTCGTTGAGACTTTGTCAACATGATAAATGAGTGCTTTACCAACAACCTAGACCTGCCTTTACCCATGAGGCACGCAGTATTACCCTTCTTTGTAAGGATCCAAAAACCCATATTTATTGAAAAACTGGCGTCCCATTAGTCTTCTTAATGTGGACAATAAGATCTGTTCTAAGGTTATTAGCCTGCGATTACGCTCAGTTTTGACATCCATCATTTCTATTCACCAAACCTGTGCTATACCTGGTCGTTCCATCACCGATAATCTCCATCTCTACAGAAATATCATTGATTACGTAAACAGCAAATCTATACCGCTGGCTTTCATTAACATAGACCAGGAAAAAGCTTTCGATCGTGTAGATCATGCCTACATGTTTAAGGTTTTGGAAAGGTTCGGTTTTGGTCCCGAATTTATACGATGGATTCAAATGTTTTACTCTGATGTCTACAGCTCTGTCTTGGTAAACGGCAACGTTTCCGACCCGTTTAGGATCTCCCGGTCGGTTAGACAGGGCTGTAGTCTATCACCTATGATATATGTGTTGTGCCTTGAGCCTCTTGCTCTAGCACTTAGGAATCATCCTGCATTACAGGAATTTCTCTTCCATCATGCCCTGAGCCAATTAAAATTTCACAGTATGCCGACGACTTGACAGTTTTTATCTCGACGGGCGACTCTTTTCATCCCCTACTGCATACCTTGAATATCATTTCTTCTGCCACTGGCAGCAAAATCAACCGCCAGAAATCCAATGCTGTGTTTTTGGGTGGTTGGGCTCACCGGTCCGATTAACCAGGAGACTAACAAGTCTTTGAGAGGTATCCCTTCCCACTTTACTACAATAATTAAAAGCAAAGAATTTATTAATATTGTAAATTATATATATATATGGGAAAATAAACGAATCTGAATCTGAAATCTGAGACTTTAATTGTCAGAAAACTATTAAATTATTGGGTATCATTTTCAATGCTCAGGGTCCTGACATGCTAGCCACCTGGCCCAGGGTCATGACCAAATTTCGCAAGACCTTGGCTGACGTTTCCCAAAGTTCAAACACTATTCATGGTCAGGCTCTGTTATTGAATGCCCTTGCTCTGAAAATGTTCTTTAATAAATCGTTGCCCCCTCCCTATTTAGTCAGTACGGGATCATACAGGTCAAAAGAATGACATTTTGAGATTATCCCGATATATTGATGGTAGAGTACTCTTACAGTACCAGAACCAGTTAGAAAACGTCCCGGACGAGATAACTCTCAGAAAAACTGGAAAGATAACAGTCAAACAACCGGGACTGTGTGTGTGTGTGTTTGAATTTTACGTCTCAGCACCTGAGTGGGCTATTTAGAGACATACCTGGTTCGTGTCAAGATATCTTGACAAGTCTGCGAGGAGTAGGAGTATGCGTCAAGGGTTTTAACATGTTAACTTTTTGACAATCAATGGATGTTATCAGAGAGGATAAAGTCGAAATTACAGAAGTGCTAAATACCCTATCATACAGAAACCTTCTTGATAAAACAAAATGTGTCCAGCAGTTTGGGAGCAAGCGATTCAGATGGTCCCTTGAGACCCAAGATATTACACCTCCAGTACCATCTCCCCTTTCTTGTCAGCATAGTATCCATCTGGAATCTTGGCATGTGTAAATACAACAGGTTGAAAAATGAGATGATCGTAGTCAAATGCATCTCTGGTGTAAGACTAAGAATTGTGATCTGTTACAAAAATGAGATGACCGTAGTCAAACGCATCTCCGGTGTAAGACAAAAAAGTGTGACTTGTTATGGAAATGACAAAAAGGACGAGTACCCGTCACTTCCTGGTAAGGATAGCTGGCTGGTATCGTCTATCTCTAGTCCCTCACAGCTGGTGATAGATGAGCATGACATGCCAACTCCTGCCCAGAGAGCCCCTACTTACGCAGGGATCTCTAGTGGGAACGAGAAAAGTTCACCCAACAAGACAACTGTAGTAGCTCCATGTCATGTAGAAAGCCTAAGACCAGAGTCCAATAATTAAAAAGGGTAGGACTTGGGAAGAAAGGGACTCCCAGAAGGAGAAAAAAGCATGTGACGATGAAGCAATACCAGAGGCCCAAAACTGAAGGACACTCAATGAGAGGTGCTGCTGGTGGCCGGCAAACAAGCATACTTACCTGCCACAGTCCGACAATAAGATACTGATCAGGAAGCCGGGGGAGAAAGTCAGAAGGCTCAAATGTTATAGATGTGGGGCAGTAGATAAACATCTAGCTAAAGATTACCCAGATGCAACAAGACGTTGTCTATGCCACTAACATAAAACAAGAACTTCCAGGCTGCATTTTCTCTGGAAATCCGGGAATAATATTCTGATTAGAGAGCCGCGCGAAATGTGTCTCTTTGGGCTTTTCGCCTCTTCAGCACCTGGTTGGGCTATGTAGAGCTAGGCTTCTCTAATCAGGTGAGAAAGTTCGAAGGGTGAAATGCTACAGATGTGGAGCAATACACAAGCATAGGCCCATTTCAAAAAGATTGCTCAGATGCAATAAGGTTCCATTTTTCACCAAATGTGGATGGATGGATGCATGGATGCATGATCTGGGCTTTACGTCCTGTATCTATGCACTTGGTAGGCTAATTAGGACAGGGGAAGACATGACGAACAATGTGGCACAATTGTTAGAAAAGACTGGTTAAGGTCAATGAGGTGTGCAAGAGATAAAAAAATCCCGGAGTGGGAACAGAGAGTAGGTATGTTACAAAACACAGAATTAGGTGTGAAATTTTTTCCCTTGTCACTTGTGTGAGCAGTTGTGCTACTCTTTGACGGTACCTCTACAAAAATATCATTTTACAGATGTTTTCATGGATTTTACCTAACGTTTTGATTGTATAAGATAGAGATAATCCCAGGCTGTTTATCTATGATAATTTTGTATTCACACCTCAGTGATTTCACGTGCTAAGACCTTAACAAAGTGGAGACTCAAGTTTAACACCTTTAATTTCATTTATAATTGTACCAGGATTTTGTGAAAAGTGGCCAGGATTCGAGAAAAACATTTCAACTTAAATATTGTGAAGTTTCAAGAAAATCTATAGATGCAGAAATGAGCTACAGGTTGCACCATAAATGACATAAAGATAAAGGATGTCTTGATAGTAAATTCACCACTTAATAAAACCATCCTCTGTGGGTCTTTTGTAAATATATTGCATTTCTAAGGATACTTGAGTTAGTATTACCCGAATATGTCTTAGTAGGGGCAGTGGGAGCCCTTTGGGACATGGAGTGGATTGGGATGATGGCCAAATGTCAATTACTCATACCTCCAGAAAAAATTGATTTTGATGATCTTAGAGCTTTATTTATTTGACCTGATGTGATGATTATATAGAATAAGGATAATCCCAAGCTGTTGATCTATTATAATTTTTTGTCGGTGCCTCATTGCTTTCATTTTGTGACACTATCAAAAAGTGAAGACTCAAGTTCAACACCTTTAATTTCACATTCAATTGCACCAGGATTCTTTGAAAAGTAACCACGATTGGAGAGAAACATTTCAACTTCAATTCTGTGAAGTTTAAAGAAAATCGTACGTTGCAGAAAAAAGTTGTACATTGCTGTATTTCTGACATGAAAATGGGAGATAGCATCAAATGAGAATTCATCTTGGATAAAATTATCCTTAGCAGCCATTGTGTTTAAATGTGGTATTATATCAGTTAGGTTATTTCCTGAAATGATGCATGTCTTATTTTGCCCCAATCCACACATGGATCACTTTTTTTTGGGGGGGGGGGAGGTTAAGGGCTTGCAACACTGCAAATTGGCTAACAATGGTACTTCCACTCTAAATATTATAATGAAAGTTTCCACACATTTATGTGCGAAGCTTTTGTGTCAAGTTCAAGTTCAAGTTCAAGTTCTTTATTGGAAAATAATTATTTAGCAAAATACATAAATCATGTACAATTATAAACAATCAAATTTTCCTTAGTCAAGATACAAAAAAATGTATATATTGACGTATAGTTAATAATACAAATAATTTTTATGTTACATTGGTAAGAACTTCTAACAAACTAAATTATAACATATACTGAAAACGAAATAATAATCTTAATATACATTTAAAAAATTTTAAAAAATTAAAATCAAGAAAAATAAAAAATAGAATTAATAAAATCATCCTTGGTTATTACAAAAATCTAAATCATTAACAAGGAGGTACTTCTTCAGGTGTTTTTTTATAGTGGATAATGTAAGATTACTCATTATAACGTCAGAAAGAAAATTCCACACAATGACTCCCTTATATCTCAAACATCTTTGACAAAAACTACTTCTAAAAATGGGCAAGTGTAACTTATCGCGTAATCTAGTATTATGAGCATGATACTGGGAATTAGAAAGAAACATGTCATTAAAAATGTCAGGGCTTTCTCCTTTCTGCAATTTAAACATAAACAAGGCAACCTTGAGAACATAGATTTTGAAAATATCTAAAACTCCATATTTCAGGAAAAGGGGAATAGATGGCGTTCTAAGAGGTGAAAACGATATAATCCTTAAAGTTCTTTTTTGAAGTTTATGAATTGGAGCCAAGTTTGTAGCGGGCACTGAACCCCATACCTCAATGGCATAATTAAGGTATGGATAGACAAGAGAATTGTAAAGACTGAGCAATGAATGTGAATTGAGCTGATGTCTGGCCTTTAATATTATGCCTATCGCCTTAGCTGTCTTCTTTCTTATAAAATTTATATGGTCAACCCAAGCAAGTTTCGAGTCAATAATAACACCAAGGAATTTAGTAGACTCAACATGACAAATTTCTTTGTTAGCAATCTTAATTTGAAAGTCACCAGAAACGTTTTTACGATTGGATTTAAATAACATGCAATTTGTTTTATTTACATTGAGGGATAGTTTGTTAGCATTAACCCAATTATACACATGGCTTAATTCATCATTCAAATTAAATCGTCATGGCTACTGTTGAAAATACAAGTTACAAAATTCAAGATTCGGTGATGATCAGTTTCAATGACCAGGCTGCTAATTCCATTTTTTTTGGGAGTCTGGAAGGTTTACCATTCTACATGCTTAATTTGATGGAAGACAGGTATGTTTGACTCAATAATAATTAAAGAAGATGAAATTAATAAAATTTAAGTGCCCATGCTGACCTGCCCCCTACAGGACCTTTTTATAAAAATCTTCAAAAAAGGTGTTTTCATTCGGATTTTCGAGAGTTTTAGTACTTAAACAAGGTCTATGTTTGTTCAAGGGAAAGTTTTTGGAAGCTATGAGCCTGTGATGTGAAATGTTCATAAGACCAATCCCATGTAGTATTATTTACATTTGTGCACTTTCCAGGGAAATGCTGTCTGTAAATGGAAGTTTAAAAAAAAACTAACTAAAATGAGCAACCGTTTTACAGAAAGTGAATAATTTTGCAATTACTAATGTTTCTTCCAATATCATACATGATATGCCAGACTTGATGATTATTGAATAATGAAACTTGAAAATGTGTATAATTGGCAATAATATGACAAACACCAATATATTTGTCTTTTTCCCCCTAATATTACTTTAAAATGAACGAGAAACATACAGCAGGCCTAAAAATATCCATTCCGAATCATTCAGATTGATCCATTGTGTTGTAGGAGGTCCAGTTGCGGCTCATTGTTTAAAGAAATTGTGCTATGTTTGCATAAAACCAGGGCACTTTGAAAGTTTGTGATAATTAAGATTCTAAAATCAATCAACATATCAAGTGAAATGATCATTTTAACTTTATGGTTTTGGTTTTTCACTTACTTGCGAGTCTCCATTACAATATATTCTAAAATCTGTCCAAATTTCAAGCAATTATCTCAGAAAATGAAGAAGTTATTCATATTTGTTTCAAGAAATGCGGCATCTCAGGTCACAACTTTTGTGCATTTAGCATAGGAATCAAAGGGAAAATTTTATGTGTTTTTTGCAACACAAAATTCGCAATATCTCCCTTATTTCTTAATCGATTTAAGCAATCTTTGTACCATTGTCTTAGTTATGCTAAAATCTATCTGTTAAGTTAGGGCTCGGATCTTTAGCAAAATTTAAAAAAATTTTGTAACATACCTACAGAGAGAAGAAAGAGGCAAACATGCCCACCGGGTAAGCCATTGCTTATGGTTAATGATGGGCAATGAATAGGCTTTCAAATTAAAGTTATAAAGCTTTGTTGCCAAGCTTGGGACTGCCATTCATGAGCAGGCAACCTTTGGTTGCTGAAAGCGGCAGAAAATCGGCAAACAGCGGTATTTACCATATGGGCGGAAAAACTTTTAAAATGAAGTAATGTAATATGTTGTACATATGTATTCGCAACCCTGAAAAAATGTCATCCAACTTCTGTCTTTTGTTGACCTTTTGAGATGGGCTCCTCAATTGGTATGAGTATCATCTGCTTTATTTCTCGTTGTAATGTTAATATCAATTTACCTTTTTCTCGGTTTCCGAGTTGCTTCCCAAGTCCATCATCTTGGAAAAACAGATGCCGGTCACATAATTTATACATAAATTACGCAGAGGAAGACTTGAGGTGAACCTCTTTCCGGAGATAAAGAAATAAGGGATGGGGGAAGGGGAGGGGGAGGCAGTGCCCTACTCCGTGCTAACTTGGCACAGGAGCTACCGTGATCAGAAGGTGGTGAATCAAGAGCATAGGATTTTACTCTACTCTTGGACTTACAATAACAATTCTGATACAAGAGCCGGGTGTTTGTGTCTGCGTCTACGGGCTTTACACCTCATCAGCACCTGGTTGGGCTATGTAGAGGCAGACACAAGATTTCATTTTCAGATCCTCCCCTCATGATGGATTGGCGACAGATGGGAGATGCAGCACGGTCTATCCGGATCTTTCCTACATCCTACCACAGGTTCTTCTTCCCAATCCACGGCCTTCCGGCTTATATCACACTGGTCCCCGGATCTTTTTCCGGAGGAGTATTTGGTCCTGTCCCACTCAGAGGCTTCTCTGGGGAGCACAAAGGAAGAGGATTTCTTCTTAAAAATGACTGTGTCCGAGAGCGGGTCACAGAGGACCATCAGCTTGATCTTCAGTCCGGGTCCTCACCCGTCATTACCCCTGAGGTTAGGCCAGACGATTCCTCAATGGACATTGATGTTGTTACCCGCTCTATTGCAGAGAAGGAGGTCCACCAGTCAGAACCCGAGCCTGAGCCCGAGACTGATCGTGGCCCAAAGGACATTTCTTCTTCCCCGAAGTCTGGTCTATCCGTGGAAATCACGGATAGCCAACTTCCTCAGCCACGTTCCCCCTTGGCGGTTCTGTCCCCGGCTTCCTCTGCAGAGGGCCATCTCAGGCCGTGTTATTGAACATCCTTTTTTTTCTCCTCTACCCCCCGGTAGCTACTACTTAACAATCAGTGGGTCTTCATTTGATTGGCGCGTTTTACTTTATCGTACTGTGACTTTGACCGCTAATAGGTGGCAGGTAGCACCACTTACGGTATTAACAATTTTGTCAAAACCTGTTCCTCCAGAGAGTATTCTGGGTTTGTCCTCGATGTGTCCTCCATCCAGGAAAAATCTTTGACTTTCGAAATTGCCCCGACTGTTTTTCGCTGTTTCCTTTTCAGAGTCCATGGACTTCCATATTTTGTAACTTGTGACAGAGTTAAAAATTTCATGTCCAGTTATGGCACTGTCCTCTCTGTGAAGGATCAGTTCTTTTGGGATGAGAAGTACCGACACATCCACACGGGGGTGAAGGAAGTCGTGCTTCAAACCCCGGATACTCAAAGGTCCCTCACAATTCCAAATTTGGGTGGGATGGGGAAATGTACGGTGTGATAATAACATCACCTCAACGGGCGCCAGTATGTTTTAGATGTAAGGGGTAGGGGCACAGGCGGGGAGATTGTGTGGCCTCCTTTTGTAAAAAATGCAGAAAATGGGGGGGGGAACATTCTACGGCAACATGTCCGTTGCTTTTGGGTGAGGCAACTGGGGGCCATCCCAATAGTTAGTGGCGCCGTTTCTCAGCCGCCCCCTTCCCAACAAATAGATCCAATGATCTCATGTCAAGTAATGTCATCCGCTTCGACCAGTACCCTCCCGCCCTCCCCCGGGGAGTATCGGCCTTGCCTGGCGAACAGGAAGACTCCTGGTTTAGACAGACTCCCCAAAGAGTTCTATGAACGGTTTTTTACCTCTTTGGGGGAAGATTTTGTTGAGATGGTTAACAAGGGTTTCCAGAACTCCCAGACCTTGCCGTTCTCCATGCGGCATGCAGTCATTACACTTATGTAAGGATCCGCAAAATGCTGAATTTCTGAAAAATTGGAGGCCAATTAGCTTGTTAAACGTAGATTATAAAATGTGCTCTAAAGCCATCAGTGTGCGATTAAGATCTGTACTATCCACTATAGTCTCTATTCACCAGACTTGTGCTGTCCCCGGCAGGATTATGAAGGTCAACAA
This sequence comes from Platynereis dumerilii, assembly GCA_026936325.1. Lineage (NCBI taxonomy): Eukaryota > Metazoa > Annelida > Polychaeta > Phyllodocida > Nereididae > Platynereis > Platynereis dumerilii. The sequence goes on from JAPTHN010000029.1 coordinate 4,850,914, forward strand.
TGTGGAAGAATGGGAAAGTGACCAATCAGCTCAGAGGGCCGAAGTTGCCCAACTGGGAAGAATCCTGACGGTGCACCCGCATATCAACTTGACACCATTAAAAAACAGCAGGTCTGCGATTTCAACTGGGACATCTGCGATTACGGAATCAAAAGGTGTATTGGGACAAAATGAAACATCCCCAGTCAGTCACACTATGAAGAATTCAAGGATTACATGAAGCACAAGCATTGAATAGACACTTTGAAAAGACACTTTGAATTTCACGTGAAAATCCCCACAGGACACAAATGAACGCGGCATTCTCCAGTTTAAAGCAAATTTGCCAAGATTGCAGTGGTTCTGGTCTTCAGGAGACGGAGAACTGCAGAATTTTTCGAATTCAAGACATGACAGGGAAAAAAATGTTTAGGGAAGTTCGATTGAAATTCATATGAAAGACCATCCAAGAGGAGCGCTTGTCAATTTTCAAAGTTTGAACTTATGACAGCCTTTTCACAGCATGCCAACCAGCATAAATCGAAAGACCAAAAGGTGGGCCCTCAAGCAGACAGGACAATTGTTAATTCAACCAAATAAAGTTTTGTTGAAATCCATATAAAAGACAACCAAGATGAGCAGTTTCAATTGATGCAAGTGTTGGCTTTCGTTTTCACAAGCAGAAGATTACAAACTGAACGTCCTCATGGCAACTTAAAATTTGATGAGATTCACATGCTCCGAATGACCAAGTGAAGCACTTTAATAGAAGTTCTGAAGAAATTGAATCTATGTTAGTGTACAAATGTCAGTTGTGGGAAAGTCCGACTTTGTCATGATATTGCAATAAAGTAGAAAATAGACAAGCAGGAGTCCATTGCAGGAAGCCCTCATTAACTGAAATTGACAAGCTGACAAATATTTTCATGAAGAGGTAGGAAGATATGAACAGACCCACAGAACTTTTGGACATCCACATGCCACATTTAGCCAAGCTAATTGGCCGTCATCGAAATAGGAGCTATCTTCATTTCCAGGTTACCCAAAATCCTGCAGCCAACTACTTAATACATAAACCAACAAATCGCTCGAACTAAATTCACCAAAGTTTCTCCGATTGATAAAATACTTTAAGTATTCAAATATATACCATAAAACCAAAAAAAAAAATCAAAAATACTTTGATGAGATCCACAAGCTATTTTAGCAGAGCTAATTAGCTATTTAATAGAATCATTCTCAGCATTTCAAATGCAAAAACATTTTCTGGGATACTAAAAAAATAAATAAGATATATTAAAATAGCACCAAAACCAAAGGTCAAAAAAATAAGCTTAGAAATTTATTTCAATTCATATTATGTACAATGAAATTGCCAAGAAATCAACAGCTCCTGAAAACGACGCGTTGGAGAGACATCCACAGTCTTCGGCTGCAAAAAAATTAGAAAAAATCATCAGTCTACAATCACAATTGCACATATATTCATAGCAAATAACTGGACAGATGTCGATGCTGGGAATAAATCAATAGAAACTGAAGAATATGGAGACCCAGTTTTAAGGCCAAGGCAAATCTTGGGGTTGTGATACAAAGCCAGGAGATTAAAGTTTAGTTACTGCACAGCATGGATGCTCCTTTCAACAGGAGACATTACGTTTATGACATGTAACATTTTATTTTTTAAAGTCTGAGCATTTACCTTTAGTCAACTGGTACTTTTTTAGATTATGATTCCATTTGTGACATCATCAGCACTGTTGGTGTTGTGCCATCACTAAAACTGATGGCTTTACCATAACATAACATACATTTATTGGTCATATATGTGAAATTTGGTGAGAAGTCAAGGCAAGATGTTAACTTAGAAAACAATAAAATATCCAAAATTCTAGGAGCTCAAGGCAAAGCAGGCAGCCACTGAGCGGCACCGTCTGATGGAATCAGATACCATACACTAGTTTCTTAATTTTGATTAGCAAAAAATAGGCTTCCAGGCTGAGTTTGACAGCAACATTTTTTCAAAGGACCTAGCAGAAAACAGTAAATGGCTCAAGACATGATGCCCAATTCCAGTAATACAAATATATGTTTGTGATACTAAAACAGCTGAAGAATTAAGGCAACTTGCCCAAACAAGAGTCAAATTATTTGCCAAAAAATATTACTTTTTCGTGCGATCTGAATATCATAATATTATATTGAAAAATAATTCTAATGTCTTAGCTGTGGGCTTTATCTAATTTTGACGGTTTTTCAAAAATATGCATTTTGGGAAATTTTCAAATAAATCTTAAAATTCTTTCTTCCAAATGGGCTCAAGTTAAGAATCCAACTAGTGGTGACATCCCTCAAATGAATAAATGGCAGGATTGGTTGAAAAGGTGTGAACAACTGAATAAGCCAATCCTGTGGCTCATTCAGTCCAGGGAGGTCACTAATAGTTGGATACTTAACTTGAGCCGCCAATCTATGCTTCTGGCAACTGGAGCCCCTGCAACACTTTGTTCTTTTAAAAAGCGGCCCATTTTGCCCACACTTCCCCTTAAGCTAGACGAAAAAAAGACAAAACTACCTACAAGTGTCCCTCACAGTGCTGGATTTCAATGAAACCCACAAACTAAAAGTGCACGATTTTAGAGCAAGGTCGGGAGGACATTTTAAGACAAAAACGAAAACATTCTGTCGGGAGAATATTGAGTAATTTAAATTTTAAGAATTTGCTGTATCACACTTAATGTCATGCTGAAATGGGGGTATGGAAAGCTGGTATGTTGAGTAGAGTCAAAGCAATAAGATGCTATTAATGATAATTGAAGAATTATGTTTTCTCATTAATTAATATCTATCTCATTGCATTGACTATGCCCCATTCACCTACTTTCAGTACCCCCATTCCAGCAAGAAACAGTGTTCCAAACAAAAACTTTAAAATTGACATTACTCAAAATTTTCCAAGCTAATTTGTTCCATTTTTGTCATGGCTGGAAAAAGTAGGGAATTCAGCAGTCTAGGACCAACCGCAGATCGAAGCACGTGTTTAGAACGAAGGACATCCTTAGAATGAGGGATGCCTGTCTTTCCTTGTCAACATTGCAATGTTTTGGAATGACCTCAGAGGAAAATCCCTCCTATTCCTTATAAGGAGTTTTTTGAAGGTTTTCCCTGGGCCACCAACATAGAATGACATCATATAGCCTCATTTTCATGCAGGGGTTCCCTTTTAATTAAGCAGTTCCCACCAAAACTTGACTTTTTGGAGGGAAGCAAAATGGTGCTCTGACATCAATGTACATTTTGCATGGGATAGACTTACTTGGCACTAGTGGGGATTCATTCAATCCAAAGCAGCAATGCTTTTCTTACTCAGGACTGCTTCACATCAATTTCCTATGTGCCAATATTGCACAAAACCACTTTAAAAAAAACTCTTCCTGACCACTTTGCACCATCCCTAGATCCAAGGATGGTTGTACTGCAATCAAGGGATGCTCAATATTTCTGAGCAGCAGTCTCACTTGAACTGTGTGGATTTATAGGTTTTTGTCATGGAATTAAGTTACAGTTGAAAAATTATAGTACAGGATTTCACTAGTTATTGATTGAGGGTACTACCAATGTTCTAAGGTGAGTGGTAAGATTACTTTGAAATCCATTCATTTTGTTTAAATTTTGACTGTTCAACTGTCAGTTGACTTCCTTCAAAGGACACCCATCCCTCGAAGGAGGTATGCAGAGAGGAACACCAAAAGTGACCTCAGACTTCTGGTTATAAATCTAAATTGGCACATAGAAATGACATATAACTTGGCCAGCTACCTCCTGAATAGTTGTTCTTCAAATTCAACCTTGGTTTTGGTGTGGCAACTTCGTATTTTTCCAGTAATTGGCCATTCCATAGAATGTGACATGAAAAGCATCCACTTTGTTTTCGTTATAAATATGTTTTGTGACTTAGCACATGCATACAATGGATTCAGGGTATTGCCACGGTTGTTGAGCTTTAATTAGACACCTCACTGAGTGTCTGAACAGTTTTAGTTAGCTGATAATCAGTCAAAACTGAACAGAATCACAATGGCATCACTTTGTGGAATTGGAAGGACAGGCATCCTTCGTTTTAGGAACCATCCTTCGTTCTAAGCACGTGCTTCGATCTGCGGTTGGTCCTTGACTGATTCAGGCACGTGATTGCCTTTAAAATTGCTAAATCTCACTAGAAATTTTCAAAGAACTTCCATGCTAAAGTTATTGACTTGGAAGTATTCGCTTGATCGTCACTAATTGAGGCTAATTTAATTGCCTTAAGATGTTCTTCTGACCTTGCTTTACAAATGCGCAATTTCAGTTTTTGGGCTTCATTTCGAAAATTCTGATCTTTTAGAGGGACTCTGTGCCTGAAGGAGAAAAGTGCTAGGCTATATAAAAACTGGTACAACTTACCCCCAAATTATTCTTCCCAGAAATCCAATCATCAGATTGACTGCAACAATGCCCAGGTCCATCTAAATAGTGGTTGGTCCCATCGCCACAAGCACTGAAATAAAAGAACTTTCAAAGTCACCTACGAGAGCTTATATTTTTGATGCCATTATTCAGGAAACCATTTATTTTTAATATCACCGAAAAATGAAATGCCATTACTAGGCCTATAAAGTATCAGTCATTGAAAACAATTCTGATATCTAGGCCTACCAGGCAGATTCATGTTGCAAGAAAAGGCCATTCCAGTGATTGTTCTCTGAAACATTTCATTCAACGTGCTTCATTTATAAGATGTATTGGACAACTTTAGAATTTGAATTGAATTTGATTATTTGAATTGAACTGAAATGAATTGAATTAAATTGAATTGAATTTCTAGGACAACTGTTCTAGTCAGTCTGCTCAACACTGACATATCCTTTCAGGAGCTATTACCTGGGCAACGTATTTATGTCTCACGAACTAAATTTGCATCGAGTCCTATAATTACAGGCTATCCACACTGATGCTGCAACACCAACACTTTATACTTAAACTAAAATAATACAAACCAATGAAAGAATTCGTCCTGAAGTCGAAACAATTTGTCATGAAGCTTCCAAACTGTTCACCTCGTGGCTGCCTCGCTTGAAATGGGCTGCAGACGAAGATTGATTAAGGGCCAGACTTAAGTGAACAGGTGTCCAGTTAAGGCAATAACTGTAAAGTTGTCAGTTGTCTAATTAGACAGTAATCCGTTGTTATGATTAACTAAAGAGCACGAAGGAGTTCAATCAAAACAATTCAGTGCGAGTATACATACATTTGGGGAAAGTGGGGCAAGCTGGCTTGAAATTTTTAAAAATGGTTTTCAGATGTCGAAATACACTCTAAAGATGTTATAAAAACAGCAACAAAAATTGTCAGAGACGAACTACATCCTCTTAACACTGAACTGTCCCGTACCCCTAGTGGAAGAAGATGGCGTGTACTGCCTATGAGAACGTCTAGATTTAAAAATTCCTTTGTTCCCAGTGCCATTATTTTACTTAATCAAAATCATATTATTATATAAACTAATTCTGATTTTTTTTTTTTTTTTTTTTTTTTTGATATGATGATAATTAATATTCCAAACTGTAATTTAACTGAGTGTACCATTTCAATGACCAGCCAAAATTTCACATGTACTGTGCTACTACGTGACCAATAAAACTTCTTATTAAGAACTTCCCGAAGGGAAGTTCTTATTGATATTGTACGTATTTGTTGTTATTATAATCCCCCGCCGCGAGCGGGGGATTATATTGATATTGTTCGTTTTATTATTATTATTATTATTATGAATTCCCCGTAGGGGAATTCATCTTGTTATTGCTGATTTTGTTATTATTATTATGAATTCCCCGTAGGGGAATTCATCTTGTTATTGCTGATTTTGTTATTATTAAGAATTTACCTATGGTAAATTCTATTTGTTTTTGCTATTATTTTTATTATTCTTATTCTTTTTCTTATTCTTATTTCAAAATGGTCCTATGTTCACGAAAATTTGTGAAAAGGTTTGTCAGTTGCTGCATATTATGTAATTGGGTCATTTGATGTCATTTTCACAGTTGTCTTTTTCACAGAGTCGTTCAAAGTTGAAAATTAGTAAACTTTAAAGGCTCATAACTCTGAAAGTATTTGAGATAATGAGTCAGGAGTAAAAATCCTATGACAAAAAGTTGTTGTCAATGTATTGGTAAAAGTGATATGACAGTTGGTCTAGCGGGTAAAGGGCTACTGCACTTTAGCAGTTTTTAGTGTTGCGCAGGTTTCTCAAGTTACGTAATAGATAGGAACATGGTGATTGTGGCAAAAGTTAGCCAGTATCTGGGGCCAGTGCACATTCAACAAATGGTTTTGAGTGGTGCAATACTTTGTGAAATATGGTAATTTTTCAATATCAAGGGTTCAAAATTTGGGTGGAATTGTAAAATCTCCATGAAGGAATAGTCTAAGGTGATGGAAATGTATAGTGAACTACCCTTAACTTTACCCAAAAAGCCTATATTGACCAAGAAATTGGACAAAAAGGTGATATTTGAAGGTGATATGAGCCATTAAAGTTTAAAAAGGACAATTTTCAAAAATTCTGAAAATTATGTTATTTTCAACCTATCCTCGTCAAAGTCTAGGGTCTACTAGTCAATAATGTGGTTATCAAAAGCCCCCAATGCAGTTTGTTCAAGGTCTTCAAATAAATTTGTAAAAAATTGTGAAAAGTGTCACTTTGCAACACGCCTGATGTTTTGCATAAATGATTTAATTCGAGTGGGAAATATTACTCCTACAGCTTTCTGTAAATTAAATGACCCCCCTATATCACATGCTGGCAACACATGAGCACATTAATTTTCACCTGTGACAATTTCCGCAAGGTCAAATTTGAGGTCAAAGATGAAATGAAAATTGATCGTTTTCACAAATGATTTTTTTTAACTAGCAAGGAAACTTCAAATTTGTTTGATTTTAATTGACAAGCTTGACCAAATACTTGAGGTTAGTTGTGGCAAATGGCAAGTCTGTACGTGCAGTCAACTTGAAGCAACAAAAGTCAAAAGGTCAGAAAAATGAAGAAATGATCAGCAAAAAATTCATTTTCACATGATGCAGGTGAGACGGTTTCACACTGTAAGACGTTGTGGCCGCATAAATTAGCATACATTTGCCATATATGGAGAGCTCCCCTGGCCAGTTCAGGTGAGTGCTGGATACAAGGGCAGGCCTACTGATTGGAACAGTAGTCTGCTGTCATGCTGTTGCGAGTCAGGAGTTGTAACAAGGACTCTGAGTCAGGACTCTGGGACTCTGAGTCAGGACTCTGGGACTCTGAGGACTCTGAGTCAGGACTATGAGTCACGACTATGAGTCATGACTCTGAGCCAGGACTCTGAGTCGGGACTCTGAATCGGGACTCCGAGTGAGGACTCTGAGTCGGGACTCTGCGTCCGGCCTCTGAGTCAGGGCTGTGAGTCATGAGTCAGGACTCTTGAGTCAGGTCTCTGGGACTCTGAGTCAGGACTCTGGGACTCTGAGTCAGGACTCTGAGTCAGGACTCTGAGTCAGGACTCTGAGTCAGGACTCTGAGTCAGTACTCTGAGTCAGTACTCTGAGTCAGTACTCTGAGTCAGTACTCTGAGTCAGTACTCTGCGGCCGTGTTGAGTCGACACAGGAGGCTGAGGAAGGATTTAGCATCAGCAGTTGAGGTCACAAGTCTGAGCCAGGACTCTGAGTCAGTCATCAGGGAAAAGAGTCATGACTCAGTCAGGAATCTGAGTCAGGTCTATGAGTCAGGTTTGTGAGTCAGGTCTGTGAGTCAGGTCTGTGAGTCAGGTCCCTGAGTCAGGACCCTAGGTCAGGACTCTGAGTCAGGACTCAGAGTTAGGACTCTGAGTCTCGACTATGAGTCTCGACTATGAGTTTCGAGTATGAGTCTCGAGTATGAGTCTCGAGTATGAGTCTCGAGTATGAGTCTCGGGTATGAGTCTCGGGTATGAGTCAGGCCGCTGAGTCAGGACACGCTGAGTCAGGCCGCTGAGTCAGGACACGCTGAGTCAGGACACGCTGAGTCAGGACACGCTGAGTCAGGACGCGGAGTCAGGACTCTGAGTCGGACTCTGAGTCAGGACTCTGAGTCAGGACTCTGAGTCAGGACTCTAGTCAGGACTCTGAGTCTCGACTATGACTAATGACTATGAGTCTCAACTTTGAGCAAGGCAGCTGAGTCAGGACTCGGAGTCAGGACTCGGAGTCAGGACTCAGAGTCAGGACTCGGAGTCAGGCCTCGGAGTCAGGCCTCGGAGTCAGGACTCGGAGGTAGGACTCGGAGCCAGGTCTGTGAGTCAGGTCTGTGAATCAGGTCTGTGAGTCCGGTGTGTGAGTCAGGTCTGTGAGTCAGGTAGTTGAGTTAGGACCCTAGGTCAGGACTCGGAGTCAGACCTCTGAGTCAGGACCCTGAGTCAGACTCGGAGTCAGGACTCTGAGTCAGAACTTGGAATCAGTACTCGGAGTGAGGACTCTGAGTCAGAACTCTGAGGCAGGACTCTGAGTCAGGACTCTGAGTCAGTACCCTACGTTAGGACTCTGAGTCAGAAGTCAGGACTCTGAGTCACAACTCAAAGTCTGGACTCTGAGTCTCGATTATGAGTATTGACTATGAGTCAGGCCGCTGATTCAAGACTCGGAGTCAGGCCTCGGAGTCATGACTAGGAGTCATGACTCAGTCAGGAATCTGAGGCAGGTCTGTGAGTCAGGTCTGTGAGTCAGGTCTGCGTCAGGTCTGTAAGTCAGGTCCCTGAGTCAGGACCGTAGGTCAGGACTCTGAGTCAGGACTCAGAGTTAGGACTCTGAGTCTCGACTACGAGTTTTGACTATGAGTCTCGAGTATGAGTTTCGAGTATGAGTCTCGAGTATGAGTCTCGAGTATGAGTCTCGAGTATGAGTCTCGAGTATGAGTCAGGCCGCTGAGTCAGGACACGCTGAGTCAGGCCGCTGAATCAGGACACGCTGAGTCAGGACACGCTGAGTCAGGACACGCTGAGTCAGGACTCTTAGTCACGACTCTGAGGCAGGATTCGGAGTCAGGCCTCGGAGTCAGACCTCTGAGTCAGGACCCTGAGTCAGGATTCGGAGTCAGGACTCTGAGTCAGGACTTTGCATCATTACTCTGAGTAAGGACTAGGAGCCAGGACGCAGATTCAGGAGTTGGAGTCAGGCCTCTGAGTCAGGCCTCTGAGTCAGGACTCTGAGTCAGGCCTATGAGTCAAGACTCTGAGTCAGGACTCTGAGTCAGGACTCTGAGTCAGTCATAAGAAAAATGAGTCAGTGCCAGGACTGAGAGTCAGTAGTCTGAATTGTAGATCTGATCAGGAAGGTGACCAGGATTAAGAGTCGGAGTCGGAGTCATGGTGAGGAGTCAGAGTCCGCAGGTGCCTGTCAGTCCGTCGCTTTCATCCATCTGTCCATTCGTCCATTTAGCTGTCCATTTACAGGCAAAGTTTAGCCCATTTGTCTGTCTGTTCATTTGTTTGTCTGTTTACACACCAAGTTTAGTTAAAAGTACAGGTAAAGTCCATTTGTCTGTCAATTTACAGGCAAAGTGTAATTAAAAGTAAAGGTAAATTCTTTGTAATTGTCCGTGATGACAATTACCGTTTTCTCTAGTTATTATTATTTTTCTACGGCCCTCAAAAAAAATTTTTGAAACGCAGATTATGAGAACAGTGATCAAAATGAAACAAAATGGACAGAACCTCCTTACAGATTGACAGAAACACTATTATCAGATTTAATTGCATGGTGCAATTACTTCTCAGTGAGACGTAATTCCAGAAAATTTTTTTTATATTGTATTCACCGTTTCTCATAAACTAAGACAGATAAAGACATGGGAATTTTTTTCAAAATACCTCAGACACTTATCCAGTGCAGAAAGGAGCCTGAAGGAATTACGTTGAAAAAATTCCAAGTTATGATTTTTTGTAAAAACGGAATTCCAAAAAAAAAAATTTCAACCTTCAGAAAACAAGGAAGGAATACTCAGATCAAGCTGAATTTATATATGCATGGAGTCTTACCCTAGTCTAACAATCCCACAAAATTTTGTTGTCATCGCGTAAACGGTATCGGCGCTATGGCCGCACAAAAACTCAATATTCAATTGCCGATATCTCGGTTGCTAATAAAGCTACAGAAAAAATAAAAACACCATCAGAAAGTTCAGTTTCTCCTCTTTCAGATGATATATAGCATTTTGCTTTATCAGAAAGTTTTTATATCTCGCGTAAGACATTGAAAATTTCATGTCTGTTTTTGGCCTCATCAAAACTTTTGGCCCCAAAAAAACTATGAAGCTCTTCATGGATGTTCCTGAATATTTATTTAGAGGTACCCACTATGGGCCTGCATGATGTATCCAAAGAAAAAAATTCTACTTCAAGTACTTTTGCCTTGAGAATTTTTTGAATTTCAAAATTGCAATGTAAATTGCTCAGCTTCTACTCATTCAAATTTCATGAAATTAGCACCAAAAAATGTGTAAAATTATGGCTTTTTGTGTTCTACAAGGGCATATAGCTGTTACCAATAACCAATTTTACATGTATGATTTTACATATTATATTATAACTCAGTAAGTATTCATTAAAAATCAATTACAACTAATTTGATATATTGCTAATTTTTGGGCATATTTTTCCATTTAAGCACAATTTTCTACTTTAGGTACTTTTGCCTTGAGAATTTTTTAAATTTCAAAATTGAAATGTAGATTGCTCAGCTTCTACTCATTCAAATTTCATGTACTTAACACCAAAAACTGCGTAAAATTATGGCCTTTTATGTGCTACAAGGGCATATACCTCTTACTTATAGCCAATTTTACATATCACATTTTACATATTCAATTATAACTCATTAATTATTCATTATAATCAATTAAAACTAATTTGACATATTCCTAATTTTTTGACCTATTTTTCCATTGAAGCACATCTCCCTACCATAAAATGTATAGTCCAATTAAAACTCTTCCAAAACTGTTTCAAATCAGTTAAAATTGATATGATATGTTGCTCATTTTTTGGCCTAGTGTTTGCAAATAAGCAGATCTTCCTACCATTAAATTTATAATGAAATTATCACTCATGAAATAATGCTTCAAATCACTTGAAACCACTTTGACATATTGCTGACTGTTTGCCCTATGTATGTATAAAAGCACATCTTCCTAGCTCTTATGGTTTGTCCGTAAGAAATCATTAGGGTTAGCGATTCATCAAAGTTAGAGTCACGCTTAAGTCAAATTGTATTGCTTTGAGGATGGTATCATTCGTCACAGCACACCTGGCTGCATGCTAAGCGCTATAGGAGTCAGTATGAGCAACTCTACACTTCCATGGACTAAATGGTGACCAACACAGGCCTGGGAATGCAATGGAAGGGGAGGGAATGGAAGATGAGGGAATGGAAGGGGTGGGTAATGGAAGAGAAGGGAGTGGAAAGGAAGGGAATGGATGGAAGGGAATGGAAGGCAAGGAAAGGGAAGGGTTAATCGGGAGGGAATATGGGGGACGGGAATTCATATCTTAAAATTGCTGTGCAATTTTAATTATTCTCTAGTTATTATTATTATTATTATTTTTCTACGGCCCTCAAAAAAAAATTTTGAAATGCAGATTATGAGAACAGTGATCAAATTAAAGCAAAATGGACAGAACCTCCTTACAGATTGACAGAAACACTATTATCAGAGGTAATTACATGGTGAAATTACTGCTCAGTGAAGCGTAATTCCATAAATAAAAATTTATATTGTATTCACCGTTTCTCAGAAACTAAGACAGATAAAGACATGGGATTTTTTTTCAAAATACCTCAGACACTTATCCAGTGCAGAAAGGAGCCTAAAGGAATTCCGTTGAAGAAATTCCAAGTTATGAATTTTTGTGCAAAACGGAATTCCCAAAAATGACATTCCCACCTCCAGAAAACTTAGAAGGAATACTCAGATCAAGCTGAATTTATATGTGCATGCAGCCATACCCTAGTCTAACAATCTCACAAAATTTCGTTGTCATCGCGTAAGCGGTATCGGCGCTATGGCCGCACAAAAACTCATTTTTCAATCGCCGATATCTCGGTTACTATTAAAGCTACAGTAAAATTAAAAACACCATCAGAAAGTTCAGTTTGTCCTCTTTCAGATGATATATAGCATTTTACTTTTTAAGGAAGTTTTTATATCTCGCGTAAGACATTGAAAATTTCATGTCTGTTTTTGGGCTCATCAAAACTTTTGGGCCCAAAAAAACTATGAAGGTCTTCATGGATGTTCCTGAATATTTTTTTAGAGGTACCCACTATGGGCCTGCATAATGTCTCCAAAGGAAAAATTTCTACTTCAAGTACTTTTTCCTTGAGAATTTTTTGAATTTCAAAATTGTAATGTAAATTTCTCAGCTTCTACTCATTCAAATTTCATGAAATTAACACCAAAAGATGCGTAAAATTATTACCTTCACTATCCTATGAGGGCATTCACCTATTACTAATAGCCAATTTTACACTTATCATTTTGTATATCCACGTATAACTAATAAATTACACATTCAATTTAGTTAAAAGTCACATGGCATAATGCTAATTTTTCCCTCTATTTTTCCATTTAACCACAGCTCCATGACTCTTATGGTTTGCCTGCAACAACCCATTAGGGTTAGGGTTAGGCCTCAGTCAAAATGTATTGCAGTGAGGGTGGTAACATTGCTGACAACACACCTGGCTGCATGCTAAGCGCTATATGAGTCAGTATGTGCAAATCTACACTGCCAAGGACCAGATTACAACCAAAACTGGCTAGGGAATGGAATGGAAGGGAATGGAAGGGAAGGGCCTGGAAGGGCAGGGAATGGAAGGAAAGGGAATGTAAGAGCATGGAGTGGAAGCAAAGGGAATGGAAGGTCAGGGAATGGAAGGCAAGGAGAGGGGAGGGTAAATAGGGAGGGAATACGGGGGAGGGGAATTCATATCTTAAAATTGCTGTGCAATTTTAATTATTCTCTAGTTATAATCCCCCGCCGCGAGCGGGGGATTATATTGATATTGTTCGTTTTATTAAGAACTTCCCGTAGGGAAGTTCTTCTTGATATTGTACGTATTCTTATTAAGAACTTCCCGTAGGGAAGTTCTTATTGATATTGTACGTCTTTATTATTATTCTTTTTCTTTCGACACATTTTGGTGATTCCTTAAATGTTGAATAACTCCTGACCTAAATAACATTTCCTAATGAAACTTGGACACCGTACAGAAACTATAAAACTCTGTGAAATCCGGGAATTACGCATCGGAATTACGTCTGACATGGGAATTACGGGCGCTTTTCAATAAAAATTTCTGCGTCCGGTTTTGCAAAAAGTATTACATACTTTTTCACAAAATTTTTTTCCCAGATTCTCCAAGGAAATACGCAGTGCGGAAAGGATTTTTATGGAAATCCATAGACAAAAATTTTTTACTATGAATTTTTACAAAAACGGAATTCCCAAAAATCACGGGAAAATATCCAGGAAACAAGGAAGGAATGCTCAGATCAGGCTGGTTTTAAGTGTGTATGGAGCCCTGCCCCTGTCTAACAATCCCACAAAATTTTGTTGTCGTCGCGTAAACGGTATCGGCGCTATGGCTGCACAAAAACGCAATTTTCAATCGCCAATATCTCGGTTTCTATTTAAGCTACGGAAAAAATAAAAGCACCATCAGAAAGTTCAGTTTCTTCTCTTTCAGGTGGTGTATAGAACTTTACTGTAGCTGCTTTAGTATAGAATCGCGTCAGACATTGAATTTTTTATGTCACTTTTTGGGCCTCAAAACACCTATTTTGCCCAAAAAAACTATGAACATCATCATGGATGTTCATGTTAATTTTTTCGTTGGTACCCATTGTGGCCCTGCATAATGTGTCCAAAGGAAATTTTTCTACTGCAAATAGTTTTTCCTTGAGAATTTTTTTCATTTCAAAATTCTAATGCAGATTGCTCAGCTTCTACTCATTCAAATGTCATGAAATTAACACCAAAAAATGCGTAAAATTATGCCCTTTTATGAGCTCTAAGGGCATATACCTCTCATTAATAGCCAATTTTACATTAGCAATTTCACTTATTCAATTATAACTCATTAAGTATTAATTAAGATCAATTAAAACTAATTTGACATATTCCTAATTTTTTGCCCTATTTTTCCATATAAGCACATATTCCTACCATGAATTTTTTTATCCTATTTAAACTCTTCCAATAATGTTTCAAATCACTTAAAATTGATATGATATGTTGCTTATTTGTTGCCCTATTGTTTGCAAATAACCTCATATTTTTGTAGTTTGCATCTGAGATCTATGTTACAGGCTTAAGCAGAGTATGAATTACTTTAGTCCAGCAAACTAGTTAAACGCTGGAAAATCACCTTGGAAACCCACTCAAGTTAATGACATCATCAATTTATGTGTTCCACCTTAAATGACTTTCTCAATTAAATATATTCACTATAGCTTTCCTAAAATATTAGTCTTCGAAATACATAGGTAGATCAAAGGCCGATTTTGATTAGAAATTACTTAATTGATGTAATTGTTATTTTTCGCGGTTTTTTCTCATGCGCGGAGCACACCACGAACGGCGTCATTGCAAGCAGGACGTCCAGAGGATCATGTGGAACTTTAAATTTTTCGAATCGGATGATTTTAACAAGGGATTTGCACCAATTTGCAATGCTGAAGACTGCAGAGAGTCATCGAAGGTAAGGATTTTATATGTATACCTGTTTAATACCCTGGGCTCGTCTTGGGTAATGTTTCTGAGGGGAAAAATGAATCACCCAGATAATCTACCTTAGAAACACGGCTCTGTGATTGAGCATATTCATAATAGGCCTATATTCAAGAATAACAAGCCACGCCCTCCACTTCAGAGCTTCTCTGCCGATTTTGACACACTTCTACTCAACTTACGGCTATTCTGAAAACTGCCCCTTGTTTCTCAGATGTTCTTCTTTCAGAAAAGTGGTTTGCCACTTCTGTACGATAGATATTCGTTGATTAGCAGTCAAAACGCCTACAGACAAAAACGCCTACTGTGATTTCTGACAATGCCAGAACGGCAACACAAGAACGCCTACTAATAGATGTCAAAAACGGCTACAGGTCTATACCAAAACGGCTATACCACTTTACAAAAACGGCTACTATTTCTACAAGAACAACTGTCAATGGTGTTGTCACTTAAATTTTAATGGTAATCAACATTTTTATGCTTGTCCAAAAATATTCAGGTACAGTGTCAAAAATTGAGCAGTTCGTAACATGTGGTAGGTGTGAATGAAAAACCAATTAGCTTGAATACAAGTCAAGACAACGTTTGAATGGCTAAATAGCAATTATCATAGATCTGTGTGACAATGACAATTAGCAGTTGGATTAAATATCGACATTCAGACTTTGATGTTCTGCAGTATTGCAATCGTGATTCTGTAGGACTTAACTTTACAAAGGAACTTTTCAGAAGTGAAATGATGATAGCTAGAACAACACTTTATAATTCTTCTGTTTATATTATAGCCGTTCTGGTCTATCGGAAATAGCCGTTTTTGTAATGGCCAATAGCCGTTTTTACACTGTTATGCAAAAGGATAATTTGCAGTAGGCGTTTTTGATAATGCAAAAAAAATTGTAGGCGTTATTGTCTGTTGCCGTTTTTGTTTGTAGGCATTTTGACTGATTACCGTCCCTGTTCACCTCGGAAGGCATTTTGAATCAACATCGCTTCTTCTTCTTCTTCTTGCGATTATATCCCGCCTCTTCATGCAGGCGAACCTCTAATGAGTATGTCGTTCGATATAATATCTCTGTTTTACCAGGGAAAGGCAAATTTGGTTACAGAGTTTATTTGCCGCATCTAGAATTTCTATGGGCTTCAATCTAATTGCTTTGTACACTACACTTTGAGCATTATCGCCAATATCGCAGGTCAGCTTAGCGTATCCCCATCCGTTCAGAATCGCAGTCGCAACTTCCTGGCGTGTTGTCGGGGGGGTACTCCATCTTCCTGGTACATGGAAATGAGCTTCTTATCGCTAATTGCGCTAACACGCATGCGCGTAACGGCGGCGTCCTCATTTGCATCTCATGCTTCTGGATGGTCATTGGCCAAGCTTGTGAGGGCGGAAAACTTATTAGCTGAAGTGAAATGAATCAGACTGACACTTGGACATGATCTGCATACAGGGGGGGACTATCAAGAAATTAAAAGTTGCTGATAATATTGTTCTGCATGTGCAAACACGAAAATTAAAGTGCTAGCCAATTTGACATTACACCAGTATCACAGAGGCCTAAATTCGAGTTAAATTAAGATTATTAATTGTATATTTCTGAGCAATGACTTATTTTTTCTTGGGTAGATTCTCTGGGTGGATTTAAATAATTTTTTGTGCTTTCTCCTTGAAGAAAATATTGACAGAAACACTGCCTTCTAATGCTGTCTGATGTGGAAGCTAATCGGATTATTTTTTATTTTTGTCATTGCAGTTTATATTATGCAGAGAAATCCTGTAGGAAATTGAATTATTGAAGGAAAGTGACTCTGCAACCAACAAGCAATTGTAAAACCAGTGTACCCCTAGAGCACTACAAGTTATGTGGTGGACACTGGTCGGTTCCCAACTTTGCAGTGCACATGACATTTTCATGGTATGTCAAAACAAATGGATTTGAAGGTTTAAATATCTTTAATAATGGAATAAATTATTTTAAGGTGTTATACACTGATAAGTTACTGACAAATGAAAAACCATTTGTGTGTTACAAATCTCACTAGTGAAGACTCGGAAGCTCTTTCCAGGTAGTCAGGATGATTGGACGTCCACTATTTCGCACACTAGCGATACTTATGTGTCATGATGTGATGTCGATAAATCATGTTACAAATTCGTTGTTCAGATTTAAAATTGGAATATCCAAAACTTTTTGTCAAACATGGTAAAAAATTATCTGAAAATAATTAGTTGTACTTGCTGTGATCATTTCTGAATTTTTATTGCATTACTTGATCTTGATAAAGGATAAATTTTCCATTAATTGCTATTGTGCAGCCCAATGATATTGGCCATAAAATTAGTTTAAGGCAAGGTTTTATGTTCCACATCATATATTTAATTAACCATTCATCTTTCAAGGGACAATACAACATTGACGGATCACTGGATCTGCTGCCTTCAAGCATAGATTCCCCTCTGCATCTTGAACACTAATACAAGGTAATAATTATTTAAACCAGATATTGACCTCAACAGAACTCCATAATTGTAAAATAGTTCCCTATTTTTTTAGGCTCCTGGTATTTCCAGGTTTTTCAGCCTTTCAGGGCGGAAGATTAGTTCAGTGGTAGCGTGCTTGCTGCCAATCCCTGGGTCCCAGGAATGAATCCAGCTCTCACCATGTCACCTCCCTATCAGCGTGCCTCGGCGGTCCAACGTCGGCCCGAAGCTGGTCCGATGCTACTGACATCGGACTGACGCTGGACCGACGTTGGACCGCCGAGGCATGCTGACAGGGCTGGACCTATGTTGGACGGCAGTTTCAATCATCCTTTACTTCATTTCTGCGTCCTCAAATATAACACCACCAATGCAATTTCTTAATTCTTGACCCAGTTTTTAACATATTTCAGATAAAACAGATCAATGTATCGTGATAAAATTTCACTATTGCTACAAATTTATTGTGATATTATCATATTGTTGAAGACTAACAATGACCAATACTACTTTTTTATTCACATAGTTTAATTTTATTTACATTTATTTTTCTTGCAGTCAGCGGAATTTGTTTGATGTTAAAGATCTGTAAAACACTGAATTATGCCTTTCACGGAAACATGTACGGCTGTATCAATTGCTTCACGATGTAATGTTTTGGACCGTTGGATACTTCATAGGGTACTCCCAGACTCAAGGAGTTGGCAGAACACTCTCGGTTAGTTGAGAGGTTTGTTTTGAAAAGTGAATTCATTGGATTTTCAGATATTCTTGTAATTTTGGTATATTATGATGTATTTTGCATAACTAATTGTAGAGCTGATAAGGTATTTATAAACTCCTGTTATGCCTGGCAGTTGTTTGTTAGCTTCTCGATCTTCTGCAAACTTTTTAAGGTCAGTGGTAGGACAAGAAAAAATTTGTTGTAAATCTCAATTTTCAGTATGTAAACAAATAAATTTCACTGTTTAGCACCTTTTCTTCCTGGGTGGAAAGTCCTTTGGGTATGTTCATCCAAGAAACTAAAAATTAAGTATGTATGATCTTACTTATTAATTTTTACAGATAAGAAGTTAGAACTGCATAATTATCATGAATTCGATAGATACAACTTTATCGTCCCAGTTGGGAATTTCTTTGGCACACTTGTGCAGGTATAAAAAGTCAATGCATGCATAAATATTTGATAAATATTCTTTTTGTCTTGCAGTGGATTGAGTTCGGTTGGACTGACTGTGTGCAGTTTGCTGTTCAGAATTCATTGAAACTCCTGTCAATCTTCATCACACTCCAGGACATTCAATGGATCAATCCTCAGGTATATATACAGAACTTATGCTGCCAATTAATGTTCAGTAACTATTGCATTTAGGACTGATCCTTATCTTTCTTGAGACCTCAGCTTTGACGTCTTCTTTAAGATGCAGCTTCTTCCCTATGAAGAAGGTTTTCTCAAATTACAGAACAGCAAGACAAATTATCAAATGCCGAATTTGTGTATCATAAGAGTCCATAGGATACGACATACTACTTTTTCTTTAATATCAGACAGAGACAATTGTCGTCAAGTGAACTCCTAGTATAGTCATTCATTCAGAGTTACATCAATCGAAATACCACTGTCGCACAAGAACAAGAATAACATTCATACATACACATAATTAAGAGTTCTCAGAGTAGGGTAAGGTGGGGCAAATTGGCCCCCGGGGCAAATCCACCCCCTGGAGGAGAAAAAGTTCCCTCATGGCCTTGAATATAGTTTACAATAAACATTTCTCATGCAGATTAGTGCTACTAGATCCATAGATTACTGAAACACAAAGATTGTCCTGTAACATAGTTTTGTTTTGACTGCAACTGGGAAGGAAGCCAAGCAACTGACCACTTAGCAATTTCAGTGTGCAACTGAAACCTTAAAAACTGAGGTGTTTTTCAGGAAAATTTTGTATGTAAAAATTGCTTAATGTCATGAATTGCAACGTTTATGCCACTATTTTTCTAATGGTCGGGGCAATTCCGACCCTTGTCGATGGGGCAAATCCGCCCCCTGTTATTCTCATGTTAAAAACATATAAACGCAAGATATAGTTAATAAGTCACTCTGTTTTGCCATTTATAGTGATTATGAGTTGAATTGAGATGACATTAAGAATTTTGACATGTTTTATGGTATGTTAAGGTGGCTCGATACTCGTGAACTTTCTAAGATAGGATTTCTCAAAAATAGTTTAGAATGATCCAAAATATAGTTTATAGCAAGGATATGTAAAAAAAAGTGGTCGCAACCAGCCTTTTTTTTTAGATATTTGAGGTTATGTACAAGAAAGTCGGTCCATGCACATCTGAAAAACTCAATTTTTTTCTTAATTTTTTTACTGTGAAGTTTGCACTGCCATTCAGTGGTCATGCATCCCATATTATGCAATGAAGCATGAAATTAAAGAAGATACTTTCATGGAAAAGCTGATTACAATTTCAAAGAGATATATTTAGTTTAAATGGCTTTCCAAGGGGCACAGAATAAAAATATTGATTTTGACAATTTTAACTTTTTTCATAAGCCAAGGCGCTAAAAAGTTGGCTAGATAGGATTTCTCATTTCTTTGTCATTTAATTCCAAATATTATGAGGAACAATAAAATGCATAAGAGAAGGTTTCCTACCGCGATGGATTTTGATATAAAAATTTATTTGTGTCTCAAAGTCATTTTTGAGAAATTAGACCTGCTTGCCGCAAATTGCCTGTAAAAATATTCTATTTGGATTATAAAGCTGATACTCTGTCAGATTGTAGTCCTCTTCACAGCGCATCTAATGCTTTAAAGCAGAAGTCTCTAACCCTAACAGAAGTGGCGCAAATGGCCAATGAAGCGGCCGTCGCACGGAATTATGATATTCCAAAAAAGCAGCTCACAGAGCTCTGCAGGCTGCTGTTGCTATGGTGACGACGCCATTGCTGGGCCATGAGTAGCGAGCCACCTTAAATGTGTCATATGCAAACTTTTTCTGATGTCACAACTAAGTTGATGAAACAATCCTTACACATTGGTAAATATACCATAAAGAATCGGTGCTTAATTGAAGAATAGAATTTACTTTAGAAGCCAATTTTTTCTTGTCATTTGTCACCCAACTTCAAGGGGGGCGGATTTGCCCCACACTTTTGGGGCAAATCCAACCCCTAAAACTGAACTTTGATATTGTGATGTGGGCTAAAAGGTTTCAAATTAAAGCATGTAACTTTCCAGATATGTTCAGATGTATACATTCTTGGATTTCCTGAAGTAAAATTGATGTTTTTCAAAAAGATGAGGGACTGAGCAACGAATATATGTGAAAAGGGGGGCGGATTTCCCCCACCTTACCCTGGTAGAACTTTACACTAATTCCTAATGCTCACAATCATTCCTTGATCAATAACCTCAGCGCTTCATATCCCACTTTCTGAATTAACATCTACATTTACTGAATTTCGCATAAATGGACCTCTTCACCAATTTCAGATTTTTGCGGGCCAGAGTGGTATTGTAATTACTTAAGTGCATATGGTGGTCGAAAAATGTGTGTATGCTGTCCAGAAGAAACTGTTGCAGTTAGAGCTATGAAATTTTACAAAGGTCTTCAGGGCACCAAATGATGATCCTCCATGAAATTATAAGTTCCTATGAAACGGTTGCCATGGCAACAAAAGAATTTTACATATTTTTAAGTATTTGGTTTTACAAAAAATTCATATCAAGACTGAGCTATCAGAATACCCAGAACCCATTTATTTTCATTATTTGAGGTATTCAGATCCGCAATAAGACTATTTTCCGACTAAAAATATGTTTTTATATGGTTTTTCTAGGTTGACAAACATGGGACTGTGGAGCTAATTCACAATCTTTCAAATTTGAATCGCTGTCCCATGACCACCTATAATCCAAATGCAGTTCTGATATCCTTATTGCGAAAGCAAACTTGTCAGTAAGAAGCATGTCAAAATTCATTATGACACTTTCAGTGGTTTTTGAGATGAATTTTTTGTAATCACTCAAAGCCACTAAAATTCAGTTTTCGGCAAGTGGCAAAAACAGGAAATAAACTCTTAATAATTTAACTGTAAAGGTAAAATCGGCAAGGTTGTTTACAGGGTTATAATAGGAATTTTTGCATAATTTCAGGACATCTGTATTTATTGAAACTGTCAAAATCAGAATTTCCATTTTCTAAAAAAATTTTAGCCGTTTTTCAACCAGCATGTGCCCTTAAATTTTAGTAACTATTGAAAATGTTGAAAAATTTTTTTTTCTTTCTTTTCCAGCCCGTATTCAGCTGAAAGGAAACACAGCTCGCAACAATTCCAAAAGTCAGCAGTTCCAGCCTCTAGATCATGATACCCCACTACAAACCTAAGGTCTACTCTGGACACCTAATTGACAGTTTTAACAAGCCAAGCAATAACCCAAGTGATTATAGTTCACTGAATCAGATTTATTGAATTCTGTGTTTTTGATTTGGGTGAGCATATGAAAATGTTTAGCAACAATAGCATGTGAATTTCATCTAAACTTTTGTTTATTTGATATATCAAAATACAAGAAGTAGACTGGTGGCTCACATAAATCAATTGTATACATGTTAATTCGAAAAGGTCTGAAATATGTCCTTGAATTTTATTGAGGGATTTTGGTTCATTGAGTTTGGTTGGGTCTTTTAGTGGCTATGTCTTGCATGTCAGCTTCTGAGTCCGTCTTCTGACAATCGCTGTCAATTATGTACAACTTCATAAATGAAAATGTCAACCTCTTACATTTGGCATGTGAATTTCATTGAAGTGGCGCAGAACAGCGTAAAGTCTTAATCTCTTGATCGAAGTTTTGATTACCTGTGACAAAAATTTCACCTGCAAAAATCCTTCAGGAATAGAATGGGAGTCTTTTTTATGTAAATTTTTTCTCATGGCTTGCAGGCGTTTCTGGGTGTATTGGAATTCCTGAGATATACTTCAGTTTCTTCATAATCTTTAAGTCGTTACATTGTCACACCAAATGGCAACAACAAATGGCTTTCGATTTTCATTAATTTTGGTTTTAATATTGAATCTTTCAAAACTTGCTGGGCCGTGATGGATCCACAAGATTACTACTTATCAATGCAACATATTGAAGAAACAAGTTGGTGACGACTAAAATGGTGTCCACTTCTTCCTTCTCGTTGGGATTTTGTACAAGACTGAGTTGGTTTCAAAAAGTGTCGGAACTGGCATGTGACTCATGAAAGCTGACGTGGTGAATTTGAGGTTGTCTTTTGCAAATTGCCATGACACTGCCACAATTTTTCGATGAATTTTGATATGTTTAATTTCCTGATTCACATTTCTATTGTTATATCTATATATCTTTATTACTTCCAAGTGATAATTGCGCTTTATATAAAGACCTGGTTCAAAGCTCAAATGAAGTTGCAACGTGCATTTGTATGGCTGAACGGAACTAGTATGATCACCCAGGGGCAATTTGTATGCCTGGGCATTCTTTACTGAAAGAGCCCTGCTGCTGTGCTGCTGCGTTATCATATTGTCTTACTTTTATCTATTACTGCCTGAGCCTCTACACCGTCTGGTCATTGACACTTCTATACACTGCTCTATAATTTCGGGACTGTTGCAACTCGTTAGACAAAATTAGCAACATTATTGCCTGGTTGTATGTTATAGAACCCACAAAGACCTTTTCTCAATAATGTTTTAAAGTTGAACCATTATATTCCCAATTATATATGTTATTGTGTTATCTTTGGTCTTCATGATTATCTGTTCAGTGTCTTTGTTCTTAGACAACAATGTCGAATACTTATTCCTGTACGAACGAAAATGTCAAACACCGACAGTCAGGAATTTGACATGTGATTTCATGAACAGGGGTTCTGCAATATTATTTCTTCACTCTTCTGCTTGCTTCAAGCCTCAATCCATCATTGACTCTGTCAATTATTCATTGCATTATAGAATCAAAATGTAATAAACCAACATTTGGCATGCAAATTTCATAGAAATTATCTTCTGCATGATCATTAACTTTTGTTCTTCATCTTCTGATCTCAACTGGTTATTTCACTATCAATAGCAATATTTATTCCTATGTACATGAAAATGTCAGTACTGACAGTTGGTGTCAAGACATGTGAATTTCATTAAAGGGCTATACCTACATTATTTATTCAGCTTGGTTCAATCCAACATTGAAAGTCAATGGCGATTATTCACTGCCTTATGAAATCAAAATGTAGTGGAGCAACATTTGGCATATGAATTCATAAAAATAATCTTCTACGCTATCATTAAATTTGGTTCTTCTGATATGAACCCTTCGTTTCACCTTGCCCGCCCTGCAGTGCATCCATTAATTTCGATGATTGCTCTCGATCATGACAAAGCTGACCCTGTTAAATTTCCTTCAAGATCACTCTATTCATAGCATCAGCTTGCAGGCATATACATTTATGCAACACATATATTCTGTAATGTAAAAATCCCTATTCCGTATAACAAAGCAAACTACAATTCTTTTTTGTAAAAGAATTTCTTGTTTCCATTAAATTTATAATTAAATTATAACTTGTGAAATACTGCTGAAAATCACTTAAAACTCATTTGACATGTTGCTGACTGCTTGCCCTCTGTGTGTATGTAAGCACATCTTCCTAGCTCTTATGGTTTGTTCTCAACAAATCATTAGGGTTAGGGTTTCATCAAAGTATTGCTTGCAGGGTGGTACCCTCGCCCACAGAAGGCCTGGCTCCATGCCAAGCAAGATATGAGTATGTATGCCTGTTTGTGCAGTTCCATGGACTATTCAGGGAAGGTCATAGCAGCAGTTTTACTCATGGACAACCTAAACACACCATTAAGCAATGGAAAGGAAAGGAATGCAAGGAACTCAAATAGCAGGGCAGGGAAGGGATTGGCAGGAAGGGAAGGGATAGGAAGGGAAGGGATAGGAAGGGAAGGGAAGTTCTTCCTTTAAATTGCTGTGCAATTTAGTATACTAGTTATTATTATTATTCTTATTCTTCCAACTTTTTGACTTTTTTAAATGTTGAATAACTTCTTTACTAGAAGACATATGTCAATTAGCACCTATACAGCATTAAGACACTATAAAATGCCTTCTATGCTGGGAATTACGCATCGGAATTCCGTTTGACATAGGAATTACAGGCAATCTTCACAAAAAATTTCCGATTCCGGTTTTGAGAAAACTGTCAGTCAGAATTTCATGAAATTTTTTCCTGTTAATCTCTAATGGAATATGCAGTGCAGAAAGGAGCCTAGTGGCAATAGGGTGAATAGTTATGGAGAGAAAAAAGTTCAAAATCTGAGCAAACCGAAATTTCGAGGGGTGATGTCATGGAAAACCATGATTGAAAACTCAGATTTTGATGTCCTTACAGGAATTGTTAGTGCTACCAGGGTGTAGTGTCTATGCAAAATTATGGCATCCCAGGTCCAATACTTTTTGTGCCACAGGGCCTCAAAAGTCCAACATTTGATGGGCTGTATCTCCCTTAATATTGGTCCTAGAAACAAACCAGGGACATTTCTGGAAAGCTCAGAATGTCAGCTTTCCAATGGTGTATAGCAATATCCTGTGCAACGCCCGGTTTAGAATCGCGGTAGACATTGAAAATTTTATGTCACTTTTTGGGCCGATCAAAACGTTTTTTGTAAAAAAGTGTATGAAGAACTACATGGATGTTCATGAATAATTTATGTAGAATACCCAGGTTGGCCCTCCATATTGAACCAAAAGGAAATTTGCCTACATCAAATAGCTTTTCCTAGAGAATTTTTTTCATTTCAAAATTGAAACGTAAATTGCTCTGGTTATAATTGTTCAAATCTCATGAAATTAACACCTAAAATGCATAAAATTATGCCCTCTAGTGTGCTACAAGGATATCTTCCTCTTACCTTTAACAAATTTTACATCTAACATTTTATATATTCAATTATAACTCATTAATTTTTTATCAAAATCAATCAAAACTCATTTGACACATTCCTAATTTTTTGCTCTATTTTTGCATGTAAGCTAATCTCCATAACTCTGATGGTTTGTCTACAACAAGCCATTAGGGTTAGGGTTTCACCTACCATTCACCCAAATGTATTGCTTTTAGGGTGGTACCGCTGGCCACCACACACTGGTCTCCATGCCAAGCAGTGTGTCATTTCTATATATGTGACTGTATGCTACATGGCCTATTGGAAGCAAACATCGTGTAACAGCAAGATTTACCTTTTACCACATGAAACATCTTCGGGATGGAAGGGGAGGGAATGGAAGGGGAAGGAAGGCATTTGAAGGGTAGGAATTGGAAGGGAAGGGAAGGGATTGGGAAGGAAGGGAAGTTCTTCCTTTAAATTGCTGTGCAATTTAGTATACTAGTTATTAAGAACTTCCCGTAGGGAAGTTCTTATTGATATTGTACGTCTTTATTATTATTCTTTTTCTTCCGACACATTTTGGTGATTCCTTAAATGTTGAATAACTCCTGACCTAAATAACATTTCCTAATGAAACTTGGACACCGTACAGAAACTATAAAACTCTGTGAAATCCGGGAATTACGCATCGGAATTACGTCTGACATGGGAATTACGGGCGCTTTTCAATAAAAATTTCTGCGTCCGGTTTTGCAAAAAGTATTACATACTTTTTCACAAAATTTTTTTCCCAGATTCTCCAAGGAAATACGCAGTGCGGAAAGGATTTTTATGGAAATCCATAGACAAAAATTTTTTACTATGAATTTTTACAAAAACGGAATTCCCAAAAATCACGGGAAAATATCCAGGAAACAAGGAAGGAATGCTCAGATCAGGCTGGTTTTAAGTGTGTATGGAGCCCTGCCCCTGTCTAACAATCCCACAAAATTTTGTTGTCGTCGCGTAAACGGTATCGGCGCTATGGCTGCACAAAAACGCAATTTTCAATCGCCAATATCTCGGTTTCTATTTAAGCTACGGAAAAAATAAAAGCACCATCAGAAAGTTCAGTTTCTTCTCTTTCAGGTGGTGTATAGAACTTTACTGTAGCTGCTTTAGTATAGAATCGCGTCAGACATTGAATTTTTTATGTCACTTTTTGGGCCTCAAAACACCTATTTTGCCCAAAAAAACTATGAACATCATCATGGATGTTCATGTTAATTTTTTCGTTGGTACCCATTGTGGCCCTGCATAATGTGTCCAAAGGAAATTTTTCTACTGCAAATAGTTTTTCCTTGAGAATTTTTTTCATTTCAAAATTCTAATGCAGATTGCTCAGCTTCTACTCATTCAAATGTCATGAAATTAACACCAAAAAATGCGTAAAATTATGCCCTTTTATGAGCTCTAAGGGCATATACCTCTCATTAATAGCCAATTTTACATTAGCAATTTCACTTATTCAATTATAACTCATTAAGTATTAATTAAGATCAATTAAAACTAATTTGACATATTCCTAATTTTTTGCCCTATTTTTCCATATAAGCACATATTCCTACCATGAATTTTTTTATCCTATTTAAACTCTTCCAATAATGTTTCAAATCACTTAAAATTGATATGATATGTTGCTTATTTGTTGCCCTATTGTTTGCAAATAACCTCATATTTTTTCCATTAAATTTATAATTAAATTATAACTTGTGAAATACTGCTGAAAATCACTTAAAACTCATTTGACATGTTGCTGACTGCTTGCCCTCTGTGTGTATGTAAGCACATCTTCCTAGCTCTTATGGTTTGTTCTCAACAAATCATTAGGGTTAGGGTTTCATCAAAGTATTGCTTGCAGGGTGGTACCCTCGCCCACAGAAGGCCTGGCTCCATGCCAAGCAAGATATGAGTATGTATGCCTGTTTGTGCAGTTCCATGGACTATTCAGGGAAGGTCATAGCAGCAGTTTTACTCATGGACAACCTAAACACACCATTAAGCAATGGAAAGGAAAGGAATGCAAGGAACTCAAATAGCAGGGCAGGGAAGGGATTGGCAGGAAGGGAAGGGATAGGAAGGGAAGGGATAGGAAGGGAAGGGAAGTTCTTCCTTTAAATTGCTGTGCAATTTAGTATACTAGTTATTATTATTCTTATTAAGAACTTCCCGTAGGGAAGTTCTTATTGATATTGTACGTATTCTTATTATTCTTTATTTATTATTAAGAACTTCCCGTAGGGAAGTTCTTATTGATATTGTACGTATTCTTCTTATTATTATTATTATTCTTTATTATTCTTATTCTTCCAACTTTTTGACATTTTCAAATTTTGAATAACTGCTTTACGAGAAGACATATGTCAATTAGCATGTATACAGCATTAAGACATTGTAAAATTCCTTCTATGCTGGGAATTACACATCGGAATTCCGTTTGACATAGGAATTACAGGCAATCTTCAGAAAAAATTTCCGATTGCGGTTTTGGGAAAACCGTCTGTCAGAATGTCATGAAATTTTTTCCTGTTCATCTCTAACGGAATATGCATTGCAGAAAGGAGCCTAGTGGCAATAGGATGAATAGCTTTGGAGAAAAAAAAGTTCAAAATTGGATCAGAGCAAAATTTCGAGGGGTGATGTCATGAAAAACCATGATTGGAATGTCAGATTTTTATGTCCTTACAGGAATTGTTAGCACTACTAGGGTGTAGTGTCCATGCAAAAGTATGGCCTTCCAGGTCGAATACTTTTGGTGCCATAGGGCCTCAAAAGTCGAACATTTGATGGGCTGTATCTCCCTTAATATTGGTCCTAGAAACAAACCAGGGACATTTCTGGAAAGCTCAGAATGTCAGCTTTCCAGTGGTGTATAGCAATATCCTGTACAACGTCCGGTTTAGAATCGCGGTGGACATTGAAAATTTTATGTCATTTTTTGCCCTGTCAAAACCTATTTTGCCCAAAAAAACTATGAAGTTCTTCATGGATGTTCATGTATATTTTTTGTGGGGTACCCATTGTTGGGCTGCATATTCCCTCCAAAGGACATTGTTCTACTTCAAATACTTTTTCCTTGAGAATTTTTTTCATTTCAAAATTCAGGTGTACATTGCTCAGCTTCTACTCATTCAAATTTCATGAAATTAACACCAAAAAATGCGTAAAATTATGCCCTTTTATGACCTCCAAGGGCATATACCTCTCACTAATAGCCAATTTTACATTAGCAATTTCACATATTCAATTATAACTCATTAAGTATTCATTAAAATCAATTAAAACTAATTTGACATATTCCTAATTTTTTGCTCTATTTTTCCATGTAAGCACATCTTCCTACCATGAATTTTTTTTTCCTATTTCAACTCTTCAAATAATGTTTCAAATCACTTCAAAATGATATGATATGTTGCTAATTTGTTGCCCTATTGTTTGCAAATAACCACAACTGCCTCCCATTAAATTTATAATTAAATTATAACTTGTGAAATACTGCTGCAAATCACTTAAAACTAATTTGACATGTTGCTGACTGCTTGCCCTCTGTGTGTATGTAAGCACATCTTCCTAGCTCTTATGGTTTGTCCGTAACAAATCATTAGGGTTAGGGTTTCATCAAAGTATTGCTTTCAGGGTGGTACCATCGCCCACAAAAGGCCTGGCTCCATGCCAAGCGAGATATGAGTATGTATGCCTGTTCGTGCAGTTCCACGGACTATGCAGGGAACGTCATAGCAGCAGTTTTGCTCGTGGACAACCTAAACACACTATTAAGCAATGGCAAGGAAAGGAATGCAAGGAACTAGAATAGCAGGGCAGGGAAGGGATTGGAAGGAAGGGAAGGGATAGGAAGGGAAGGGAAGTTCTTCCTTTAAATTGCTGTGCAATTTAGTATACTAGTTATTTATTATTATTATTATTATTCTTATTCTTCCAACTTTTTGACTTTTTAAAATGTTGAATAACTCCTTTACCAGAAGACATATGTCAATTTGCATGTATACAGCATTAAGACACTGTAAAATTCCTTCTATGCTGGGAATTACACATCGGAATTCCGTTTCACATAGGAATTACAGTCGATCTTGACAAAAAATTTCCGATTCCGGTTTTGGGAAAACTGTCAATTGGAATTCCATGAAAATTTTTCCTGTTAATCTTGAATGGAATATGCAGTGCAGAAAGGAGCCTGGTGTTAATAGGGTGAATAGTTATGGAGAAAAAAAATTTCAAAATTTTAAGAAACCGAAATTTTGAGGGGTGATGTCATGAAAAACGATGATTGAAATGTCAGATTTTTATGTCCTTACAGGAATTGTTAGTACTACCAGGGTATAGTGTCTGTGCAAAAGTATGGCATCCCAGGTCCAATACTTTTGCTGCCACAGGGCCTCAAAAGTCGAACATTTGATGGGCTGTATCTCCCTTAATATTGGTCCTAGAAACAAACCAGGGACATTTTTGGAAAGCTTAGAATGTCAGCTTTCCAATAATGTATAGCAATATCCTGTACCACTTCTGGTTTAGAATCGCGTCAGACATTGAAAATTTTATGTCACTTTTTGGGCCAATCAAAACTTTTTCCTAAAAAAAGTGTATGAAGAACTTCATGGATGTGCATGAATAACTGATGTGGGCTATCCAGGTTGGGCCTCCATATTGTGCCCAAAGGAAATTTGCCTACATCAAATACTTTTTCCTAGAGAATTTTTTTAATTTCAAAATTTAAACGTAAATTGCTCTGGTTCTAATTGTTCAAATCTCATGAAATTAACACCAAAAAATGCGTAAAATTATGCCTTCTAGTGTGCTATAAGGATATCTTCCTTTTACCTTTAACCAATTTTACATATAATATCTTGTGTATTCAATTATAACTCATTAATTATTTATCAAAATCAATTCAAACTAATTTGACATATTCCTAATTTTTTGCTCTATTTTTGCATGTAAGCAAAGCTCCATAACTCTGATGGTTTGTCTACAACAAGCCATTAGGGTTAGGGTTTCACCTACCATTCACTCAAAATGTATTGCTTTGAGGGTGGTACTGCTGCCCACCACACATTGATCTCCATGCCAAGCGATGTGTCATTTCAATATATGTCGCTGTATAGCCTACTACATGGCCTATTGCAACCAAACGTCTAGTAACAGCAAGATTTACCTTTTTGCCAAATGAAATAGCTTCACCATGGAAGGCAAGGGATGGAAGGGGAAGGAAGGAATTTGAAGGGTAGGAATTGGAAGGGCAGGGATTGGGAAGGAAGTGAAGGGATTGCCAGGAAGGGAAGGGATTGGAAGGGAAGGGAAGTTCTTCCTTTAAATTGCTGTGCAATTTAGTATACTAGTTATTCTTATTATTCTTATTATTCAGCTCAGGAAAACTGAGATTACTGCAAAACTATTAGAGATAACATCCTGAAACCTCAAACACAATATGTGACTCTGTTGCGTGCTACTTCTTGCGAAATTTCTTGATCAAATTTCATGATACTAACGCGTTATTGAGAAAATAAAAAATAAATTTCTGGCAGCGTTTCCAGGAGAACAAAAGAAAATTGGGCTTTGCTGATTTTTTGTAAGATACCTTGACAAAGTTTCCAGTGCAGAAAGGCGTCTCATGGAAATTTCATGAATAGTTTCAGAGATATGAATTTTTCAAAATTGGATGTCATGAAAATTTTCTAAAATTTTTCTGGAAAACAGGGAAGGAATGCTCGTAGAAAGCTGAAATTGGGTACACTTACAGATGTACCCTAGTGTACCAACTTCACAAAGTTACGGACCGCTCGGACAAACGGTCTCGGCGCTACGGACGTCCAAAAACCCAATTTTCAAGTGCTCATATCTCGGTCCCTATTTGAGCTACAGCAAAGTATCACATATCACAAGAAAGGTCTGTTTCTCAGCTTTCCAATGGTGTATAGCATAATAGTGTCAGACGCCCGACGTAGAATCGCGTCGGACATTGAAAATTTCATGTCACTTTTTGCACCTAAAAAACCTTTTCGGCTCAAAAAGTCTATGAAATTCTTCATGCACGTCCATGAATATTTTATGTGGGATACCCATATCAGCCCTCCATATTGTCCCCAAAGATCAATTACCTACATCAATTAGTTTTTCCTGGAGAATTTTTTGAATTTCAAAATTGAAATGTACATTGCTCCGCTTCTGTTTATTCAAATTTCATGAAATTAATACCAAAAGATGCGTAAAATTATGGACTTTACTGTCCTCCAAGGAAATATACCTCTTCTGAATAGCCAATTTCAAATAAATGATTTTATATATTCAATTATAACTCATGCATTATTGTTTCAAATCACTTAAAACTGATTGTACATGTTGCTAATTTTTTGGCCTATTTTGTGGTATAAGGACATCATCCTATGTCCAATACTTTGCCAGTAAAATAAAGCTGAAAAATAATTCACTGATGCATCTTAGTCTGCTGTTGGGACCGTTCTGCCTCACTGCCAGGTTTTGCTCCCAAGCCCCAGCATTACACAATGGACGGAGCAGCACACCCAAACACCGTCAGCAAGAACAAGGTGCAGGCTTAGGCCTATCATGACAGGGAATCATACACATTCAAGGGAATGGATTTTCTAAGCATTGGGTGATAATAATAAGGCATATGTCATCTATTCATGAACTGAAACAGCTTAATACTATGACCAAAGAGGCATATACACTAAAATTATGGACATTAATTGAAAGGGGAGAATAAGCAGGGCTAGGGTCAAACGGGGCCCGCGGGGGATTATCTGATATTGCCGTACGGCAATATCAGTTATACTAGTTATTATTATTATTATTATTATTCTTATTATTATTATTCTTATTCAGCTCAGAAAAACTGCGATTACTTCAAAAGTATTACAGATACTGTTCTGCAAGTCAAGGGTAATATGCAACTCCATTGCGTGCTACTTCATACGAAATTTCATGATCAAATTTCATGATGCTTATAAGTTATGAGCAAAATATAAAAAAAATTTCCGGCGCAGGTTTCTGAGAAACTACGCATAACTGGGACCTGCTGATTTTTTCTAAGATACCTTGACAAAGTCTCCAGTGCAGAAAGGCGTCTCATGGAGATTTCATGAATACATTTCAAGATATGATTTTTTGAAAATTGGACATCCCGAAAATTGACTGAAATTTTTCTGAAAAACAGGGAAGGAATGCTTGTAGAAAGCTGAAAATGGGTATACTTACAGACCTACTCTAGTGTACCAACTTCACAAAGT
The DNA here is from genome assembly GCA_026936325.1 of Platynereis dumerilii. Lineage (NCBI taxonomy): Eukaryota > Metazoa > Annelida > Polychaeta > Phyllodocida > Nereididae > Platynereis > Platynereis dumerilii. The sequence goes on from JAPTHN010000029.1 coordinate 4,883,450, forward strand.
TACGGACCGCTCGGACAAACGGTCTCGGAGCTACGGACGCACAAAAACTCAAACTTCAAGTGGCCATATCTCGGTCCCTATCGCAGCTACAGACTAGTTTCACATATCACAAGAAAGGTCTGTTTCTCAGCTTTCCAATGATGTATAGCATTATAGTGTCAGACGCGCGGCGTAGAATCGCGTCAGACATTGAAAATTTTATGTCATTTTTTGGGCCTATCAAAACGTTTTCCCTCAAAAAGTGCATGAAGAACTTCATGGATGTTCATGAATAATTTATGCGGGCTACCCAGGTTGGGCCTCCATATTGTGCCAAAAGGAAATTTGCCTAAATCAAATACTTTTTCCTAGAGAATTTTTGTAATTTCAAAATTGAAACGTAAATTGCTCTGGTTATAATCGTTCAAATCTCATGAAATTAACACCAAAAAATGTGTTAAATTACGCCCTCTAGCAAGCTACAGGGATATCTTCCTCTTACCTTTAACCAATTTTACATATAACATTTTATATATTCAATTATAACTCATTCATTATTTATCAAAATTAATTAAAACTGATTCGTCATGTTCATAATTTTTGCCTCTATTTTTGTATGTAAGCACAGCTCCATAACTTGCATGGTTTGTCTACAATAACCCATTAGGATTAGGGTTTCACCTACCATTCACTGGAAATGTATTGCTTTGAGGGTGGTACCGCTGGGCACCAAACACAGGTCTCCATGGCAAGCGATGTCTCATTTCAATATATCAGCCTCTTCAAGAATTCATCATGAAGGCCATGAACTGGTTGAAGGGAGTAAGCAGGGCAAGGGAGACAGGGGGGGCGCGGGGGATTATCCGATATTGCCGTACGGCAATATCAGTTATACTAGTTATTATTATTCTTTCACGTTTTTCAAAGTTGAATAAATCATTTGTAAGCAAAGATATCTACATGAAACTTGGACACCATACAGACACCATAAAACTTTCTAAATGCCAGGAATTACGCATCAGAATTACGCTTGACATGGGAATTACAGCGATTATACATTAAAACTTTTGTCATTCCGTTCAGAGAAAACTGCCAGTTGGATTATTGTGAAATTTTTTCCTCATGTTCTCCAAGGAAATGCGCAGTGCAGAAAGGATTTTTATGGAATTCCATAGACAAAAATTTCAAACTATGAATTTTTACAAAAACGGAATTCCCAAAAGTCACGGGAAAATCTCCAGGAAACTAGGAAGGAATGCTCAGATCAGGCTGATTTTAGGTGTGTATAGAGCCCTGCCCCTGTCTAACAATCCCACAAAATTTTGTTGTCGTCGCGTAAACGGTATCGGCGCTAGGGCCGCACAAAATTGCAATTTTCAATCGCCGATATCTCGGTTCCTATTAAAGCTACAGAAAAATGGAAAACATCATCAGAAAGTTCAGTTTCTCCTCTTTCAGATGGTGTATAGAACTTTACTGTAGCTGCTTTAGTATAGAATCGCGTCAGACATTGAAACTTTTATGTCACTTTTTTGCCCTCCCAAAAACTATTTTGCCCAAAAAACTATGAAGCTCTTCATGGATGTTCATGAATATTTTTTTAGTGGTACCCATTGTGGCCCTGCATAATGTGTCCAAAGGAAATTTTTCTACTTCAAATACTTTTTCCTTGAGAATTTTTTTCATTTCAAATTTGAAATGTAAATTGCTCAGCTTCTACTTATTCAATTGTCATGAAATTAACACCAAAAAATGCGTAAAATTATGCCCTTTTATGAGCTCTAAGGCCATATACCTCTTGCTAATAGCCAATTTTACAAATCACATTTAACATTTTCAGTTATAACTCATTAAGTATTAATTAAAATCAATTAAAACTAATTTGACATATTGCTAATTTTTTGCTCTATTTTTCCATGTAAGCACATGTTCCTACCATGAATTTTTTTATCCTATTTAAACTCTTCCAATAATGTTTCAAATCACTTAAAATTGATATGATATGTTGCTTATTTGTTGCTCTATTGTTTGCAAATAACCTCATATTTTTTCCATTAAATTTATAATTAAATTATAACTTGTGAAATACTACTGCAAATCACTTAAAACTAATTTGACATGTTGCTGACTGCTTGCCCTCTGTGTGTATGTAAGCACATCTTCCTAGCTCTTATGGTTTGTCCGTAACAAATCATTAGGGTTAGGGTTTCATCAAAGTATTGCTTTCAGGGTGGTACCATCGCCCACAAAAGGCCTGGCTCCATGCCAAGCGAGCTATGAGTATGTATGCCTGTTCGTGCAGTTCCATGGACTATGCAGGGAAGGTCATAGCAGCAGTTTTGCTCGTGGACAACCTAAACACACTATTAAGCAATGGCAAGGAAAGGAATGCAAGGAACTACAATAGCAGGGCAGGGAAGGGATTGGAAGGAAGGGAAGGGATAAGAAGGGAAGGGAAGTTCTTCCTTTAAATTGCTGTGCAATTTAGTATACTAGTTCTTATTCTTATTCTTAACTGCTACATAGGCATAGATGCCAAAGTCAGTGCTACTATACTGGGGGAAAAATTTTAACTCCCTCTGACCTTGGTCTCTGGCATCCCGGGTAAACCTCCAAAAGAAATTCGTACGTTACTGGGTCCTTTGCTCTCTGTTTATTGACTTTTATAATCTTGACTACTGTGGTCATTTGCCAGAAATAGTTACTCTGATTTGTCATCTATGGCAAATGAAATTAAACTGGATGAGAAAAAGCAGTTGCTGAGGCACAGGCTACTTGATTGATTCCAATTTATAATTTGAAATTAAATTTTTGTATAAGAAACTGATTATATCAAAATAAACATGTACAAGATATTATCTTTAGAACTATATCCTTTAAATTTAAAATAAGATAAAAATGTTTATAACATTTTTAGTTCTCGACATATTTCAATACTATTCAAATTAATATCGTTGCCCCTGAGGATTTTTTTACATACTTTCCTCGGTTTTGTTAATTTACGTTTCAGATCTTCTCTCAGAAAATTATAGAAAGCGATAATTGCGTAAGTAAGTGTTGGCATAACAGTTGCATTAAAAAACATCACAATAATATCATTGTCTACGCCCAATCTCGACATAGCTCTGACATAATAAATCTTCCTAAAGGCCTTTTTACATTGATCGGTTACATGTTGTTCGAAACGAAGACGATTGTCAATAACAAGACCTAAATATTTGTAATCAGTACAAACATCAACAATTGCATCATTAATATAAATAGACTGACAATTTACATTATTGTTACGTCTGAAATCAATTCTCAATTCTTTAGTTTTTTTCACATTCAATTCCAAGAAATTGTCCTTGCACCAATGGTTCACAAAGTCTACACATTGTAGATATTCTGTTGCATTGTCCTTGGTAATCAATCCGATTATGATCGTATCATCGGCATACTTTGCGATCGTTACATTTCCATCACTTGAATTCCATCTAAGGTCATTAGTATAAAGCGAGAAAAGTACTGGGAGTTTCAGAATGGTTGGACACCATAACATGAGAGAATTTTAAAAGCTGATTTTCTAAAGAGAAACACGTGTAACAACTTCACATGTTTTCACTGCTTTTGTGCCTGCCCAAGGTGATTTGCCACTGTTGTGCTCAGGACTGTCGTGCAGCAGTTTAAATTCAGCTCCAATCAGCTGGATGGCCAGATTCGAGTCTCATTCTGCAGTTGTTCAAATTAGCCAATGCAGCTCAGTGGCTTGGATGAATGTTTTTCAGACATTTGAAAAACATGAGAAGAGATTTAACATGAGGCGGTTTACCCTGCAACTTCCTGTGTGCTGGAATTCTGTGCAATCACAAAGAGATCTATCAGAGGAGATCGATAGACGGCAATCAATAGGTCATCGAGAACACCTCGACTCTTCTAATCTATAATTACTTGCAGTCCACAAAGAGATCACCCCAGGCGCACACTCTTCTGATATACGACCGCTCCTGTTTTTCCATTCTGTTTTTCTCTTTTTTGCCCGGATGAATTAAGGGATTGGCGTAAATAGTTAATGTTTCCGAATTAAGACCAGTTTCAGAACGGCTGAGCACGGGTTGCATGTAGCGGAGTGTAAGTATTACACAAAGTTAATAATGTCCGCCATTGTTAGCTATTGAGCGAAGTTGCCCCAGTAGCAGGTCTAGGATTCCTCCAAATTGTCCTACATGTTTTCTCTTTTCTGTAATTACAAACAAGATTCATGGAAATCCGATACGAATCGAGTTTCCATGTCACTCGACCTTTTGAACGTTTAAGTCTTTGGCAAAGATTCATTGAAAGTGACAGGAACTGGGGGAAAAAAGTTTCTTTTATCAATAGCCAGTCTCATCTAATGGATTAAGCGCCAGTCAATAGGAGAACTGGCAGTCTCAGCAATTAGAATTGACTTTTTGTCTGAACCGACCGGACTTCGCTTTCTTGCGTTCTGTATTGTGTGTGTGTGGTTGTTATTTTTTTGTGTGAGAAGTTTACAGTTTCATTCAGCAGTGACAGTAAGTAAATTCCTGACTGACTGACTGACTGACTGACAGATGGACAGACTGATAGACAGACTGATTGACAGACTTATTGACATACTGACTGACTGACTGACTGACATACTGATGGACTGACAGTCTGACATACTTCCAGACCGACCAACAGACTGACTGACTGACAGATAGACGAACTGACTGACTGAATTACTGACTGACTGGCTGACTGACTGACTGAGGAAGTAATAATAACCCTCAGTCAGCCAATAGCCTCATTCAGTGAGAAGGAGTACTAGCTGTATCAGGGAATCATGGGTGAAGAAGAGAATCATCGACAACATGGTTCATGGTTCACTCATTATAAGAGTCCCGACTGATTCTTTCTGTGTGGGAAGGAACTATTTTACAACAGGACAGCGCGTAACTAAAACATTTTTTTTCTTCGTGTAGTCCCGAGCTCTCCATTTGAACAGTTGTTTTTGTGCCGGGAGTCACTAACCGGTCGATCTACGCAATTGAGAAATAAATCAATGGACATCAATTTCCTTCCTATAAAGACTCGCAGTAACTGGCAACCCAAGCCCATGTTAGCAAATAAACTGAACCCCGGAAACTACGAGCAAGTCGAGTATCGCTGTGTCTGCAAAACAACACTGTGAGTTTGTTGCACAATATGTGTGCCTATATGCCTTTGAAATTGAGCTTTTCTTTCTTGAAAAAAATAACTCAAAACAGCTGTTTGGAGATTTTTTCACCTTGAATAGAACTGCTGACTGAAGGAGAATTGCCAACCTTGATCTTCAAGGATTTTAACAAGAAGCTTTTGGTTTAATAATGGCAAACACACCTTACCCTGTTTATGTGGTTGTAAAGCTACTGTCTGAAGATGTCGCCCCCCCCCCCTGCTATCCACACGATATGGTAGAATATTGAAATCTGAAAGTCACTGAACTTCTATCTGAAGTGACTTACTGACAAAACTAAGTCACCACCAAGATAATGGACTCGATCCACGTCTTGGCTAAGAGAATAAATGAGATTAAATGAGGTAAACTTGCTCTTACAACCATCAGGCTTGTGTGTTGTGGACACATTTATATGCAAGCCAATGCCTCTCTGGATGTTTGGCCTTTCTGTCCTGCAATCAAGGTGCTGATGAGGCAAAACCTCTAAATACAGCAGAAGGAGAATACAGGTAAACATGTCTCTCTTTTAACTTCCCTTTTCCCAAACTCCTTTTCCCAAACTAATCAACTTTACTCATTGAAAAACGTTAGCGTCACAATTCTAAACCTTTGGACATTTATTAAATGATTTGTTCAGTGGATTTCACAGATGCCTGCCTTGTTTATTTAAATGTAAATGTTGCATTTTTTATAGTCCATTACAGAGACAAAGTCCATTTCAGCAGACTTTGTAATACCATTACAGCCTTGGCATGCTTGTTAAAGCACGAGCCTCACCCAGCTCCCCGGGGAGTATACAGCCAGGCAGTCGTTTCCAGCGTCACAATGCTAAGTCACTCCACAATTGCCATCACTGCCTTTAGCCAAGTACCCATTTTAACCTGGGTGAAGTGAAGCAAAGAGTTATGAAGGATCTGCTCAGTTCTTCCGTGCCATGGTTGGGAGTCGAACCTGCAACGTTACCACGCAAGCACCTTATCCACGAGGCCATGACACCTCTACTTGTCACTTAGCGTTGAGCTAACCCAATCATTAGACTGCTGGCCTGTCATGCGTTGATGTCCAGTCATTGATTGGGCAAACACAGGTGTGCTAATTAGAGGGTACAGACAAGTCAACATGGGTTGGCATCAGCCGCCACAACAAGGAAGTCAAGCAAATATGTCAGTGGTATAGGGCGATTGTAAATTCAACTCATAGAATCGAAGATATGTTATAAGGGCTTCTCCAATATCACAAAAGCCACTCAGGGGCTGAATACAAATTCATTCCACTTATCTTTGTTTTTTGTCCTTGCTGCAAATTATGGAGGTACTCCGAGAAGTGCAAATAGTCTGATATTTCGGTGAATGCTGCAGCTGTAAGCTTAATCCATTTGAAATTTTGAAAACTTTTGGGCTGAAATAATGAGGTTCGACTTCAGCATGACTTGGACCACAATTCTCTGTGGACTTATTTACTTACTTTGTAAGCGGAGGTGATGGAGACCGTGATGCAATTTCCTAGAAACCTCCACACAGTAAACTCGACTTCATTATTTTTTTCCACGGTTACTCGTGAGAATAATTTTTGTCTTCCCTTGAATTACTGACTTAATGATTATCATTTTCACTCGTGGGTGTTTGGATCACTGGTTGGGACTATTGTCCATTTACCTCCCAGGGATCACAGATGCGGCTGTAATTGTAGTTGACCTCCTGCAAAGTGCTCTTGATGCAAACCCAAGTGCCACTGAGTCGTCTTTTGTAACACAATCGAATCTGTGATTTTGTTGGTGTATTGTGAATTGTTGTTTTTGACTGAGTCTTGTATTCTAGAATCCTAGCTGTTAGCCTATAGATAAAACCTGTAAGCTAGTTGCTCATTGAATATGTACGGTTCTGAAGAAAATGACAATCTTTAAAATGTGCGCTTGGCATTGCTTGCTGCAATTTTATGAGGATTTACAATTTGCATCATTTTTATTATGTGTCTTCTTCATTCTCTCATATCCCAGTATTTCGTGTTGCTGAGATAATGTATCTAATAATTAATCCATTTATTACATATCCTATTTTTAGACATTTATCTGTTTTATGAAACTATCAACCTAAAAAACCTGCTAAGGGCTCCTGAAATGTGTATTTTAAGACGAGTGCCTCCTATGGTGCCAAGATGTTGAGACATAATGTCCATTCTCTCAAGACTATATATACCTACACTTGATACCACTTCAAAGTGCACTCCCTACACAGTAAGTTGTTCGTCATTGATTTTTCATTGTCACAAAAAAACTCTGCTGGCATCTTGAGCTATTATGAAACAGATTTGGCATCCGAAACACAAGAAGGTGTCAAATGATACACTTGGAAATGGTGAAATGCATTTACTTTTGCATTTATTGGATCAGTCTAAGAAATGAAAATGCAATCAGTTAAACACGTGCCGTTTTGGAAAGTTGGAAAATTACAACATTAACCAGGAACCTTTTACAAAATTTACAGATTTGAATGGCAACACAAAATTATTTTTGGGGGGGTTTGTTTTGTACTAACAATTTTCAGAAGATCACAGACAATTTCCCTTTCACATTTAGCATCTCGTATTACTGACAAACTGGAATATATGAGTAAATTTCACTTTCATTCACAATTAATGGTATCTGACGCCTCCACCTACAGTTGGTGGCAGCTGAGTTGCCAGGTGCTGGCTTGGCTGGTGCTGGCTGCCTGTGCAGGGCTGTTAGGCTGGCATCAGACTGGCATCAGACTGGCTCTGTGTTCAGTCGACCTGGGACTCCCAAGCAGACAGCTACAAAGCAGAGCTGTGAATATTTTATTCCCCATTCTTGGGTGCTAATGGCCTGCTGATAACATCATGCAATTGGATCATCTGCCAGAAACCAATCTGGGTTCAAGGTTCCGCTGCTTCCAGGATTATACAATCAAGAGTTGATCTGACAGTTCAAGAGGAAATTTGACTTCTGAGATCTTCTTAACTAATGTAAGTACTCTTGGTGAGAAATCTGGTAATTTTAGTATTATTATTTGAAAGAATCTCTTGTGATATTTTAGGGACAGCAGACTATTTCAGTGTTGTCTGAGAGGCTCTTAGAGTAAGTAAATGCAGCTCAATATTTGTCAGACATTCTCTTTTCTTTTCTTTCCTATTCATTTCTCTCTACGTATAAAATGACATTTTCCCTGTCAAAAATTTTGTTCAAACCAAATTTCTCTTTTACAGTCCTTTACTTCTTGATTTTGAAAAACCCTGTTAGATTTTACTCAGTTGTTAAGCATTTGTAACTGCACAGTATCTTCATCAGTCAGCCATGCAGTAGAGCATGAAAAAGTGAGGAATGACTTGATGGATAAATGGACAGACTGACAGATAAACTGACAGACACACTACTTAACACACTACTTCACATCTATAACTACACAATCCATCTTGTTTGGTGGTTTTTCTTTGTATATCTTGAAAAGAACAGCCCATTGATCAGACCACAGTATTCCAATCAGCACTTGATCACACTGATCTCTCCGGAGCATGCTAAGTTCTCTTCACCGCCTTATGTGCTTATCGCTGGGGAAACCATTAGTTGGAATTAAGCATGCACCTCCTGCAGATTGTCTGAAGTTGTTTCTGCACATGCTTGTAGCTTGCCTTGGTTATACCTTTGGCTATATCTCTGTATATTATCTCTGTGAGTCTGAATATTCAGGTGTATTTCATTTTGTGATAAAAACATCTTTCCTTGATCCAGTACAAAGAGTCAGCGTTGTATAATATCTGCCTCTTGGCAAAAAATGGCCGCGTCATGCAATCTGATGGACAGAAGTTCCTTCATTACTGCTGAAGCCTTATCTTTTTATGATATACCAAAAAGCAGAAGTGACGGCTGCCAATACTTGATCGATATTTGAGACATCATTAGAGCGAGGCGACTTGCATCCATCAGATTCCATCCCAGTCAGGTGGACTCTCCGATTATTGATGCTTCTATAAAGAGACCGCCTCTTGACCACGAGTCTTGCACAACTCATACCAAACAGGAACTAACTATTGATTTTGTAATATAGTCAAGGAGAGTGAGAAGCATGCCAATATCTGGAGGATTGATGTAGGATGGACTTAGGATTGATGTAGGATGATGCAGGCCTAAGTCATGGAATAGGCAGCACTCTATAACTATAAGGCAAGTTCTTGTCGGACGCCGGAGAGGCAATTTAGTATCCCGACGTGGACCTTCTTTCTATACTTCAGGCAGAAACAAACTGATTGTCCTTTTTCGTCTCATCAGGAGTATAGATAATAGAAAAGGTAGGTCGGTAGGTAGGGATAGTGAACCTGTCTCAGGAATAAATTCTATTGCCCGTAATTAGAGCTGATGAGGTGAAATAGAAACGTCTTTGACAACATGTTACACATTTACGCCTTGTCCAGGGTCTTTAACTTGCTCATTACAGACACTAATACATGGTGTTGCCAATTTACTGATGCATCAAAATTATGTGCATCAGATGACTCAATCTGGGATTTTGTTCATTGAGACAGTTCCACCAATAAACTGAATAAAATTTACAAAACCGCAAACAGAAACGCAGATCTTTAGAAGTTCAGGCCAAGATGCTGTTTTACGAAATGGAGAAATGGAGTGAAGGAAGTTTGTTTCCTCTAATGAGACCAAGACACGGTCACAACCTTTAAATTGTTTCGTGAAACAGGAAAAGGAACCTTTGGTTTGTGTGCATCCTCGCTTTTAGTTGCAACAATTATTTTTGGCAGATGAGACTGCGACACGTTATTTGCTAGTTTCGTCACAGATACTGGTGCATAAAGTTGAACAAAAAGTTAAAAATGTTGGTGTCTAACTCATGGAAATACTAAAGAAGAAGACACAAAAACACCCTGTACTTGATTGACCCTGCTTCTCACCAAGGTACAGAAAGAATCTCTTTTCAGAAAAAGAAAAGGTTGTTGAATAATTCTCAGGCTGAGCAAAGTCTGTTATTTTTAACCGGGAGTTTCAAATCAATCTTGCCTCCAAACGTAGGCGTTTGAAACATCAAATGGTTTGATAGGGGAAGGTAAATGTAAGTAGACCGGGGTATCAAGTGCTTGTTGTATGGTTCTATCATAATGACAAAATTCAACGTTTAAATCTCCTCCTCTCGGCCTGCCCAATATCTATTTCCCTTTGACGCGTTCCAATGAAAAATGGGAGATGCATCCAATTGACATATATATGCATTTCCAGAGGAAACCAACCTCTTGCGTGCAATCTTGATCAAGCAAATGTTTTAGTGTTTTGATGTCATGTCAGATCAGTTGAATCAGCAGCTCGTCTTAGGGAATACAAATGCAAACCTGAAGACCTATGTTTGCCAGGAGGATGTTGTTGAACCCATCTTCTGGTTGTCTGCCATTAGAGCCAAATTCAACCGAGTGCTTCCCCTCTCCTCTTTGCACTTGGCAGTTGCATTCAGCACTTGTGGTCTTGCTCAGGCAGGCTCAAACAAAAAGGGATGCATCCAATTTAGATGTACATTTCCAGCGGTCTCCAATTTAGACGACCTCTTGTATTATGCTATGTCATATAATGCCATAATCAGCCACACGATACAAGAGCAGTGAACCTGCTTGCCAACTGTATGTTCAATCTGATGGAGTGAAATTGATAGCGCACAGATCTGAATGAAACACAAATGCGGTCTGTTCATCTCATCAACTGTGAAAGCGGACACCACTGTGCTTCAGGTGGATGATTGTGTACATCCCAGGAAAACCAATCACAAAATGCAAAAGTCACATATCGTTAATTGGTTCTACTACATGTGAATATGAACGTATACATTCTCACCGTTTTTACCATTGAATGTACAGTGGCCGATGCATCACAAAAACCCTTCACTGCAGGACCACCTAGTGACAAAAAACCAGCCCCTCTCCTCATGAATACCTACAGAACTGCATTAATACAATATAAACCAGCTCCTCTCCTCATGAATACCTACAGAACTGCATTAATACAATAAAAACCAGCTCCTCTCCTCATGAATACCTACAGAACTGCATTAATACAATAAAAACCAGCTCCTCTCCTCATGAATACCTACAGAACTGCATTAATACAATAAAAACCAGCCCCTCTCCTCATGAATACCTACAGATCTACATTAATACAATAAAAACCAGCCCCTCTCCTCATGAATACCTACAGATCTACATTAATACAATAAAAACCAGCTCCTCTCCTCATGAATACCTACAGAACTGCATTAATACAATAAAAACCAGCTCCTCTCCTCATGAATACCTACAGAACTGCATTAATACAATAAAAACCAGCCCCTCTCCTCATGAATACCTACAGATCTACATTAATACAATAAAAACCAGCTCCTCTCCTCATGAATACCTACAGAACTGCATTAATACAATATAAACCAGCTCCTCTCCTCATGAATACCTACAGAACTGCATTAATACAATAAAAACCAGCTCCTCTCCTCATGAATACCTACAGAACTGCATTAATACAATAAAAACCAGCCCCTCTCCTCATGAATACCTACAGATCTACATTAATACAATAAAAACCAGCTCCTCTCCTCATGAATACCTACAGATCTACATTAATACAATAAAAACCAGCCCCTCTCCTCATGAATACCTACAGATCTACATTAATACAATAAAAACCAGCTCCTCTCCTCATGAATACCTACAGAACTGCATTAATACAATAAAAACCAGCTCCTCTCCTCATGAATACCTACAGAACTGCATTAATACAATAAAAACCAGCCCCTCTCCTCATGAATACCTACAGATCTACATTAATACAATAAAAACCAGCTCCTCTCCTCATGAATACCTACAGAACTGCATTAATACAATAAAAACCAGCTCCTCTCCTCATGAATACCTACAGAACTGCATTAATACAATAAAAACCAGCCCCTCTCCTCATGAATACCTACAGATCTACATTAATACAATAAAAACCAGCTCCTCTCCTCATGAATACCTACAGATCTACATTAATACAATAACTAAAATATAAGTTGTATTTTGTAGTCGGAGAAACAACTCAAAGGGAGACAACCCTTTCAGAAAAGGATATTCGTGACGACAGAAGGGCAGTCTTGTGACATAGGGACTGCTGCACATAATGACATCCAGGAGTACCACTTGACACCGACCCTAATTTACATATTCCTGCAACGCCCTGCTTTTGTGCCGCGCTGAATTGCTTGAAAATGCAACAAGGAAGCGCAAACATGGTGCATTGCGGGAAGTTTATCTCGGTGACTGATCAAAAGCTGCGGACCAGTGAAATATGATGAGCTATTTATGCGGAAGGGCATTGAGGCATCCCATCGTCAGCTAAGGGCATCGATAGGTTAGCATATATATCAATAGGGGAGGCAAGGTATCAATATGTGACCTCTGCCATAGAGCAGCGACCATCAACATTCAGTGGTGCATGATGGCCACCAGGCCTCATTAGCCTCGCACCAAACCTCCCTTCTATCTCTTAAGTCCCACTACTTTTTAACTTCTCCAAAAATTGATCTCTCGCCTTTTTTACCAGAAGTCATTGATTTACGCCGTGATCGGATCAGTGCGCTTCACTACGATCGGATTGTTTCACGATAAAATTGAGATTTAAAAAATCAACATGATGGTGTCGCTAATTCAAGTGATAAAAATGGTGATACCATCAACATCACAAATAACAACGAAGCGACGACACCAAAACAAGCACTTAGCTCGGCTCCCACACTCCATATTTAAACCTAACATAACAATGTTGTATGATTTGTATCCAGTAAACAAGAATGTTGATTTGCTCGGCCCAGAACATTTCCTGCTTTTTTGGTGTTTACATTGATGGGTCTCTTTTTTTTTGCAGGGTCATCAAGCACTGGACGGAGATTGACGGTTGTTTGCAATCCGCTCGCCCACTCAACGCAAACGAAGACAAGAGGTCGTTAAGACCGTCCTGCGGAAATCCCAACGGCCAGCTGGAAATAAAGAGGAGCGAGGTCTCTGTCTGGTAATGACGTCACCAGCACATAGCCAAAACACATCATAACAGAGCATACATATTATAAAAGCATCCTGGAACATGTTTATTGGATCACTTCTGTCAATGAACTTGCATAACGTATGTGGATACAGAAATTGATAGCCTTGAAACGATGGAATTGATGCTTGTATAAGAACGCAGGCAAATACATATTTTTAGACGTAAATCATGATCTCGAGTAAGAGGATACGACTCACGGATTATTTAATGTGACATCATGGGTTCATTAAACACTGAAAGGCATGTTGTAGGCCTATATCAGCAATAGAACAGAAATAGATTATGTGATAAGACATTGAACACTAATGAACAGATGGAAGAAGATGTTTCATTCATTTTGATCGGAGAAGTGTCAGCATCAATCACGCTAAGATGACAGACACAGTCAACGGGAATGCCACCTCTGACTTTCCGGGGAACGGAGCGCTCAGGGCAAGTGCTGTGATGGTGGTCATTGCTCAAATCATAGGAGTTACCCTCAACTTTGTATTACTCTGCGCCCTCATCAGCCGACCCAAATTACGAGGCAACTCCTTCATGTTCATGTGCAGCCTCATCTTCGCCGATACGCTGTCGGTCGTGCTCTGCCTGGTTCCAGTGACTCTCAATTACTTTGCGGCGCACAACATCATGGGAGCGTACTGCCGGGCGCAGAGTTACATGCAGACCATGGGGGACGGAGTGATCATGTGGCACGTTGGCTTCATCCTCCTCAACAACTACGTCCTCCTCTCCAACCACGACTTCTTCATCCGCATCTCCTCCGCCTCCGCAACCTTCATGCAACTCATCTTCTCCTGGTCGCTTCCGCTGCTCGTCATGATCTCCGGGATGATCGGCAACCTCGGCAACAGCGTCTACTACATCAAGCTGAACCGCTGTGTCTTCTTCCGTCACACCTCGATGACTCTACTCGCCTTTCACACCATCATCGGCATCATGCTGCCAGGGACCATCGCTCTCGTAGCCGCCTCTATCACCCTCTACAACATCCACAAAAGCCAAACGCAGGTGTGGGACAAAGAGCACTCCATGGAGAACCACGGCTTCCGCATGGACTACAACAACCACACTGCTATCTTCACGGTCATCGCCGTGCGCCTGATCATCGCTTTCATCCTGGAGGTCACGGCCAGGGAGACGCGTCAGTACATGTCTGGCAACGTCCTCATTTTCTTTGATGTGGCCATCTACGTCATGGACTGCACTAACCCAATAGTCTATCCCATATTTTCCTCTCGCTTCCGACACGCCTATGCGGAACTCTTGTGTTGCCATTCGGTGGAGTTTCGGGACTCGGACAATATCCAGGGCGACTCGCAGGAGGACCTCAAAATGAGCGAGAGTGTCACTGGAGCTAGTCTTGCCGGGAGTACCGTGTCAATAACATCATCATCTTGAGGACAATTACCTTTAGCGAATTACTACAGCCACTTGTTACAGCCATTATCGCTGTATCTTAAGAGGATTGTTTATGTATCATGTTAGGTTAATGAACGACTGACGTTGAATGCATTTATACTATGAGACAAAGAGTCAGGCGATTCATATTGAAGAGTCACTACCACCGGGGGCTTCGACATGGCTTACATATGGAAGCATCCGATATCCAATGCACTGTAAGTCTACACCATACATTAGCAGGAACCTTTTACTTTATGCTGGTTATGTGATGATTTGTCCAGAAGGTCGCATTAACCTTAGTGATGGCTCAGCTGGACTTTTTAGCCTCCCTCGCCACAGAAATGCCCCCCAGTCAGAGAGATGCCCCCCAGTCAGGAGGCAGGCAGGAGTCAGGAGGCAGTCACCGACACATCCAGCTGAAATACATGATCAATACCTGCTGCCAATACCTGGTATCAATAGCCAGGTGAAGTAAAGCTCCGCATCCAACACCTGTATACCTGAAGGGACCTGATTCATAAAAAGCCTGCAGATATGTCAGGTGGCCACTATGACACACACATTTCCTGGGGTCATTCATGTTACAATTACCTGTAATAATTACCTGTAAATACCTATGATGTATTAACATTACTGCAGATTTGAAAGTGGACTGCATCTGATGTGTACTAACACTTTAGCTGTGATACATAAAATTATTATAACACAACACACATATGCCTTGAATTATGATTTAACCCTTCATATCTTCAATCATTCTCTCTTTTGCCTGTTGTGCATGTACAAAATAACTGTATATCCTCACATAATGGAGCTCAAGCTGCCTGTCCTTCTATCTCATGTGGTGTGTCATTGACAAATATATGAAAACAATCCTTGACTTGTAGTTTTGCCTCAAATGTGTAGTTTTTTTCTGGGTTTTTTGGAAAGCAGAGATTTTGTTGGCAAAAAGCCTAATGAACTCTTCCTACACACTAAAAACAACAACCGGTTGTCACAACCAATCCATCGGTTAACCGTTGATATGTATTTTTCATTGTCCAACCAATCCAGTTGGTTTCTGCTCAGCCACAATTTGCTAATACACCTCATCCAACATCTTGGTTCTGACAACCAATCTTCTTTAACCGATGCAACATCGGTTGCCTCTTCACCAATCTATTGTGCAATATATATATAATATGTCAATGTGGTGTCGGCGTCCCTCATTCGGGCCTTCTGATGCAATATTCACTTCACGTTTCTCTTCTCAATAATGAGGCCAGGTATGGAGAGGCGTAAAGCTCAAATACACTCAGCAGTCAGTCCGTCTCAGACTCCTGTTGCTTTACCTGTCTGCAAATGTATTACGAGGCCTCATAAATTTCCCTTTCACTGAAACGGACTACCCGGAAAAACTCATTTGCTAGAATTTAATTTGCCAGGAAAGCGGATTAAAAGAGTCACCGTAAATATAACAAAAGCTTGATAAGTTCTTTTTTTATGTTCCTTTCTCAGAACTGCATTTTGTTATGTTTTTATGGCTTTAATACTGGTTCATAGAAGTTCCATCATCTACAACAAGACGACTTTTTAATTATGAGGAATTTCACAAATGCATTTTCATGACGGAAAAGGTATATGGACTTTAGCGGTTTCCATCATGGTTTAAACACACCCACAATATTGAAATTATTGCGAGCATTAGGCCTGCCATATGATGGGCCTAATGTTCTCATTTGCATCTGTCTGTCTGTCTCGCTGTCTGTCTATCTGTCTGTCTGTCTGTCGAGTTGTCTGTCAACAAGATAGGAAAAACTGCTATATGTTTTCATCTGAAACTCGCCACAATTTTCCAGTCACACAACGAAGAACCGATTAGATTTTGGTTGAGATCCGTACTGTGGATATAGAATAATCATCAGATACAGCGTTCCAATATGCTCGTATGTTACCCCGTTACTTGAGGTGGTCACCTGCTGTGTCACCCATAAGTTAGTCTGCTGCCTTGCGACAGAAATTTCCAGGAGGAAGAGTTTCTAAAATCTGACACCAGAGGCCCTTTTCTTGAACTGCCTGTCACAGGCTGATGTGCTCTACAGAGCGCTACTGCCTTTTTAGAATTTCAGTTTAGCTACAGCGCTCAGTTCCTATTACATACACAACATGTATGAATTGCAGTATTTTGGCAAGCAGCTGTTGTGATCAATTTAGAAATATGTTCGTATGAAATACATATAATACAAAAATACACAAAACCTTAAAAGTGCCCATTAAGTATAAGTGTTCCAAATAGTTACAATGCTCTTTGGCATGAACCATTAACATTCTTCGTTGAATTAAAATTTTTATTCTAATAAAAAGGTGGATGACAGGCTTTATATCCTGAATTTATGCACCGACAAGGCTTAACAGGACAGATCTATAGGGACCATGGTGACGACCATGGTGACGACCATGGTGACGACCATGGTGACGACCATGGTGACGACCATGGTGACGACCATGGTGACGACCATGGTGACGACCATGGTGACGACCATGGTGACGACCATGGTGACGACCATGGTGACGACCATGGTGACGACCATGGTGACGACCATGGTGACGACCATGGTGACGACCATGGTGACGACCATGGTGACGACCATGGTGACGACCATGGTGACGACCATGGTGACGACCATGGTAAGGGGACAAGGTGCCTGGATATGTGGCACCTGATGAAACATCCATTGAACTATAAATAAATAGAAACATTGACCTATCAATAGCAATATTTAGAGTTCAATGGAAACGTCTCTCTAAAATGTGTTTCCCAGGCCGGAAATTGAGCCTGGGTGTCAGAGTCGACTTAATTATCATAAGAACAAAGCGTAATATTTTGTTCTCTTTTTATCATATATATATACATATATATCAGGACCAGGTTATGTTGTATTTCCTTTATTCTCTCCAGCCTTTCATAATGAATACTCAGTCGTACGTGACTATGTGGTATAGATATGTCAGGCTTTACAGCATATGCCAGCCAACCCTAAACGCAACCCACTACAAGTCATGTTTTATTCATTTTTATGGCCGTTTAATTCAGTCTGACCCAAAGTAGAGATCTGGTGCCTATGTTCTCTGGAAATCAATCGCTTTTTATGAGAAGGGCATTGTCAACTAGGTGATTTTCGTAACATGGTCCAAAGCGTATAATAAAAAGGTTGTGAAACCATTTATTCTCAAATTGTTAGGTTTGCCAGACAGAGTTTATTAGTGATGGTTTCTGTCATTATTCCAGGTAATCACAGTAATCAGTAAGTATGAGCAGCACAGATTCAAACAGCACCACACCAGTTATCCCAATGCAGCTCACTCCATATTGATGATAGATGATCACCGCAACAAAAATGGTGAAATTGGTTTGCTGAATCACAATTTCCTTCTGGTTTCGTAGTTTCACTATACTATTTATATTGCAGAAATCGGTACGTCTATCACTGCGATTCAGTTGTGCTCCTCTGTGGCATTATAACAATTAGGTTGGTGGTGCCATACGAGATGTCATGTGCAAGACTTGCAGCGTTCAGGTGCCCAAAAGTTTTTAAAAACTGCTGAAATACTGCAGTTTCACTTTTACCAACACCGTACAAGCCGCCTACGCCTGCATTCTTGTTGCAAGACAATTAATCCTGCACATTCACCTGGCGCATAACTCGGGCATTGGTGCAGTATATTTCTTGGCCCCCGGGAGGAATGCAGCCATACTGCAACCTTGGTCGGTGGTACGTCGTCTTTACCGTTGGGGAACAATTAAAAATAATTTGATCTCACAGGATTCAATGCCTTTTTAACCTATATTTCATGATTCATTACTCTCATGCAAGCTCAGCTTCTTCGCAGAGGTGACATGGTGTCTTTTATTTTAACGGTCAGCCCACGTGGAGACGTCAACCTGCCTTTCAGTCTGCCTTCTGTGCTTAAACCTACATTTAAATGCGCCACTACCTTGGAATTTGCTGATTGATGGCATAATGGGGCATTGGAGTGATTAACCCCAGCTCCTAACAACTTGACTTGGACTGTTTTAACTTGACCTCAACTCTGTTTACCTGTATTGATCAGAAAACCCCTTTTCCGAACATAGTATAAATTACTAAGAATGTCAGATCGTGGTCTTCAGTGTACAACTTAAATCACTGTAATTAATGTTGAGTTTCGAGCCACAGAAGTGTTGACAATGATCAGGGCTAAAATAAGAATATACCACAATTATTGATTTTTCCTCAAAATAAAACAAGGGGTAATGACAATAGTAAGCTGAGGAGGAGCTAAACCTTAATTGTTTTGTTTATCTTTAGATCTCATTAGAATATCACGACCCCTCTGTACTCGGATAGTGATGTCTGCTCATGGACTCAATCATGGCCGTCATGTTATTCAACAATTTCGCCTTTTCATAATAAATCTGTTGTATTAGACCACAACATAAATCAATCTAGCGACAAATGCCCATGTTTGATTCAGGTCCATCAATTCCATGGCCATTTAATGCAGTCTGAACTTTTTTAAGTGGACAGTTCTGTCAACCCTGTTATTTTCACAGTCAAAATAGTGAAAGGCAGGCGTTTTGAAACAACCATGCCTCAATTGTTAGGTTTGTCAGACAGAATTTGCTAGCATTGTATCTTGGTCCAGGTACATCTGCAAATAATAGCACAGAGCCAATTCAGTACATGTTTTCCAATCCCATATTAATGTCTGAGCTTACTGTGTAGCTACTGCTACATTCACCTGAACATGCAATTGCAATTATAAATGTGGAAGCAGACTAGAAGCAGACTATAAACCTTTACCTTAACTTTCACCTTCTGGTTTCCAGTGACACTATTGAGGAAATGGTCTGGGAATTGTAACAATTTCTGCCATTCAATTGATTTTTAAAAGGTCCGTTAGACTAAATGGGTGGTACCACAAGGGATGTCTCAGTGCTGTTTTATTCTGCTTTTATGTAATTTGCAAGATCTGTAGAGCTAAGGTGTCCACGGAGTTTTTAAAAGCTTCTGAACTATTCCAGCTTCACCTTCACAATCATGGCTCAACTGCCTACACCTTCCTCACTGAAAGTCAGACATCTAATGCGCATTGGTTAATTTTTTTATTTTTTGGAATGCAGCCATTTTGATAATCTATGCCACCTTTGCATTTTAATTAGGGGACAATTATATTATATTGATCTCAAAGGATTTAAGTAGCCAACTTTTCTCATTCATGAAAACAATCCAACAGGTTTAATGGTTCATTCACAGAAGTGATGTGATGGCTTATGTCACTTATACATTTCCCCGTTTGAGGACATGCCAAGGGTTGTGTCACTAGTGGTGCTAACCTGTCTTCCAGTGCACCCCAAGCATGAGCCGAAACCTACATTTAAATGTGCCACTACCTTGAAATTTGCTGATTGATAATGGGGCATTGGAGTGATTAACCTTAGATCCTAACAACTTGACCTGGACTGTTTCAACTTGACCTCAACCTTGCCAAGTATTGATCACAAACCCTTCTCGGAACATAGTATAAATTACAAAGATCAGGGACTTCATTGCAAAACTAAAATCACTGCAATCAATGTTGATTAAACCTCAGCCAGTGCAACAATGAACAGGGCTAAAATAAGACTGACCACTGAATTGTTGATTTTGCTTTCCAAAACAGGAAACAAATGCTAATTACAATAGTAAGTAAATGGAGTTGCAAATAAACCTTAATTGTTTTGTTTTTCTTCAGATCCATTTAGATTATCCAGACCTCTCAGTGCTCCAATGACAGCATCTGCACTTTCAATTCAATTATTGTTATTTCCATAATGTGTTTGTGAAATTGGAAAGACTCCATAATTGCTCTTAAAAACATTTGGGAAAATGATATTTGAAAACAAGTTCTTACCCTTAGATTCATTATCAAATGCAGTTGTTCACACATCTGGATATATTTACTTGCCAAGGCGATAGCTGATCGTCAGCCAAAATCAATGAGAAGATGTGTTTGGGTTTATGGAAAAAGACCAGTTGGTGTTACAAAACTGGAAAGGGTTTAGGGATATGCAAGATCATTCACCTCAGACTTGGCGCGGTTACGATGCCAACCCAGATTTAACCGACACCAGCTGTGTTACCATATGAAGTGTTGGAGACAATATCATATGTTTCACAAGAGAGAGAGAAAGATACAATTGGATCTATATCCAGATATATGGCAACATGAGAGATGAGAGATTGTGAAAAGATAATATATTTTGGCACAGCCAGTCTGTGATAACTCTTCATTCTCTCCAAAAGCGTTAAGATAAAAAGTGCTTGCTGCTGATGAATGTCACCAAAAGTCCCTGACAACGAATATAGTATATATGCACAGTGGTCCCTGTGATATAAGACGACAAGTCGGTCTTATAACAGGGGGTCTTACAACACACGTACCACTGTACTTTCGAAGCAATATATAGTATAAATGCCAGTTGGTATTTTGGCCTGCGGTGACAGGTTTCTGGAAAAAGCTTCATTTTATGTCTGACATCAAAGAGACTGCGATCGACCTGGACACTCGGACTGATCTGCAAAATATCAGATTTCTGAGTTTATCTAACAGAGAAATGCTGTTTAAAACCATAATGAAAAAGAGAGCGAAAATACCTTTGCGCATAGAAATTGCATGACCAAGATAATTTAGGTGATCTGGGGTTGAGACAACTAAATAAGCAAGTTGTTGAGGGTGTCGAGGTGTACCTAAATGGTTCATATCAAATATGTTTTACAACAGACTCGCTGTGCAATGTCATATTCAATGTAATGTGGAATAAATGACACGTTTTATGAGTTTATATACACAGAACATAAATTTTAATAGGTACCTTTGCTTGTGCAACAACTTGATATAAACAAGTTTTTACCTGTTGTCTAAAATACAAATTCCACATGTGAAATCGAACAATTCGCTCATATCACTGGAATGCTTCTTGCAGCTTAATTTCACATTGCCTGCCTCTGGTTCTGGTTCTTTTTCATAGTAATTTGCAGTGGATATGGCAGTTTGCATATTTAAAGCATTTCAAAATAGTGGTCTTTGGATGAATGATGATGCCTCCGATCTTTAGGAGCTCCTTAGTTTAGCCAAATAGTTCACTCTGTATCAATCACCACTGAATCTGGCCCAGTTACATTCTATGATGAGAGATCACACATGCTATTTATTGACAAATGTTCATCTACATTTCTTTCAAGTAATTTTTTCCTTCCAAAGGGATATACTTGGAGATTCGTTCTTTCCATTCAGCTCCCTCCACAAAGATGGTGGTTGAGCTGCCCCGGCTGATCCGGGGTACACCAGCACAACAAAAGTCAAGTCAAGTTGTTCAAATGCCTCCAGTGACAGTCCAGTCATGTCTTTTTTATTAGAAATACATTGTTGTACTCATATTGGCATGTTTCTGCCTCCCAAACAGTCTTACTGCCAGATGAACTCAGCAATCTGATATTTTGCAGATCCGTCCAAGTGTCCAGGTCGATCGCAGTCTCTTTGATGTCAGCCATAAAATGAAACATTTTTCCAGAAACCTGTCATTGCAGGCCAAATACCCGCTGGCATTTGTGATTGGAGCCATTTTGGTGATCATTACATGGTGGACATCAAGATCAAGATCAATGAAAAAACATGATGTATCTAAATCAACAACGGTTGCAATATCAACACCTTGAGCTACTATTCTCATACATGTATGACAGTATCACTATCACTTGAATCTGTATAAGTCAAGTTAAAATGTTGACAATATTGTTCACCATTGTTATGACATTGGGCATTGGTGAATAACTTCTCATCCCAGATTGTAAAAGATGATAACAATAATTGATTGATGTTAGAGTCACCCATGAATGTCCAAAGTGCAGAAAGGTCGGGATAATGTTAATGTGAACTGAAGATAAACAACAAAGTTCATAAGGTTACAGTGCTCCTTAGTTTACATCTACTGTTGTAAATATCAATAATTATTGTGGCTTGTTTTGAGCAATAATATTTTGACATATTTCTTGAATTTAGATTCTCATTCTAGCCCCAACTGGTTATCTACACATGATGGCTCAAAGATTACAGTGACTTGCTGAACTTCAATCTGAAGCTCATCAATAGGCTTTTGGGTGCTTGTTCCAAGGGTTTCTGATCAATGGCGAACTTCGTGACAAGGGAAAGGTCTTGAAACAGTCTGGTTGAGTTATTTTTGTGGTGTGGGTTAATCACTTTGATATCCGTTACCAAACCCCCAGCCATTTGGCGTCTAAATGTAGCTGATTGTTTTTATTTTCATCAGGGCAAGGGTTTACACCCAATGACATTTTGGAAATGAGAAGCACTGGTTTACTTCATAACCGCTGAAATGGCTCGAAGACAAGATAATTGAGTGACAATAAAAGAATGCATTTATGTGCAGAAGTGACATGGAATGTTTATGCAGCAAAAAATGTGTTGTCAGTCAAACTGCAAGGTGGAAGTCATAATTTTTTTTAAATTTTTGCCGAAAGACAGGAATTTAAATGCATTCTGGTTGACATCTCCTGACACTGATTGTGTCATTAATCCCTCAGAGATCAAGCAAATGGCAACTTGCAGTAGATTTGTCCAAAAACCTACATATATACCAAATTTTGCAAATTGTCATTAGATTTTTTTTTTTCAACTAGGTCATGTCTGGTCTCTTAAAAGGCAGATTGCGGCTGGTGCAGATTCAGGGGTGATTACAAAATCTAGAATAGTTGCCCTTTTTTGCTGGAAGATCCAGGAACTATTGAGCTAAAGCAGATTCTTATCCTGTTAAAAAAAAATTGTAAAAACAAGACTCCAAAAAAACCATTTCATCCAAACTTTGCTTCGTGGACCTCAGTTTTGAAATGGTAAGAAATGCAATCTGCCAAATTCACTGCTGATGCATAATTAATTATATAAGGATGAATGATAGCCAGAGGCA
Organism: Platynereis dumerilii; assembly: GCA_026936325.1. Taxonomy (NCBI): domain Eukaryota; kingdom Metazoa; phylum Annelida; class Polychaeta; order Phyllodocida; family Nereididae; genus Platynereis; species Platynereis dumerilii. The sequence goes on from JAPTHN010000029.1 coordinate 4,907,093, forward strand.
TGGAATATGAAATTAATCTGCGCATCGAATGTTCCTGTGATACGAGTGGATTTTTCTATATGGACTGTGTGTTCAGATAACAGGTAAAAACTTGTGTATACATCAAGTTGTTGCAAAAGCAAACGTGTGCCGTTAAAATTTATGTTCTGTGTATATAAACTCATAAAACGTGCCATTTATTCCACATTACATGTATATGTCATTGTGTGCAGGGATATTCAACATGAACCATTTACGTACACCCTCAACTACTTACTTATTTAGTTTCTAAACTTCAAGTTACCTATATTATCTAGGTTTCACAATTTCTGTTTGCAATTGTATCTTTTCTCCTTTTTATTGCTATTGCAATAAAATCTGAAACCGTTATTTTTGAAGTTTTCAACCATTTTCTTAATCGTTCAATGTTCTTGAAGACGATTAAATGACTGGACATTATGAAGTGAGCCAGTATCATTCCAAAAATTGGTTTATAAGTGTTCGGCACCATGCCCAAAATCAAACCATCTGTTCTATTTAGAGACCAACTCCCTCGGGGACTCAAGGGAGGTAATTGAATATATCGGACCAATTAATGTGCACCACAATAACAACTCGACCCAGACTGTTTGGACTTGACCTTACCCTTGTCACGCAGTTCGCCATTGATCAGAAACCTTTAAACCAAGCACCCAAAGCCAATTGATGAGCTTTTCATTGAAGTTTAGCAAATCACAGTAATCTTTCAGCCCTCATGTGTGGATAAACGGTTTGGGCTAAAACGAGAATCTGCCAATTCAAGAAAGACCACAAGAATTGATTTGGTTGCTCAAAACAAGAAACAACTTTAAAGGATGATAATTACAATGGTAAACATAGGAGCATCTTAATTGTTGTGTTTGTCGTCAGATCTGATTAAACTGTCGCAACCTTTCTGCACTTGGATGTGTGACGTCTCCACTTCTACTTTGATTCCAATAATGTTATCATATTTTAAATATCCCGAATTAACATAAGATCAGATATGAAATCTATTGGTTCTGGAATCTTGGGAAAATACTATGTTGAAGCAGTTGCATAAAAAGTGGCATTCAGGTGTGCCTTGATTAAAAGATCGCTGAAGCCAGAATCAATAAAGGGATCATTCTATATACATGCACATTATCGTTGATGGAAAAGACGAAAGGGTTTAGGGATATCGGATTACTGTCACTTCTGAGACTCGGCATATGGTGACAATGCCAGCCAAGACGCAACCCAGGACAGCAGTATTTCCAGCTGATATAATTGGCATATTTTGCAGATGGCAATGTGAGATGGTGGTGCCAGGTCTGTGGAAACCTGTTTTCCATGGAGCCATGATGTGGAAGTTGGTAACAATTAATGGAATGACCATTGTACTTAGTTGTGACTCATATTTAATGGAGCTTAATAGTCTCCAGTAGATTGAGTCACGCAAAATTCTCCACTCTGTGAATAATGAAACTGCCCACTGGCCACAAGTATCAGAATGCTCAGAATGGCAAGGAGACCAAGGACCTTGGGTTTATCTTGTTGGACATGCACCCTCAATGTCCCTCATTCATTGTCACTGAAGTTCGTTCTCTCAAGCTCCTGTTCAGGGACACTTGTCATTGCTCTATGCATCAATTGACATTTAAAATGCACCACAAAAACTTTACCTGAAAACGCGTCTCTCACTGAATGCAACGTTGGGCCACAAAACCTTGAAAGGTTATCTTCAACATCATTTACAGACTCTTGACTTGCACATTTATGCATGCTGTCCTTCTGGCAAGTAAAGATTGTTTTGGAAAGGTATGGAAAAAGTACTTTGTTCACAATTGGACAGAACCCGAATGTCCTATATCCGCGTTGCATCAATTGTTATTGACATCCCATACAACTCCTAGCTGCATCTGGGTCTCCAATGAATTGGCAAATTGCGTAAGAGTTACACAAGTCAGGCAGAAACAGGCAGAAATACCTTAACTGGTGGGATACAAAGGCCAAGCCTGCCACCCAAGTGGGTCTAATCAAGCGTCAAGTTCATTCTTTGAATGATCCACGTCAGCTGAAAGAACAGGCGACACCTAATACCCAGGTTCTGCGGAATCAATCTTTTGATGCGGTCGTAACCGGTTACAGGACAAATGGAAGGAACTGTCTCCAAGGTAACTCAATGGAATTATATCACAATGTAAGAATGACTCAATGTGACACTCTCCCCACATGTATGGGATATGAAAAGGGCTGCAACCCATGGAAAGACCAAGCTCACACAAAAACAGTTCACTTCTAAGGCTTCAACTCGCCTTGTACACCCTGCATAACAAATAAAAGATATTTATGAGAGTAGAAATGACCAAAAGTAAACCACATGGAGAATTAGCTTCCAGGGCCATAACCATTTGGCAACCACAGACAATAAATCAGGTGAAGTAGAGAAATGATGACCTCAAATCAAACAAATCAAAAAATAATCTTGGGTGGCCGCCCTGACCCTTGAGGCACACCGTAACAGTGGATATTTTTGCCTCTCCTTTTATAAAATAAGAACAGAACTCCCTTTGTATTATATAGTTGATTTGAGTTATTTTTCTCTCTTTGGTTATTATACATTAACAATTACAGACGGTCACTAGAATATCCGTACATAACAGAAACAGTCATTGGAAAAATATATGTTTGTGACAATTCTGTACGAGATGAAATGATTTCAAGAATATGACACAGGATGAGAGAAAAAAATCACATTCAGCTGTTGAAGTACATGTCAAGGGCATCCATGTCAATAACCATCAATGGCGTTAGAAGAGTCAGAACGTCATACATAGCATCAGATTAAATGGATCAGGTAAGAGGCTGTTATCGTATCACAAGCTTTGTTTTAATATCATTAAATGCTAAACGTAAATTAAAAAATATTTCATAAATGATTTGAAACATCCTAAATTCTAAGATGAGGGTTGAACACCGCTTGTAAAAATCTAGTAGCTGAAGATCTCTTTCCATTAAGAAAACGAAACAGAAGCATTCGTATAAATAACAGCATCCATCTGAAGACATTACGTAACATATTATGTAACATATAATACACATATATACAATTGATCTATGTATACTTAATGTACAAAGTCAACATGCTTGAAACTTATGATGTACTTCAACATGGCAAACCATGCACTCACTCCCGATTGAAGAAAAGTTTGGCAAACCACGCAATAAGCAACGGTCTCGTTTGAGATCATACTCTAAAATTCCTGTGAAAATAAAGTCAACATCTTCTCTGAATCAATGATACACAAGCTGCACCTTTCTTACTAATCTATATTTCTTTATCGTCTTTCTAGGAAATTCTAAGAAATGGAAGAACAATATTAGTTTTCTCAAGTGCCAACAGGAGGCGTCTTAGGCAGGTCGTTACCATAGCAAATCAAAGAACATTCTAACAATATATAAAGCATGCCGTTCCAAAATAGGTCTTATTTTCATTCATCGATACAATGTCATATACACTCAGTATTCAGGGATACATAAATTTAGATTACTTCAAGTATTTTTTCTTATTTTTTTCCAGGCATTTCATCTGATTATATGTAAATAAATGGAAAATGTTTTGCGTCAGTAGTATATAGGATTATATCATCAGTGTGGAGTTCATGTTTGTTATACTTCAAAGGGGCACAATCGATATAAGCAAACAATTACACTATGGAAAACATTCACTCAATACATGCATACTCAAGGCAATTCCTCTTCATAAATTGAATAAGCGAAAATAAGCCACATGAATGGGGGCCAAACGATCTGAGTTTTGACTGAAAGAAGTTTGAATATATCTCAAAGAAAGTATAAATTTAAAAAGCTTTTGGTAAAGCAGCAGCAATGCTGCACAACTTTAAAACTATTTCTTAGTAACAAGCAATATGCAAATGTGTCCGTTGACTATTTACAAAATCCGATTTGAGAACGCCTTGTACTGAAGTAATTCCTAGGGCTACTCCAACCACCTAATGGCCAAACAGACCAAGAATATAATTTCAAAATAAATGATTAATATGTCAGTAAGAGATGACTATAATATTACAAAAATATCTGATAGTTCAGCTAGCTAGTCTCCTTTTTGGCCTTGCTAATTAGGTCGGAATGATGATTTTTGAGAGAACCAATACCATGAGGGCAGATGCATTAAATAATAAGCATAAATAAAAATTAACGAATCTGTACATCCACTGTCTAATATTCATTACGCACTGTGTTTTTGTAAATTAGTTTGAACAAACGCTCAGCAACTACTCATGACATAATGGCGAAAACTTTACCGATGAATGACAGATATATATTAGATTCTATAATAGAAATGTTAGAACAAAATAGAAAATAAATCTGACAGAAATGCAGTCTTTACTTCTGACGTAACAACTGTCTGCATTGGAATATAAATCCGATATAGAACGTAGTCATTACTTCTGACGTAACAACTTAGCTGGTGAAACATTCCAATGCAGACAATTGTTCCATTCAATATCAATTTGGAAACAAAGACATTTCATAAAAGACAAGTTGATGCAATCCAGCAAGTCAACAATGAACAGTTTGCGAAACAGCAACAAATAACAATTCTCTGCTTAACAAACACAAACCCTTGAAATGGACATCCTACTTTGCAAAATTCATGGCGTTAATGTAGAAAAGATGGAAAATGAATTGATGGAGATGAGAGTTGAAAAGTATCATAGTCACCAGCTAAGCCCTTGAATTAAACGACCATTCAGCGCAATATGGCATAAATATATTTATATAAACATATACCTCTTTTAACTTTATCTCCAACTTATAACATTCATGAACAGAAAAAGTAAATTTATAATACATTTTAGCACTGAATATATCACGTCTGTTACTTCAAACATGGCCTATTACTCGTTAATTTTTTCTTATAAACAATAATCAGTTATACAATACGATTTGTAATACAATTTGTAATACAATAAATCAATGAATTAGTTATACAAAGCCAGTTCAAGTTTGTGTTGAGTCATTGGATGGACAGAGCTGCTTCAAGCGTTCACAAGCAACACTGCTAGAGGGCGCCAATAGACGCACCAGACAGTCAGCTTAAACGTCAATGTCATTCTTAGAGTCATTCTTAGTTCATCCAATGTACAAGTGGGGTGATGATTGTCGTAATGAGATGCGGGGAGACGTAGCGAGATAGAAGCAAGTGGTGCCACCTTGTGAGAACGCTATAAACCCTCTGGTTTGGTTTGTGTAGTGTCGTACACTCTCATCAGCTCAGACTGAAATAGAAAGAAGGAAAAGAAGTTGTTAGATTGTGTTACCAGATTTTGGCGATGGGTGGATGGATGATTGGGTTTTACAGCCTGAATTTATGCACATAGTCAGGCTAATTAGGACAGGAGGAGAACCCAGAACCCAGCAACTGTAAGCATCGCACATCTGACCATTCTGAGTATTTGGCCAACACTTGTTAACTTTCATTTCATCAGTTATGTGATCTTTAATATAAAACAAATATAAAAAGTTCTTGAAATACAATTCCCACCTGTCCTACAGCACCATGTTCCTCTTGAGAGAAGGCATAACCGTCTGAAAAACACAAAATTAATAGTTTTAGTTTAAGGTTTTAGCTATTTATCTGTGAACATAATTATCAAATTATCTGAAATAGAACATTACATTTAAAATTCAAACAAAGCAGCATTATCGTTAAGTGGATACAATAACCAGGTGGCACAAAATGTGAAACTTAAAATGATGGTGAGAATCAAAATCACACAGAATTCAAAAACAAAACAAAGCAAAATGAATTAGATGTAATTTGTGAAAGTCCAGCGAAGTGAGTCTCAATCGAGAGACTTGTAGCAACCATTACTTCTTGTTTTAATAGTGATATGAGTTCTTGTAATTAAACCCGTGAAAATCATTACCCTTAGTCCGTAGAGTGAGCCTTCCTCTGACATGCAAACGTGAGTTTAACTCTAATGGGAGTTTGAGACCAGTGGTTCCGATCACAAAACATCTTGATTGGACGAGATCTATTGATCCCAAAAGCAAAATAAAGCTAAATAATTCACCCAGGCTTGCTCCCAATGCTCCGTGGCCCCTCTACCTTACTGTTAAGCCTGAGCCTTATTTTTAAGTTAGTAAACTAATCATTGCTTGCTGTGAACGAACCTTGCCAGGCTTTCTACGCAATTTCCTCTGCAAATGAAAACAAATCGTCCTTCTAGATTCTTTTACCGCCTCTAACCATGCTCTCTTTCACCAAATCATGCAATTATTTATTTAATACCACATTCAATTGGGCTCTACCTCATTCTGACCATCGGCATTAAAAGCAGCATGGAAGGGGGAGCAGCTGCCCCCCCCCCCCCGAAAAATCAGACAGATCTGTAACTTTACATATTTTTGACTCCGGCAAGAGTCTGCAAAATTTGGGAATAAAGTACTATTGGTCTAATAACATATTGCCCAGCTAAATAGGTCTACCATCTCCATTTACACCTATATCATTCAAACAAGGCACAATTCAATAAAGGGCGAAACAGCACCAAGCTTTTGCATGTCATCATGTTAATTGTAAGTCAAATTCTGGGGATCCAGGAATGTCATTGTGTATTTATGTTATGAGAAGATCGTCTTTCACCCACCAAATATTTCTCAAAAGAAACTTGCACACCAATGAAGGGAAGAGCTCAGATCAAGAGCCTGAAGTTGATAAAATTTAATGATAGGCCTGTCTTCGAATGATGCATAATGGTACACATTACCTATAAATTCTTTTCTTGTTTAAATGAATTTGCATAGCGGAGCCTTTGAGATCAATCATAGCGCTTTTTATTTCTAAACATTCAGGGCAGTGGGGTTCTTACTCTTCTTGAATTCCTAAGTCATGTGACACTGTTTCAAGCAATTGGAACACTGCACTATTAGCGTTCTAAAATCCAAATTTGGACTCTCATTTCCCAAAACGACAGTCCGAGACTTTGATGGCTCAATTAACTAAAAAAATGGAAAAGCAATTAAATATGAAACAAAAGTATAAAACAAAGCTGTAACTGAACAAACAAGAATGTAACCAACCATAGCAACAAAAAGATAAATCAACATCCAAACATGTGGATCATTTAAAAGTTTCGGCCAAATTTTCAATGATTTTTAAAATTTGCAAAACAAATAAATTGTAACAAATGAAAGTTAATTTCAGGATTTTAAGAAATCTGTTACTATACCACTGTAAATGCACCCTGTGTCGACAAAAGAGAAAGAAGAGTGTCGGAAGTGAAGTTGTTAAAATTCACACCAGTTAAAAACGAGTAAACAAAAAAAAAGAAACAGTTCAGTGTCAGGTGCTCCTATCTGAGTTTCGTTTTAGATTCATTTCTAAACTTATGAAATACAGACTACCAAAGAAAGGTTTCTGCTCCATGGATAAAACACACGTCAAGATTCACGAGGGGGTGAGTTTCCTTTCAATGTCCCGGTGTTGGCGATTTAGAATGATTGGAGGTTGTGGCTTTCTCTTATGGGAGAGAACGCAGTTTCCTCTCAAAGTTGTGTTAAATGTTCATCTGGTCCGAAGTGTATTTATGAAAATGGTGCATTGCACAGATTATTCCACTATAAGAGTACAGCTGCGTCATATTTCTACAAGGTGTTTCTGAATCCATAGGTCCAAGCTCATACTCGCTACACAGTATGTAGTGGCCTTACGCAAAGTGTATGACCTTCTGATTTTACGTAGGAAATAGCGCTTCGATGCTTCAATATTTTTGAAGATGCTGACTATAGGCTGCCTATCAATTAGAATGAGAAGATAGTGAGAGAATTGAAGTGATACGTCTAAATACAAGAGTACAGGCCCAGAGATACCAGCGTGCCTTAAACTTCTAGGTTACAGGGTGTTAGTCCAAAGCCACGTTATAGCAATGTTACAGAGATGCTACAGCAATGTTATAGCGACGTCATGGCAAGTGTAATGATGAGCAGAGAGTGGAGACAGGACTCGTATCATGCATGGACCGCCCGGAGGCCTGCCCGGAGGCCTGACCGCCCGGAGAGCTTACCTGAGAACGTTCTACTAATATAGCTGATATGAGGAGGCCCTAGAAGCACGAAACACATCGTCACAAGACAAAGGTCAAAACGGACATTCGCACAATGAGACTTCTCAGCTTAAAATGATGATTTGATAGTTTTTACTTCTACATTAATTTATGAATCTACCAATAAGAAATAGATACATAACGACAATGACTAAAGATACATACTCATAGTTTTATTTGTACAGCATCTAAATTCATACACACTCTTGTACTCTAGTATAGTGACAGTTACAGAAAATACTGGTAGATAGCATATAGGCCTACCAACATACATGTGTGAAAATTTCAAAAAATTAACTTAGTGTAAAAAAACATTTTGACTATTTGCTTTGTCTACTAACACAAAACTTCATATACATTGTACTAAGTAAATCAATGTCTTTGCAGCATTTTTAAAAATTGCAAAGATCTTTTGTCAGAGATTATGAAAAATATTAGGAATCTTTCCGGAAATCTCATAATTTTAACAAATTAATAAATTTTTCTTGTTTCTTGATTCTGAGAAGTCACATTTTAAGGGAGAACATAATAAAGAAATTGGAAAAAAAGGAATTAAAAAAGAGTTCCTCTTTCGTCCATTTATCTTAGAAAAACAAGAAGAATAATCGTGCTGAAATAATTGCACTCCAAAAATGTACGTAACATGCTGTACGAAGAATGCAATTAATATAAACAAAATTAATCCGTGCATTAAATGGTTAAGTTCATTAGATGTAGTTTGTATAATGGCAGGGTGAGAATGTGTATTGCAAATTAATAAAATTATTATAATTGTACTAAGGCTTCCGTTATCTCTGGCATGGATATATCTATCATATTCCATCTAAATTTGGGGTGACCTAATATAATAAATCTACTCAAATTTTGAGATTATTAAATAGCATTTTTACAGTTTGTCAGTCGGTAAAAAAAAAGTTTTGCAAATGATGACAACACCGTCTCAGATTAAAGGATATAATACAAGACTAGAAACATAGCATATTAAGAGTACAAAAAAATGCTATACATGTACTACATAAAATGTAAGATAGATAAATTGTAAGAAACGCATGCATAACACGACATGCTAAAATGAGGCAAAAATGCACACACAGCATCTAAACTATCAGAATCAGAATATAACCACATTTAAATATTTTCAACTTTTTTCCTCATATATAACAATAGATTAGTGAAATAATCATGTACTCACGTGGAGGCAATTCGGGGCCACCCGTCCCGTGCATCCGAGAACCTCGGGTAAAAACATTCCGCAATAATCGGGCGGTTTCTGTCAGCCTGGAATCAAAGAGGGCGAAATAATGAGAGCCAATAAAATCAACAATATCATACAATCACTGTGGCATTACAATAAGGTAAAACAATATATTCATATAAAACAACTTTAAAGATTCATCCTCAACAAATGAATTAAGCAACCAAGTACAGGTAAGGTAAGTCTTGTGGTGCAGTCCTCCAAACCAAGTTCTTCCTCTTCCCAGGATTTGTCCATAACAGTGCAATACCATACAAAATGGTCACATCCCAAAATTTTGTGTGTGAATGAAAACTCACTTCCAATTTTCAAATATTGATGTGTAAAGTGAACTTTCTTGCCCTGTTCTCCTCCAGAGTGAATTTCAAATAGTTTACTAATTCAATTGCACCAGAAAAATTTAAGACCAATGTGCCTCAATAAACTTCATTCAGTTTGATTTGCTCAAAATTACAGAATCTGTTGTTAGTAGTAACTTAACAAAAACTCTTCATGCCAGTTTTAACAGCAGCAAAACGACCATGTCATAATTGGCACAATTTTAAATCACATGTCAATTAATCGGCTTCCTAATTAAATTATAAAGCTATGTTACTCTCCACGAGAGATGCATATCACATTACTAATTTACTAATTAACTATTCACAAAACAGACTTACAATGTCTTGCCATCTTCTAAAGGTCTTGTGACTATCTTACGGCCAAAATGCCAAATCAATATATATACATATAAATAAATATATTTACATTTTAATTCTAATTCTGCAATTGCATTGTATTCACAAACAGTTAGTTTGGGAGCAAAACTGGTTAGTAATTTATGTAAGGACTAAGGTGGAGCTTCTTGGTCCTAAAATGTTGCAAATTTATCCATAAACTAAAAAGCAAATAACATTATTGAAGCATTGGTATTTTCATGCAGTCACACTTCATCCCATACCTGCGGCTGAGTTTTCTACAAGACGTCAAATAAACACAGAAATAAAATAAAGAACAAAACTTACAAAGAAGATTGCTATTAAAACCTACAGTTCATATGGTAACTTATAATAATATAATTCTAGTGAGAACTGACACAGTATAAACCAATTCCCAAGAAATAGTAAATTCACATAAATGCTCAAAAATACTAATTTAGCATGAGCACGATAGGGCACGTCTCCAAAAGAAAGTCTAAACATATACAATTTAACCAATAGGGCAATTCAGAATAAAAATTAAAAAGAAATCAAACAAAAATTTCTTTTATCTCATTAAAAGAGTAACTTTTGTCATTCCACATCGATACTGTCATACGATTTTTGACCGACAAATAAAATATATGGACTAAACTGTGAAAGTACAAACCGTTTCTTTGTGGCTCGGAGCACAACCTTGGCTGGGTCCTTGTGGGCCAGTTCCATCTCCTGGACTTCTTCTCGCAAAGACTTGCACAACGACCGCTTCAACCTGAACAAAAACAACATTTTGAAGTTAGAAATAATCAAATATCTTAACATCTCAAAAGAACAACTGGATGCAAGATGCATATCCAAGATGTGAGACCTCACTGAAACTTTATGGAGGAATTCATTTTAGCTTTAAGAGGACCAAAACAGAGCAAAGTGCAAATTAGCCGTTTGCTCATTTGCTACGCTACTTGTTTCACCAACAAACTCCGACATTTCCAAATCAATTTGCCCATCTAACACTAACTTCCAGATTTCACAATATCATCAAGAAATACATGTATAGATTTGAAATAATTGGCATGAATATTACTGATGCTGATAAAGTAACACTCACGCTTTGCCCACAATGTCTCGTAACAGACAGAAGGTCGGTATCAGGATGAGCCCCATCCAGAAGAGGCCGCAGCCGTACACTTGGTTGGCCTGCAATCAAAAACAAATCATCAATGTGATTTATTGAAACGACGTTCTATCTATCTTAAACATATCTCCAAAAGGCAAACCATTCAAAGGATGCATTGTGAGGATGTCAGACATCATTTCATGTTAGACAAAGACATAGAATGACGTTCTATCTATCTTAAACATATCTCCAAAAAGCAAATCGTTCAAAGGATGCATTGTGAGGATGTCAGACACTATCTGATGTTAGACAAAGACGCGTACCATTCCGACCATCTCAGGGGCGATGTTGATGGTCGGCCAGATGAAGGAGTAGACGCCCAGGAAGAAAAACCAGATGGCAATACTGCCCCAGATGGCCAGATGCGTAAGCTGCAAGGCAAATTGTAAAGTAAGGTAAATGCACGGGGGGGGGGGGGGGTACTTCGCGGACTTTTGCATACGGATGCGCCACGGCAATTTCGAAAACCAGAACCATTTTAATCCGGAAAATACGCCAAAACCACAAACCATTTTAATCCTTCAATAAAATTTTTGGCAACCAATTTAATCTTCATGGTTTATAAACCATTTTAATCCTCTTTTCAAGCCAATTCTAACGATACCAAACATGTTGGGGTTGCAAAAACCAGAACCAAATTAATCAGAATTGTCAAAAAAACCAAAACCATTTTAATCCTATAAGGCAAAAAAACCAATACCATCCAGTGGCGCCTCTATACACACCCTCTCTTAGTGAGTACCCCCCCTCCAAATAATTTTTTTGTTACTGTTATCAGTCACTTTGCAACATGCTGTAATGCTGTAAATAGCAATCTGGGCTTCATGGTCACTCATGACCTAAGGTAGAACCGATCTCTGCGATTTGATTGGTCGAAAGAACAATGTAATCAATATCTGGCGATTCACAATCGCTTTATGACATCACCAGTACCTGCTAGTCTGTTGAATACAGATAGGAACGAGTCTGGTTATAGTGAGTGGTTTAAAAATTACTAGGTGGCAGTTACGTGAAAGAACATTTGTCCTTCTGGTGGTAAATTGGAAAATTATAGAACGTCGGAAGTTATCAAGCATAGCGGATAATTATAACAACGGTTTTGAGTCAAGACATTAATATCGGATGATACAAGAAAAGGTATTATTGAAAAATACTCACAAACGTCCAAGCATTTGTTTCTATACCAGCTTTCACGCACACAGTTATAACAACGTACTGAAAGAGAAAACAGGGCATTTCATGAAATACATCTAAAATTCACCGATCTTTAACATGCAACTTGCACCAATTTCAATTTGTTCATCAACGGTATACTCACAGTATATACAAAGTTGCCAAGGAAGAGATAGTCGCCAACTTGACCATTCTTAAACGCCGCATCTGAAGGAGAAGAAAAGGGTTATTAGTTCATTCTTTTCATTTCAATTAGAAATTGTGATATTCTAGCAGCAGCTAACAGAGACGAGCTCCAATTATAACGATTAAATTGCACGAAGACCTTTAAGGTCTACAAATTTTTAAAACTTATGCAAATATGAAACGTCCCTGACTGAGAATGTCAAAAGATAGACAAAATAACTAACAAACACTGACAAAACAAAATCAACATCTCTGAGGGGGCTATTTGTTAACGAAAATGTCATAACTCACTTAGAGTCTCACTTGTCATAGTTTTAGATCTAGAATTCTAGATAGTAGTAGATACTGCTCCGGATGAAACTTTCTGAGCTAATCATGATCATCAAATTGTTTTTGACAACACTGTTGAAAAGCAGACACAACATATCTAAAGTAGACCACTGACGATAACCGACACTCTTTCAATGATCACTAAAAGACCTTTTTTTTTAAACAACAACTCTTACCTTGCTGCAGCATGAGCACAGGCATCCAGAAGAGCAGGATGGAGTGGTAGATGGAGTTGAGGATCCAGAACCAGAAGATCTTCACGTTGAACAGCTCCGAGTTCTGTGAGGATTTATAGAGAGCAGGGAAGCGCAGCATGGTCTCCGCACTGCAGTGTCTGTCAAACAGACCTAGCACTAAAGGGGGCGCTGCTGTGAAAATCTGAAAGAACAAGATTCAAGATTCAAATGTTTATTTATTGTCACGTTTAGTATACATATAACATTAGCTCCAAGGAGCTATTTTATGACAAAGTTAACTTGTTTACTTTTCACACTCATTTCACCCACTTTTCTTTATCAACAGTTAATGGGATATTAATTGCAATGACCTACACACTTCTTAAATTTACAATTTACAAATCAACTGCACTCCGGATTCCAATCAACATTAGCTTGATAAAGAATGACATTGCTGCATCATATTCTCAATAGCATCACCAGGTGTCTCCTAGTACATATGCAATCACAATGCCACCTGGTGAACTGGCAGCAAAATAGAAAGAATTACGTTACTATCTCCACTCACCACATTGTAAAGACCTATGATCCACCTCTCAAAGACAATCTGGCCAGAGAAGACACTTAAAATTGCAAACCAAAACTGAAATGGAGAAAAATGTTTCTTTCATCAATCCATAATAATATCCGATACAACGCTAAACTATCAAATACTTCAGTAAAATCAACTTTGGGAGCACAATGATATACAGGAGATCTGCGATATTGGCAGTAGCGTAATATTTGGTGACTTACCTCTATAACATAGAGACAGACATTTTTGTAAAATGAGTATAAGATGAGTTTAGTGAGACGGGAGTAGCTCCACGCTCCGTGCACCAGCAGCAGTTTATTGAGAAATCGGAACTGAAAGCAAAATGAAGCAAACGGTCAATTTCGGAAGTAAAAATGTGTTACGCATATGTATAATGTTTCAGACTCAATCAAGGTCCCTATTATAGTCTTGATGCCCCCAGAGAAAAGAAATTTTAGAGAGAAATTTTTTAATAAATGTTCTCATAATTTACAATAATATTACAAAATTTTTTTTGTGACACTACACCTTACAATTAATAACAAGACAATTCTGCATTTTTGTTGATCAGACACCAACAGAAGCAGCAGCAATATCAAGACACCTCTCTACATAACACTTACCTGTGAAATGGCGTAGTCGGAGGCACAAGCGGCCTGCAGTCCCTCCACCCCCGAGATGCCCACCCCAACGTGAGCGGCCTGGATCATCCCCACGTCGTTAGCACCGTCCCCTATGGCCAGCGTGATGGCATTGTTGGCATGGCGCACCAAGTTCACTAGCTCAGCTTTTTGCAGGGGAGACACCCTGTAAAATCACATAGTTACAAAGTATGAGTTATTGAAACAATCATACTTCATAAGCATACATTTTAAAATTTGAAATTTTACTTCACGTTCAGCGGCAGCACGATAATTTTTAATATCTGTGGACTTTGTCTTGTGTCAAAAATTTTACACTACGATATAAGAAGTTAGATGTGCTACAATATGCAGAGGTTGATCTTATGCCTACATTTGTATGCTCCATAATTACTCAAAATAATGAAAGTTACAAATAAGAGCACGGAACATTTCTGAAGTGATCTCTTCCTTAACTCGGTTCAACTTACCGACAACAAATGACATTCTTGCAAGAAAGAGCGATGTCCACGAAGTCCGCCTGGCAGTCATACGACAAAGCGTACTTGAGCGTCTGACCGTCCACTATCAACGCCACTTCATTCTCTTTCTTCAATTGGTCTCCAAAATCTTGGACGTGGCGTTTTAACGTCTCTCTGGTTGACTGGAAAGAACAAACAAATCAATCAGTATATAAGACATTGAATTAGCATTGGGGCTGGGAAGCAAAAATTAATTCATTAAAAGTTATTTTATCCTCTCATTTGGTACTCACATCGAGACTTGGTTCATTGATAATCAACATGGGCATCCCCTGTGTCAACAATTTACATGAATAACCTGAAAATAAGCAAATGTAAATTCAAACCCTAGTAACAGGAAAAGGGCAGAGACTGCTGATGAGACATTACACATAAGTCAACTTTCCTCTCACCTATATTAATAGCTGTTTCCTGCTTGTCTCCTGTCAAAACCCAAATTTTCATGTCAGCTTTTGATAAATTGGCTATCGTATCCGGAACACCCTGAAAAACATGATAGGATAATAAACGGTTTGCTAAATGCAGTCAAAAGATTAACAAGAAATCGTTCATTTGATTTGAATGTTACAAGAACTTTGAAATCTAACAACTTCTCACCTCTTGCAATTTGTCTTCAATAGCTGTAGCACCTAAGAGGTGAAGTTCCTGAAAGCAAAAGGTCAGAAAATGATAACGGGCAAGTCGTAAAATAATAGTTCTTTGATAACACTGATTCTCACACACCAAAATTGTTCAATGCGACAAAATTTATACATAAATATTTTAGTCACTTTTGAACAACTATTTGACAAAATCTCACAATCTTATGGAGGTAGAGTGATGGAATAATTCCCCACATCATCTGTTTCTACCTTCAATCACACTAGCTGACAATTTCAGATAATAATATGTCGCATTTGTTACAACAATGTTACATCCATTTTCTTGCCTTTTCAATAAGTTCCGCTGCGTCCTCCACCTTCTTCTCCCGTTCCAAAATGGCCGTGCTCGCTTTGTGGTATGTCTTCTTCCAATCCTCGTAAAAATCGGCTTTAATGTCAGCGTAGGCACAACACAACGTCCGCAAACCTGCAATCGAAGACACGAAGTATCAAGTGACAGTCAATCAAACATAGAATCAATGTAAAAGGAAATTATCCAAAATTGTGACAGTTAACAAATGATGATAAGCTGTCGAAACAATTAACAGCCAAAATAAAGGTAAGTCTAATTTTAAACTTTAAGCTGATTGTATTGAACGAAAACTTTCTCGGACAATACCTCATATCTGACTGTCAGATTCAGACAATATATTTGCAACCTTCTAATGAAATCTTTCCAACTTACCAACTGTAGCAAATTCCTCCAAATGCGCCAGAGTTTCCGCCTGGAACTCTGAAGTAGATGCCAATCGGTCGTATATCACAGTGTCCTGCAATTTAAGACATACAGCCATTTTAACAGGACTCTGCAACATTCACAATACATCAATTCCAACAGTACAATTTCTCTGTCTTTAACCCTTACCGGACTAAAGGGACATTTAAGTGCATACCCAGCTTACTGTCTGTAGGGCCACTTATGTCCCTAAAATCTGCTGTTGTCCCTGATGACGTCACAAGCACACAATTGTTTTTTTGCGACTGATCAGTCCAGTAAGGGTTAAACTTTTAATGAAAAACACATAAAGAAGTTCAACTTACAGCTCCTTTGGTCATGAGCTTAATTTGTCCTGAAGAAGTTTTAACTATAACCGACATTCTCTTCCTAGCGCTGAAAGAAATTGGAGACGTCATTACATTCAATGTCGCGAATTTAAATAACAGTGTCATACAAAACTCTGTGCATATATCATTTCTCATGGAGCTAGGCATACAAATTTCAATTCAACATTTCAAATTAAGCTAAGAACTCACCTAGTAAATTCTAAAACATTTAATATCTCAAATTTCTCCTCCTTGCCCATCTGAAAAAAAGCAAATATATAAGAATTAAAACTTCATGCATTTGTGGAAGTTTTATGCAGAACTTGATTTTGTCAACGAGTAGCATTCCTTTAAGCTAAATCAATCCTCCTGAATTAAGATTAATGCTATGAAATGCAAAATTATTTCAAATTACTCAAAAGTCTGTTGTTTGTTTAAATTAAGAAACACTAAGTGGCACTGACCACGTTGACGGTGACATGAGAGGGGGTCCTGGTGGTGAAGACGTAGCCCAGATCTTTGGCGGCTATCACGAGCGCCCTCTCGTCTGGGGAGGATGCCTGGTAGTTGATGCCGTTGCAATCGGCATCTTCGTAGAAACTGTCTCTCTCAGGCACGACGGTGTGGCACACGGCCATCAGAAGCACAAACTCATGCACAGGTATGACTGAATCCTGAGGGAAAGAGAGATACACGTTAAACAGGTGCATTAGATACGTAGTATCATAAGGACATGAATCGCATGAATGTTGAGTCAAGATAAAAATATAAATCAGTATTTTATTAATAATGCAGGTCTCAAATGGCACTAGGAATATATAATAAAACCCCATGACAGTGTAGTTCACAGCTATGAACATCATAGTGGCAGGTCTGCTCTGAATTAACACGAGTCCGAAGGACGAGTGTTAGTTCAGAAGCAGACCTGACACGAATGATGTTCATAGCTGTGAACTACACTGTTATGGGGTTTTATTTATATCCCGCAATGATTTTATCAGGAGTTTTTACTCAATTTTAGTCTGATAACTTCAAATTCTCCCAAGTTAGGAGCAGCATTTTGTTGTGACGTCACCAGCTGCCCATTGTGACATCATGACATAAACAATCGCTGCCCATTGTTTGCTTAACAACGTCAGATAATTTATTTCATTGAGTTCACAAGGATGAACTCAATGGTGTGAACTAAATGGTTTTTCCATGGTGTTCACTCGCAATTGCGGGATATTAATGTAAACGAGACTTCAGTAGGCCTATGTTTGGAGTTTGCCGTTATAATATGTATCAAGAGGAAAACTCACAAGACCACTCTTGAGGGCAGCCTCCAGTTCAGTTCTGTCAAAATATGTCAAGTTGTCACTGCTGCAAAGAAAAATACAATATTCATTAATTAATTTCTGAATTTGTTATCTGAGATCATTTGGCATAATCATATGTCTTTCACAAAACCATTTAATAAGAAAATTTTTTAACAGACTTTTTAAAATTTATTTAGAAATGAATAAGAGTACAATAATTTTAGGGTTAACCAACCAAACAAAAAACCCTGTGTATATAATAATGTATATTTAATATTAGACCCTTACCCATACACTGTCCCAGCTATGCTGCATTTCCGGAACTCCATTATATTTCTCGTTAGAGTGCCGGTCTTGTCGGAAAATATAAATTTGACCTAAAAAAAAAAGGAAAAGAATTTATAACAGATAGACACATTTTAATGTCACAGTAACTAAGTAAAAAAGTGATTGTGACAAAGTTAAAATAAGATAATTATGAGACTGACTTGACCAAGCTCTTCATTGAGATTGGAGGTCCTGGCCATGGCTGGAGTGTCACTGGTTTCGTCATACATGTCAAGATCCTGTGAAGAAGAACACAAAAGAGTTACCGACTGCTGCTGCTAGACATAATTGTGAATTGAGATACGATACGATAATAATTTATTGTAACTGTATACAGTAAAATTTGTTGTGGCATACGATATTCAAACAACAATAGTGAAATGTCAACATTTGTATAATTTATACAAAAAGAATTTATACAATTTATACATAATTGAGCAATCTGACACTTGCAGGTACAAATGATTTGCTAAACCTTGCTGTTCTTGCATATTGTGCTACAAATCTCCTGCCAGACGGTAATAATTGGTAGCAACTATACAGTGGATGGTGGCAATCTACTTTTATGGCCGATGCTTTTTGCCTGGCAAACTTCTCATATAGTTCTAACAGAGATATCTGCGCAGTGAGTTCAGTATATTCCAAAGAAGCATTACATTGAAATTGTTTGAGCATCCACTGACTGGTTTAAGTTGTGGCTAAATGCAACATTATCTCTCAGAAATAGGTACTTCTTGCTAATTACAAGGTGCACCCAAAATGCATGCAATTTTATACAAATATATGAATTTTTTACGGTAAAACATAAGAAAATAGAGGAGGATTTTACTAATTTTTATAGGATAATATTGTAATTTTAAATTATTCTAGAAACACATTTCTGACCCAATTGATGAAGATGGCCTGGATGAACTTGACGATCTCCAGGGTGACCTGGAGGGAGATGGGGATGAGGTTGTTGTAGAGGATGATGAACGTCAGCAGGTTGTAGCCAAAGTTGCTCGGCTCGATTTCTGAAAAAGACGAGAAGTCAAATTAGCGATTCAAGAAAATGAAATCGCAAATGCCACAACCCACTGCAGCCCAAAGCAACACCTGCTACCTCACACTTAAAATAAAAACACAATTTTCATTAAAACAAATTCTCAGCAGCATCAAATACAATCAATACGTTATTTCATCAAGATATAATTTCTCCAATTTTCTATTGTAATGTTTTAAAAGGATGACAACATCTCAAACAATAGCCTTTCCGTCAACACCTCAACCGAACACAAATCTCAGCAGTTTTATTCCTATACCTTGACAAAAATATTGCAACTTGGTTCCTTATTCCTTAGCTCTGCAAACCATATGTATCCATAGCAGGATAAGCTGATAACAATAACACAAATAAATAAACCTGCCTCCTCTTGATGCCTAGAGGTCGAGGGTTATGTCTAGTCACACGGGGTGTTTAATTAAATTTAATAACGTATGGGATCACACACAATTAATGATACATATTACAAGTCTAGGTTTGTATCATTAGCAAATCTTTAATTAAATCACTATCAAATTTATAAAATATCTAATTCCTCCAAAATAATGTCCATAAATTTAAAAGACAGCAAAATATTGAAAATGACTTCAGCACCACCAATCTTATGATCTAGAATAGGTAGCAAAGGTGAGAAAAATACAGTGCTCGAGGAATATTAAGTTAGGTAGGCTAAAAAGTTTTGGATACAAATTGTGTCTCACTGGGCACAGCCAAATTACACTGAACTAACGTGAAATTGATCACGAGTCACATGGGATTGAAATGGACGACACATTCTATTGTGAGACACACTGATCGTGAGCTTAAGTTTCTTGCTAAACCATTAAAAATTATTTCATTTGCTTATAATAAGTCTATCATTAAACAACTTCACGGATGGACTTCTAATTGACACAACTAATAATTCACTATTAATTCACTATTGTAAGACTAACAGCATATCCTATAAACCTATGCAAAAAGATCAAAAGAATATAGATCAAGCAAATAAGACATAAAAAGGAGAATAATTATATAATAGGAATAAACAATATGAAGGAAGGATATTGTGAAGAACAAATATCAGTAGAAAGACAACAGATCGGAACTAAATGTATTGTTTTTCCATGGATGACAGTAAAATGATTGTAATTGTTTATTATAGGATCAACATGAAATATATTATGTTTATTTAAGACGAAAAAAGAACAAAATGCAACTAATATACTACAACAAAAAGTCTATTTCTAATGCATCAAATTTTGCTTGTGTGGTAATGATCTCAAAATATACACAATTACACATTGTATATAAAATGTATAAATAGACAATAGATCTTAAAAGACTTTTCATACGATTATATAGCTGCTTATGATAGCGCAATTTCAGAAATGCTTGAGGGTATAATAAGCCTAGTCATTCTGAGAAACATTAGGCCTTTCACAAGCTGGGGAACTTTAGATAGCTTTACTTAGTGTTGCCTAAATGACAAAGAAACAAGTCATCTCAAAACCTCAAAAATAATTTCAATAGTAAAACCTACATGATACGGTGCAGCTACGCTGTTACAAAACCTATGACTCTATCACCTACATGAAGGCTAGGACATGCACAACAGTTGAACAGTTTAACGGTTATGTGTTTTGAACAATGTATCAGTCTGTAGATATTCAAAACCAGTGTCCGTCTGAACATCAGTCGGATAAATGTGTCGGACGGACCTGTCTGTGCTTTTCTAGGCATGCCAACAAACAGATGCAAGATCAAGTAACGAGTGAGGAAGAGAAAGTTCTGTTTTGGAAGCTTACCTCGGACTGGAAATATCAAACAAAACACAAAGCATTATAACAATAGTAAGAGAGAGAGCAATTACAGCTGGATAACTGTATACGTCTCCAAAACCAATCAGAAAATAAGTGAATTCTACGCGGAACATGATGTGGTAAAAGAACAATATGTACAAGAGGGTCATTGAGGCTCCCTGGCGCATGAATCATCAAAGAGATTTTTTGTAATTTATGCCAAAATTGCAATCTTTAAAAAAATTATTGTATTTCATTTGTTTCAGATAACATTGACTTTACCACATCATATTCCAAACTACAGTTAGAAATGCCAGATCCCCACCATATCAGTGCACTGCATATTCCTACGTGTTCTCTGTTTGGTGAATTTAGAGCAATTTGCAACAATTCACAAGGTGGCAGCACAATGCAGTGAGTCCTTAATCTAGCGTTCCACAAGGAATACTGCAGTGGCCATACGGCATGTAGTAATATAGTATTAACCATGACCATCTTTCCTGTACAAATATCTTTACACCTACACTTTTCAGTATTCTTTGTATTCAAGCATTTTACATTCTGAAATATCGAAGTGCACCCAGCCGGAGAGAATGAGCTCAACGGAGGTCTATCATCATGTGACAATTGCGCATTATTTAGGGACCCTTTTATGTTGAAGTAAAAAGGCCAAAAAATAGGAGTAGGCATACAGATTAAATGCAGCATAGATTTTACATGTCAAAAGCATGGCCACATCAATTGTGCAAACCCAAATTCTGCCTATGGAAAGTCGCAGTGCATTATACGATACGGATGATGATGGATGGAGCCAAACTCCCCAATTATTTTGTCCGCTTCTGAACTATCACATCTTTCAAAAGTCTTTCAGTTGCTCTACTTACTATCGAAGGCCAGGTACCAGTGCTTGGCCCCGTACTTGGACGTCCAGACTTCGCTGGCAATAGTACTGACCAAGGAGACGCCAATGAGAAGCGCAAACAACATTAAAATCTGAAAAAGAAAAAAATCATATGCAATTACTGTGTAAAAATAATATAAAATTAAAGAAGTCTTAATTCCTTATGTACAGGGCCGGTCCTAGCAGGTGCGGGGCCCTAGGCACAAAAATGCTAAGCCAGCTTAATCATATGACAAAAAGGAGCAAAGGTACATGGATGTGTATATATATATACATGTCATGTCACTGAACACTGTAAGGATTAGTAACAATTTTATTTTCATTGTGCACCATAATAACAGTAGTAGGAAATCATTCATTTCCCCATGTCTCAAATGGTAATGTAATTTTAAAATCTTTACAGTACTTAGTCCTTGACGTGACCATGGATTAAAAAAAGAATGAAACTAGAAACAGGCATTATAAATGTACTACCCTACAGCAGTCTTATTACAGACATATTTTGTTTAGTTTGTCTAACTGATGATAAATATCATTCTCTGTTGAAAGGATGGCAAGTTGATCTGAGGTATGTTTTTATAAGCTTCAACTCAGTGAAACTTGAACTATCACACGGATAGTGAGATTTATCCTAAAAGCAATCCAATAATTCGGAAAGTTAAGAGAGCCGTTCATGCTGGAGAGGAATTCAAACACCTGCAAGTACATTGCATGCCTGTAAACTACTGTTCCAAGACAAGAGTGTACCCATAACGTCTTATACCATATTTAACCCTTTTGGTTACAACCGGGCATTTGCCTCACTCTGCTGACAAATTTGCCACATGTGGAATTAAAGTCTCATAAATCTTCAGAGGGTTTTCAGATTACCTTTTGGGATTTTCTGAGTGAAATGTTGTGTGAGCAGCTACTTGAAAAATATGTATATTTATTTGCTATTTTAAGGGAACTGGTCAAATTTGGGGTAATTTTTCTCCTAATTTGAAGAACACTATTTGATACTCTTTATAGTTATTGGTGATCAGACCTACCTATGATAATAAATCTGAGCAAGAGATTGGGACAGGGTATACACCTGTTTAACATTTTACCAGTCTCTTCATTGTAAATTGTTTCAACAGAAAACACAAACCAGACACATGCATCACCAGCAACTGACACAATGAAAATGGGGTAAAACAAATGTGTGCAGTTTTCTCCAGGCCTGGGCCAGGGCCTCGCACGTCTGGTGACAGGCTACAGGCATGCAGTACAGGGCCAAGTGATTGACAGGAGTGTGTGGCCCTTCTGAGCCTGGGTGCGGGGCCTATTAGGGAGCGGGGCCCAACGCAGCTGCCTTGCTCGCGTTGCCCTAAGACCGGCCCTGCTTATGTAAGACAGTTCTATGAGAAAAGGTTACACATGCATAGCTCCATTCATGTATGACTATGAGTAGATAAAAATGGGCAATGATTGTTTAGCCAACAAGTTTCTTTCCTTGTTAAAAAAATATGGCATAGGTCTTAATCTCAATCTGCCATTGAATGAGGGATGCCTCGCGGAAGGAGGCAGAAGCACAAAAGGCCCTGCTGGGATTCGAACCCAGGATCTCCTGTTTACTAGACAGGCGCTTTAACCAACTAAGCCACAGAGCCACCTGGTCACACCTAGTGCTGCTTTCTTGGTTCATGGTTGAGAGCACAGCTCCAGCGGCTATTAATAGACCAAGTGAGAGACAAGATCGCTCAAGCATGGCGCTGACGGGCTCAGGTGGCAAGCTCACAGTTCATTGACCTTTGTGATCAATCAATCAATACCTGACCCCTGAATGCACAGACGTTGACACAGCAGACATATGTTGTATTTATAAAGTATTGATGCATTAATCACTTGCATTTGAATGAATTAATTCAGACAGAAGTTGTCACCTAAATAAACATACCAACACTGTGGAAATTTAATGCATCAGAAGTTCTTATGGAAAATTTGCCACAGGTTTATAATTTACATAATTTGGTGATTTAAGCCAAAAATAAATTACAATTATTCAAATTTACCAAGGAAGTGAAATTACTAATCAATTAAAATCAATATTTGTCAAATCATGACATGCTTCGCAGCACATTCCTTTGTCATAAAATCAGGTCAATTACAGGTCTGATAGTGTCAAGGCCGGAGGGCGGTAAATTGAGTCAATATCTTGAGAAAATGGTCAATTACGAATCAAACCACACAACAAAGCCATATTTACATGTTCTCATTTTAAATAGACAACCATTACATAAGTTATCAAATCTGTCTAAATTTTCTGGTCAAATTGTGCTTTTACAACAATGCTTTTACAGCATGATTTATTTTTCAGGTTAGTTACTCGGGTTAGCTTTTTTCCTCACCTGCTTATTGACTACTTTATCTACGGACGACCTTTTCAAGGGAGCAGAGGTTGAATTCAGCATGAGTTTCGTCTCATGCCCTGTGTAGATTACAATTCCTGCAAAAAAGAAGTTAACAATACTTCAAAAAACATATACAAGCAATATCTAGTGAGGTAACTACAAGGCCAAAATTCTCTAACAAAACTTAAGATCTGACATATAAGCGCAACAAGTTGTAGGTCTTACAGACTACATTATTATTGTCATTAAGCACTATTCCTTTAAAAGACAGACTCGTATCACAGAAAATAATGTAAATAAGTCTCTCAGCAAAATAAGGCTTGCAGCCTTACACATTTTACAAGCTATTCAGGACAATTTTGAGTATTTCATTTTTATATAGCGTTTTTGCACTCACCAAAAATCCACTTAGTGTTTCTAAGCCGGGCTCCCCGCAATAAAAGCTGGTCAGGCCCCAAGGAATATGTCCTGAAAAATAAAATTTTTGTTTTAACTCCTCATTCATGAATGGTATAACCGATAAATTTTGAAAATACGTCCAAACACAGCAATCATGAACAACACAAAACTCCATTGAGATCAAAATTCAGAAAGGCCAAAAACCAAAGTTGAAACTTCGAAAGAGAAAATCTGTATAATATAGGCATTCCAAATCTATACAACTACTTTATTTTATATTTTGAAAATTCCTAGCCCATTGTTACTATTGAGAAAGCTTTGAAAGAGTCTTTTTCAAAGAATAACCCGAGCCAGTATAATTCCAAAATTTATATACAACAAGCAATTTTCTTAATTCTTCCCAAAATTGTGCATGCCATTTTTGCGAGGGCAGGGTAACTCCAAATAAAATGCTCACAATTTTGTGACTAGTGTGTCTTGGTGATAGGTTTATCTCAAAATTCCAAAAGACATGTTAAATAACGCTTATGGGAATTGTTAGAGGACAATCTTAGACTGCCATTCAAAAAGTACGTAACATTTCAACTCATCATATAAATGCGGAAGTGAACAGTAACTTCACAATTTAAAGACAGCTTCTTCAAGGCATTTCAGGAATCAAGACCAAGTTTTCAACAGGAACAAGAAATATAGGAAAACTTAGAGAACACCAAAAGATCAACATTTCTTACAGGTATAACAGGGCATGCAAAATAATCGCGACTCCGTAGCCAGATAACTAAATTTGGCAATTTACTTGCTGCTTTAACACTGTTCCACCACTGAGTAGGGTAACGTACATTACCGTCTCCAACTGTCATGGTGGCCTCGAGTTAGTCTGTTGAGGGTGAAAGAGGTACAGGCAAATTTACATATTTGAGCTTATGCGGCAACTTGCAGTCGAAGAGAAGATATTGGTCACTCATAATTCCTGTTAACTTATCACTTCTTGTCGAAAATGAGCTTCACAATGCTTTATTGTGAGAATGGTATCGTGATTTTTGGGAGACGGTAACATGATAGATAACACTTGTTCACGTTACTATACTCTTGCGTTTGAAATTACCAACAAATCACAGCTTTCTAATGTCAGCTTCTGAACTTTCCAGTTGGTCTATGTATCCCTTAGTAACTTGCCTTAGCAAGGCCAATATTTCTACTACTTGTGCAATGAATCTGGAGAGATCGTAAATAGAAAAAAATGTTCAGGGGTTATTATGACAACTCAGTGGTGGAGTGGTGTTTATACATTTAGGAGAAACTACGGAGTCACAATTTTATGGAGTAGAGATGGAGGAGAGTGCATTGCCCACTTCAAGTCAAATACATTTGCCTTTTTGACAACCATTCAAATAAACATCTCACCCATGCGACCCATGGTGGGTAGGAATTTGATCTACGCTATAAAAGAAGCAGCGGTCAATTATGAGAATGTGTAATTGATCAAATAGCTCAGAGCTCCTCATTTATTCATTGAGCATGTTGAGGGGTCTGTTATAAAAATAGTACTTATTACCAGTGCAAAAAACAGCACCCGAGCTAGAAGATGGATAAAATGTGTTTGTGGTTTGTGTAGTAAAAAGATTTATGAAAAGTACTGTGTTTCAGATGTTTCAGATGTTGTCGATAAAGTCTTATATCCAAAAAGACATTAAATGTAACAATTATATCCAAAAGACATTATGTGAAAACTACAATATGACGACGTCACATGAACATAGGACAAGGGAATTGGTACAGTGTATTTGTGACTCACAAACAAAAATCTTTAACACACGTTAGAACTACGACAACACAAAGATGACATATTAATAGCTATGTGACTGCTAGGTCATCTTGGGAGGTTATAAAGCTCTTCTCTAAGTTCTAATTATTCTAATTACGAGAAATGGACAAGACCAGTCCGCAACACTCACGTTCTGCCAGTGGGCTTGATGATCCCCGCAAAGTCGTAGACGTGGCGGTTGGGCATCTCGCACTCGACCTTCCCTCCCAGCTCCAGCAGCTCCTGGTGAGTCAACAGCTTGGCAGTTTGCGGCAAACCCTGGTGGGAAATAAGAGCAGTATAAGAATGACCGTGAGGAGATGTGGTTGTAATGTAGTGGCAAATTAACCAGCAAGAAAGTGCAGAAACAATCTCCTGCTCTAAATGCAACATTTCAAGAGAGATGAGTCAGATGACTAATTGTGATTCACCCAAACCTAGTCTTTCCCTTTTCTAGAATGGGTGGCATTCATCAAAAATCGACAAAAACTGTGCCAAAACACCACAAAAATGTGACAAACAAATTACAAACAAATTAAATAATCTACCCGTGAGTATGTGTATTTCTGCTGTTTGACCTGTAGATGAGGAGCAATCAGGCCAAACACCAGTTTGCAAGTTGTGGGACAAAGTTTAATTATCAAATAGACCTTCAGTACATCTACATCTTTAATCAAACTAAGGAACTTTCAAGTTAACATGAGACAAGTCTGTGTTACTGCTGTGGGCCTTTTCCCTCTCACCTGTTTAATTTTCAAGTTGGTCTCTCCATCCAGATTGGCTGTCTCCACGTAACAGACCCCTTGAGGCTCACTGGACGAGAGGAGGGTCATGTCAGCCGGGAAGAACTGGCCGTTGATCACCTTGATAAGGTCCCCCACGCAGATGTCCTTCCACGGCAACTCTCGCCAGTTGCCGTCTCGCAACACGAGCACTTTGCGCTTGTTCGTCTCCGCATCTGCTCGATGCCGTTTCTGGAAGGTGGCAGCGAATGAGGAATTAGGTTTAATATGATGACAGAAACTCAATGCAAAGATAGCCAACAGTAATGATGCGTTTGTACACATCTCTATTTTTTTTTATATGGAGTCTGTTCAAAATGAAATAAACTTCAATTTACTTGGCATATCAATAGCTTTCAAATTACATCGAACCAGTATATATGAAAGATTTATTTTTCAGTATCAAGGCATATTATAAATTTATAACTAAACACTAAGCACGGACAGACTAGTACCAGGGAATTCAATGACGATACAGTATACTAGTCACTGTACTACAACCACTACACTGTGTCGCATACACATTCATAATAAATACAGATCAATGGAAGAATACATCAAGGGCATTTCATAATATTCGTCTACTCACGAAGTCCTCGATGATTTCTTTGATGGCGGACACGCACAGGATGAAGAGAAGTGGCACTGCGGTTGTGTATCGTCCCGTGGGAGACACATCTGGAATTTGCTGGAGAAAAAATACAACTACCATCAATTATTCAACATTTGTAGCTCTTGACATCATGTATTTTGTATCTAGTGTACTATCCCCACTCCACAGTTACAGTATTCAAGTTACCATTTTATTCATGCACAATTTTATGAGCTTTTCGTAATACTTTAATCGCTACTTTCCGGGATATAAAAGTTACGGTCCAATAAACATTATGCACTTTAGAAAGTTAATCAATCCTCGTAAAATTATGGTGAGTCAGGAAAGTAACAAAATAATAACATAAATAATATTAAATATGGCAAGAATGCCACAAGGCGGTGGAGGACTCACTGAAGGATCTAGTTGATTTTACACGACAACTTGAGACTGCCGTCAATACTATTCCTGTCTATTCCCTTTTGTCAACATATCTTTTTAGGATTAGTATTAGCGACAACACAACAGCATACACACTAAACAGTACAACTTCTTATTATATCTTTGCAAACTATAAACGTGAAAGAACAGTAACGTTATAAATTCAATCAACAATCACTTTATAAAAGTTTGAAATAACACAATTAATTCTGAAATTTTAACATGATAACTAGGTCAACTTGCCAAAAATTTCCCCAGTTTTGATTTGCCTGAGAAGATGAGCTATTGCAACCAAAATTAAATATATTTCTAAAGAACAGCTCTGCCCAGTTCAATGTGGTGTCCATTTCCTCAGAAGGACCACATTCTGCTATTGAACATCAATTCATATTATACGGGAAAACTGTCTAACAGAATTTATCTTAATGTGACAAAGAATTTTTAACAAATTTTCACACATATAATATCACATTACAGCAAAGTTATGGACAGCTGACAGACTACTTTTGAATATCCTTTTCCATCAAATAAGTATTATCTGTAGGTATCATTCATACAGACACTTTGAAAAGATATATTCCATTCAGGATGGCACCAATAATGAGTCATCAAAGAGAGACATACACTGCAGTGACAGGCTATTGAAAGTGACTGAATGACAAGTATTGCTGATAACTTTTAGCAGGCAAGTTTTCTGGCGCCGTATTATCTTGGTGACAATGACGGTGGTTCTATTTGGTTATATTCATTCTCTTCACAAGGTCTTTTTAAATATTCATGTCAAAAGAATTATATGAAATGAGTTTATAAAGAGGCTGTATCCTCACCTGAAGTAGAGCAATGAACAAGAAGAAGATGTTGGCATATCGACGGAACTGCTCGAACAGGAACTTGGGAAGGAAGGAGATCAAGTTATACTTGGCCGTGCTGCAAACAGACAATGACATATATAAGAACTTGGGAAGGAGATAAAGTTATATATGACAAACTTCGCTGTAACACTTGGGCAGGAAGGTGATCATCAAGAAAGAATAAAAAGAAGATTTTGAGAGTCACTTCGACTTGGGAAGGCAAACTTGGGAAGATCAAGTTACGTAACTTGAGGAAAGAGAACAAATTACACAACTTGAGAAGGATGGAGATCAAGATTTTGGAAAAATAGGGATCAAGTTCAACAACTTTTGAGTGAACATAATAAATACTCACATACTATATAGAAATCTTACTAATATTAAAATAACAGTGTCCGGCATTTATCTCAGTTCCTACTCAATGCTTTGCCTTCTAACTTTCCCCATGTCTTCATCTTACCCATAGAATGCCACTGCCACATTTTCATCCAAATTGCATTCCTCTAAATGTCCCAATTAATGATAATTACTTTTAAGCTAATTCATATACAATACACAAGAGGACAGCACCTGCAAGGTCTCTACCAGTCGCTCCCTTCCCTTACATTCATGGGGCCCTTCTGCACCAGAGTCATTACTTTAAAGGTGTAACTATTTCTACACATACTACTTACTTTAAAGGTGCAACTATTTCTACACATACTTCATTCCAACAAGTGATAATCCCATACATACGCCTATAAGGTTACACCCCCCCTCTCTAAAGTATTTTAACGGGCACTAATTACTAGTGATACAATTAAAAAAACCTGGAAAAGGAAGGAAGAACCACACAACTTGAGCAGGAAACAGATCACGTTATGCTTGGCAGTACTGCGAAGATTGCAAGGGACACAATGGATGCCTTTGAATATTTCGTGAAAAGCACGAGGCTGAGTGATGCATTATTGATGGATAGGGGAAATTTTCAAACCTTTACAATTATAAAATCCATCTAAATCGCTATGCAATTTGCCAATATCTCAAGTCTAACAATTCTTAAACCATCTGAATCCAAATCTAACATTGAAATCTAAGAATCGCAATCTAAAATCACAAGTAACATCTTCTGCAGCAATGATACGGGCTGATATGGAAAACAAGGCATTAAACAACTCCGGGGGTTCTGGTAGAAAATTAACGGCTGCAGTTCTAGTCATGGGGACTCCAAATCAACTTAAAACACGCAAGCTGAATCACATCAAGCAGCCGTGGCTAGAACCATGTGAAGGAACGGCAGATGATCGATCTGTTTTGTTCTGTTAAATTGCCAATGTTTTATCTCAGGAGTAACTCAATGCAAGTTGAAGCAAGATGACAACAAAGGCATTCAAGTGTGTGCTCCGAACGAAACTCCCACCGCCCCCCTCAGCTGCTCAGCCCAACTCTGCATGCTCAGACGGGCGGCCAGGGCGATTATTGACTTTCTGTTTTGAAACCATTTAACAGAAACAGCAAAAGGAACAAAAAAGAACAGCAAAATGAACAGAAAACGGCAAAAGGGGTGATTTAATGACGTTGTCTCAATTGATCACACATCTGGCTACATCGGCGAGTGACAGAGGTCACAGCCTGTGATTGTATTACCCCACAGGGCTCAATTTGAGGCAATTTAAGGCAATTTAATTCCAATTAAAGGGCATCAGGTGATAAAAGCAATGATCTATGTGTTCATTTTAAAGACAAATGTCCTTTTTAAGCACACAAATAAAAGAGACAGCAAAAATGATGTATTTAAACAGCATTATGTGAATTTGGGAATTTTGCACAAGATTCTGCATTAAAAGAGTATATATAAAGAGATGTATGAGCGAGTCAGAGACACCCTACCTGATCTTGTTAGAGCAGAACTTGTTGGGCTGGGCCTGGTTGATGAAGATCACCCTCTGCTCCCCACTTTTGTCCGACTCTTCTGCAGCGTCCGACCCCTCGGGCTGGTTCTGCATCGGGTGGTATTCTGGAAAATAAAGGAAAATGTTTAGTTGAATGTTCGGATAACATACAGTATGACGCAAAAGCAGCTTTTGGAGACTGGAAGATTAAGAGATGACGGACGCTCATCGGGCAGTGCAGTATCATATTAAAGAAAGAGCATTCCTGCTGTGTAGGTTTTAATGTGACATATCTTTTTTCAGACCAGTGGCTATTCATAGTCATTGGTAGATGTAAGCGTAGGAGAACTGGGTCGTCTGACATTTAAGGCAGAAATACAAGTAAGTTGCGTTAGGGGGCAATAGGTACTAATTAGTCTAACAGGAAAACCATTAGTAATTTTCTGCTGATCGAAAAGAGGTCTTACTTTCATAGTATACCTTTTGCATATCAAGTTCTGTAACATAAAACCTTTTGAACGTCCTCATAAGAATGAGTATCATTTATTTGCCTGATTTTAGAGAAATTCAAGATCTTTTTGAGGAGAGTGCTCCCACCCTCAAATCATAAATCAAATGGTGATTGCCATATCAGTCACCAATCGAAAGTGGAAATAGAAGACCTCCGGTCAAATGTGACGCAGTGGCACAAAAAGCGATACATCACTGTCCAATTTAAATGGCGATTTACAAGAATCAATCATGAGAAACAACAGATGAGGACTCATTCGCATTTAATCACTTGTGGTTCCCCAACAGACTATCGTTTGTTTAGTTTCAGTGTTGTCGACTCCACTGGGAACGCGCAGCCTGAGTGTTATTACAACTTCTGGTTAATAAAAGACAATCTTGTTGTGTATAGACATCTTTTAAGGAGTACCAAAACCAAGAGACAGCTCAAAAGACACAAACCAAAATTGACCCCCACAATCGCTGGCTATCTACATATTCTACTATGGGATGATTCTAAGATTACACATGTAGTTTTTGTAGTATCAATCTATTTTATATTATTATTGACCAACAAAAACAGTTGGAAAAGACTAACAATGCAAGTTTTATAAAACAGCGAAATGGCACTCACCCACCGAAGGAATAGATTGATAATACGTCATAGCCATGTTTTGAGAACAGAACATTACTCCTAAATCCTCAACATCAACACACGACTAGAAATATCCAATATCGAAGATCTAAGAACATATCCGCAATGCGCATCTATGAGACAAAACTCAGCTCACTGGGAAACTAGTAGGACTGCACTCCGACAAGTCCTAATAGTCAACATAACTGAACTTTTAATGAAAGCAAATAGAGAGAGCTAAATTTTAGCCATCAATAAGCCTCTTTTCAAAAATCTTTCAAATAATCCTGATTTTTTAATGCGTTTTTCAATGATTTTGATTATAACGTAGCAAAACTACATGGCAGTAGGTCACTGCGCATCTCCAATATAAATAATATTAAGCTCCAATATAATATATCCACAATATATGAGTACAGTATACATCCGCAATATAGATCTTGCGCATCCACAATTTGACATCATCCCAAGGATTGATCCGGGTGTCACATGTGGTCACTGCAAGGCGCTCGTCCATCATCCCAGGATAAACACAATGACGGAAACAGGTCCAGCAAATGCTCCCAGCAAATGCTCCCAGCAAATGATTCCAGCAAATGATTCCAGCAAATGCTCCAAGCAAACAGGTTCACAGCAAACGGCATCACATCAGAGAACAACACAGAAAACACAGCCTCAAACAATCAGGCAGACGTTCACAGCAAATATATGGGGAAGATTCAATATCAAAGAAGGCTAATGGCAGAAAAACAGATAGACAGAATCAGTGAGTATACATATCATACTGACTAGATATCTGATTTCTGGCAGAAAATGTATAACTATTTCAATATGGTCGTAAAGTTACTCATTTCACATTGACACAATTCTGTTCAAATGTTGATTTTTTCTATATTTTTTTACGGAAAAGGCATGGACCTCCAGATCAATTTGTAGCCATAGAGGAGCACTGAGTAAAGATATTAGGAGATCTCATCACCCCATAACAGGCAGAAACCAAGTTAGAATTAGACCACATCATCTTGTTTTATTTGCAAGTGCTCACATTACATTTGGTGCAACCACAAAGTACTGCATCTAATTATATGTCAATGGGAAAGGCACCAGTGACAAAGCGTCAATGAGTCTTGCATAAATAACGAGAATAATAAGAGGATGGTTGAAAGAGAATATGAACCACAACTGCCAGAATGAGGCAGAACGAGGCGAACGAGGAAGAAGCAGAAAGAAGTAGCTGGATATATTGACTCGAGTGAAAGTGAGACTATTCACCAGTGGGCTATGAATGTGCATAACGCTGGGGACCTGAAAGCCGGTGAAAGTGAACTGTTTGATGTCTCTCGGTGTTTCTCGTTGAGGAGAATTGGGTGTCAAAGGAATGGAATAGGAGACCGCTCCTCAGCTGACAGAAGTCACAGGCACAAACGACTGGCAATATATTATATTGCATTCATGCAGTGAACCCCCTATTACCAGAAGGCCTTTCCAGCAACATCTTGACATAACCACAATATGCAGTGAAAATGGACCAAGAGAGCAATTATTCACGAGGTCATTTTAATACATTTCAGAGAAATGACCTCCTGAAGGAAGAGGAGGAATATCCCAAGACAAGCAAGATGGAAGAGCTACCTTCGCACTCTGTCGAAACTGGCAGGAGATCGGAATTCTGAAATTTTCAAGACAAAAACATCAGGGATCCTTAGAAATATGGATTCCTTCATGATGTAATAGCAGCCAATTACACAATTGGTTGATCTAATTTGTAACATGAACAGCAAACGAACTACCATAAACATCTCTCTCTCCAATACGATATTCGTCCTAGTTGGACACTACGCGTCGCACCAGTCCCATCCAATTTCCTCTGTCTCTCGCTAGAGTTCTCAAGTCATTAATGTCAGTTGATATTCCTAGGTTTTGCAGATCTTTTTTAACTGTATTCCACCAAGTTGTTATTGGTCTTCCTGGATCTCGCCTTGCTTGTGTCATAAATTCTGTTAAGGCCTTGTTAGCAGGTGTTGCTTGAGACAGTCTCAATACATGGCCAAGAAATCTGAATCTTCTTTGTTTGACAGTAGTACTCCAAGGCTTTGTCTTTGTTCTTCTGGGTCAAACCGCGTCGTTTCATCAAATTTCTGAAAATTTTCCCACCTGACCCCCTCAGATTTTTCTGAAAAAATTCTCAAAACAAGGCAATATAGTTAGTAGGCTGTGTGCAAAATTTCAAGTCTCTGTCTCCTATAGTTTTTGCTACACAAAATAAAAACGCGGGTAATGTTTTGTCAATTTTCGCCCTCGTTTTTGTGACATCAAATGGAATTGAGATTTCAGAAAGGTATATCTTCAAAATTAATAATGCTATTGGCCTGAAATTTTTTGTGTGAAATATTTGGGCCCAGATACTTCCATTTCTTTGATTATTGTTGGTATAGGACTCTATTCCTGGGAACTGTGACTGCTCAAACATGCTCTTTCATTTAGCAAAATGTTCTGGGTCACCATGTTTGAAAGGCTTTAGCTGGGAAAGTATTAAAGAGAGAAGGTTGGTTTTTTCTGAAGAGCTAGCTGTCATTGAGTTTTAACAGTCTGGTAAAAAATCAAGCATGTCAGGTATTTCGTATTTAGAATATAGCAGTGCAAAGTCTGGGAAAAACCTAAAGTTCTGCAACTTCAGCGCCCATTTGCAAATGTCTGACAACCTGAAAAAATTTCAAACCAAAACTGTCTGGAAGCAAATATTGTTCTCTAACAGATGCATTAAGATGAATGTGGTGCAAGAGCTCATTATTTAGTTATGAATTTTTTAGTAACCTTCTCAAAACGCTCGTTTTTGTGATATCAAATGGAATTGAGATTTTAGAAGACTATATCTTCAGAACCAATATAGCTGTCAGTCTGAAATTTTGTGTGAGCAATATTTGGGCCCAGATACAACATCCTCATGATTTTTGCTGGTGTAGGACTGTTTCCCTGTGAACTGTCACTGTTCAAATATGCTCATTCATTTGGCGACACCTTGGTACACCATGTTTGGAAGGCTATTATCAAGGAGAATAACAACCTGTACCAAGTTCCAACCAAAACTTTCTGAAAGGACATATTGTTGACTAATTCATGTTCTCAAATGAATTTGGTGCAATAGCTCATTATTTAGTTATTAATTTCTTTGTAACCATATTAAAATGCATTATTTTGTCAATTTTCTAACAAGTTAATTTTTGTGATGAAATTCAGATTTCAGAAGGTTATATCTCCAACACTAATGATGCTATTTGCCTGCAATTTCTTGTGAACAAACTTTAGGCTTAGATACCACTTTTCCTTGATTATTGCACCTTCAGGTGTGTTTTAATAAGATCTGTGACTGTTCAAATATGCTCATCCATTTAGCACTACTTTCTGGTGCACCGTATTTGGAAGCCTATTTTACTAAGGAGAATAGTAAGCTGAACCAAGTTTTATTAATAACTTTCTTAAAGGACATATTGTTGACTAACTTATTTTCTAAGATGAATGTGGTGCAAGAGCTTATTATTTAGTTATGAATTTTTAACCTTTTTAAATTTATCATTTTCGCACTTACACTGTCTAGTCTTTATTTTGTACTTAGAATGGAAATCAGCTTTGAAAAGTATATATTTCCAGCACTTGTGATGCTACTGGTCCCAAATTTTATTGTGAATGAGATATGGGTCTAGATATGTCCTGTGCTTGAATATTTCTGGTATAGGGCTGTTTACTTGGGAACAGTTGCGGTTCAAATGCTAATCATTTAACATCCGTTTTTGGATTGGCGTGCTATGAGCAGTTTGAACATTAATATATTCCCAGACAAACAGTCAAATACCAGCAATATTCTAGGAGATGAAGTGTATTAGCCATAACTGTGCTCATAAAAAAATTCCGTCAAATAGCATCATTAGTGTTGGAGATATAGCCTTCTGAAATCTGAATTCCATCACAAAAATTAACTTGTTGGTAAATTGACAAAATAATGCATTTTAATATGGGTACAAAGAAATTAATAACTAAATAATGAGCTATTGCACCAAATTCATTTGAGAACATGAATTAGTCATCAATATGTCCTTTCAGAAAGTTTTGGTTGGAACTTGGTACAGGTTGTTATTCTCCTTGATAATAGCCTTCCAAACATGGTGTACCAAGGTGTCGCCAAATGAATGAGCATATTTGAACAGTGACAGTTCACAGGGAAACAGTCCTATACCAGCAAAAATCATGAGGATGTTGTATCTGGGCCCAAATATTGCACACACAAAATTTCAGACTGACAGCTATATTGGTTCTGAAGATATAGCCTTCTAAAATCTCAATTCCATTTGATATCACAAAAATGAGCGTTTTGAGAAGGTTACTAAAAAAATTCATAACTAAATAATGAGCTCTTGCACCACATTCATCTTAATGCATCTGTTAGAGAACAATATTTGCTTCCAGACAGTTTTGGTTTGAAATTTTTTCAGGTTGTCAGACATTTGCAAATGGGCGCTGAAGTTGCAGAACTTTAGGTTTTTCCCAGACTTTGCACTGCTATATTCTAAATACGAAATACCTGACATGCTTGATTTTTTACCAGACTGTTAAAACTCAATGACAGCTAGCTCTTCAGAAAAAACCAACCTTCTCTCTTTAATACTTTCCCAGCTAAAGCCTTTCAAACATGGTGACCCAGAACATTTTGCTAAATGAAAGAGCATGTTTGAGCAGTCACAGTTCCCAGGAATAGAGTCCTATACCAACAATAATCAAAGAAATGGAAGTATCTGGGCCCAAATATTTCACACAAAAAATTTCAGGCCAATAGCATTATTAATTTTGAAGATATACCTTTCTGAAATCTCAATTCCATTTGATGTCACAAAAACGAGGGAGAAAATTGACAAAACATTACCCGCGTTTTTATTTTGTGTAGCAAAAACTATAGGAGACAGAGACTTGAAATTTTGCACACAGCCTACTAACTATATTGCCTGGTTTTGAGAATTTTTTCAGAAAAATCTGAGGGGGTCAGGTGGGAGCCATTTGATGAAACCAGCTGGTTTGACCCTTCTGTAAAGTTCTTCATTCGTGATCTTGTCCATTTTGGTGACATTGAGGCATTTTCTGAGAAATGTTCTTTGCTGCACATCAATTGTATTTTCAAGCTTTTTTGTTAAGGTCCATAGTTCAGAATTGTATAAAAATATTGATGATACAAAGGCTTCGAATCTTCTGATTTTATTCTTTATTGATGATTTCTTGCTGGTGGCGAATTTTTCAATTTTGTTGAATGCATCGTATGCTAGACCTCTCCTTCTCTTTATGTCTTCGGATGTTTCGAGTATTGTCCCAAGATATTTGCATTTTTTCCAGGTTACAGGACCATCTTTTCTGACGATGTAATGTTCAGTTTTACTTTGCTTAATTTGAAGATTTCTCTCAGCCAATTGTCCAGGTATTCTTTCTTTGATGTCTTTCACTTGTATGTTGTTAGTTGTGACCCAGCCTATGTCATCGGCATATTGTTGTTCGTGTGTATATCCCGAGTCGGACGTCTGATTCGCATAAGAGTGATCTTCTGTCGCTGGTGGTGTGTAGATTTCTTCTTTTGCTTGTGTGTAATATCCATGATCTTGTAAGGCTGGGATTAATTTCCTCTTTTGGCTTAGACTTAATGCTAGGTAGAAGATAAATAGAAATGCACTTGCAGAATCTCCTTGAGGTGATCCAATGTTTGTTATAAAATTTTCTCCTACAGTTTTTTCAACTCTCACTTTTATGTTAACATCTTTGAGTAATAGATGGAATATATGGAGTTCATCTATATTAAGTACTGATTTGAGATCTTGAATGAGAGTGTTTCTGTCAATTGTATCGAAAGCTTTGGACATATCAAAGAGTAAAATATTGATCTCATAATCACTTGATGTAATGGCTTTGTCACAAAGCATTTTAATTGCGAAAATTGGATGGGTCTTGTGTTTTTTCTGGCAATTAGGATCAACAAGTTAATCCCCCCTCCCGCCACGGTAGAGGCCCGGATGCAGGCCATAAACATATCCCATCTTAAATACTCATTTGAGAGTCGACACAATTTATATGATAGATTTGGATGTTTTTTTTGCGATCTCGGTCTCTGAGCATCAAGCAACATCTCTCGGTGTTGCTTTGGATGTGTCCGAATGTCTCCAAGTGTGATATAACACAGACCAGCAATCAGAGAGAGACCAAGACAATTTGGCATCTCTCATGTCTCAGACAATAGTCATCCACCATAAAAGAACACTCTTCCACCGAGTTCTAGATCTTTGCTTCATGGCAATGCTTGAATCTGATCATTGCCGTCTCGTTTGCAAAGCTGGGCCGAATATTCCTGACCGAGCAGAATCTCAGCTGATCCCTTCGCTCCATGCTGGGGAGAGATAAGGAGCAAGAGGAGACGGAAGGAGAACATTTCTTTCCTCGGCCATCCTCCCTCATCCTCCCAATTAATTCACGGCATTAGTCGGTGAGGAGAGAGAGATTTCTTAGCACAATGCAGTTGGAAGGACGACAAGTTATCGAGACATTGAGACATGAAGACGAGAAATCAAGAAGAATGAAATGACATACCACGATACTCCCACTCAATATGTTAAACGGATTAACTTGTATCCATTAAAGGATTAAGATATCATGTTATTCAAGAAAATGGGACTCGCTATCATAATACTAACAACAGAGAATTGGAGCTGCAAATGATCTGTAAACTGTTATTCCAACCGACAAAAAAAATGGGAGGATTTTGTACTGAGGGATAATACAGCGAGTTGTCGCTCAACGTTTCACAAAAGAAATCATCATCAAAATTACAAATTCCAGGAAGTATATCAGTTTTGATCATTGGAGTGAAATACAAGGTTCCATGGAGCTCTGACATCCTACGAAACATCTAAAAGAAATTAAGGGGCTCCGCTTCATAATTTATCATACTAATTACAGTAATTAATCTAAGTTAAACAGTGAGGCATGGAGGCCATAATTCAGCCCCAGATGGGCTTCATTTTTAACCAACCCATCCTCCCCTTCAGCATGAATCATTGCTCTTATCACACCATTACTCAACATGGAGTTGAAGTTCACTTTTATTTCGGAGAAACTTTTAAAATTGATTGCGTTCCTCATTCACAACCTTTCCGCCATTGCACTCGGCAAATTCCAACATTGAATAAAACTCATTTCATTTCACAAACTTTAAATAAAACGCGATTCGCATTTTGCATGATAAGCAGAACACGCCTCACGGCAATCCATCCATGTAAATGCACGGCGCTTTAATTGATCAGAATTAAAATCGGATTCATCTGCATCTCACACTCATTTTATACATACAATTAAAGAAATTTGCAAGGGGAAATTATGAATATGAAATTTTGAATATGAAATTTGAAATTGAAATTATGAATTATGGTTCATTCTTCTTTGCTGAATGTTATAGCTGCACAAGAGCACAACATAATATGTATGTGCCACAGACTATAGAATACACCATGCATTGCATGAAACTTGTTTACTGTACACTGCTATAGAATGCACCTTGTAAAATGATTGCATGAAACTTGTTTACAGCATTACATATTATAGCAAATAAATAATTGACTAATAAGACATGCAGTCATGCACTAGATAGACAATGGTGAGACCACTTGGACCAGCTGTCCCAATCAATGATCTGTAGGATTCACACACAACACTGCATTTCATGTAAACAGCTGTAGAAATATTTCAACTAACAAAACAGCAAACAAAATGGCAATCAATGGCCAATGGTCCTGGTGCGACTGATCCAGGGCTCGTTAGAGGAAGAGCATGTTGTACATGGAGATCAATTCACTTGCGACTGATTTAATCATCAAACATGAGACCATCGATAAATCTCGCTCAATGTTCAACACACATGTGCAATGTTATGGGAGTAATACTAAATTAGAAAGGCGCAAACTATTTAACCTATTTTTTTTTATCATAAGCTTGGTCTTTAGTTCAAAAACACTCCTATGAAATATTGAAATTTTAAGCATCCAACAACACTGAA
Source organism: Platynereis dumerilii (assembly GCA_026936325.1). Taxonomy (NCBI): domain Eukaryota; kingdom Metazoa; phylum Annelida; class Polychaeta; order Phyllodocida; family Nereididae; genus Platynereis; species Platynereis dumerilii. The sequence continues at coordinate 4,947,263 of JAPTHN010000029.1, forward strand.
CAACAATGTTTGTTGTGATAAGATAAACTTCAAGGATTTCATACTAAATGTCATAGAATGCCACACCAAAGATTCTACATTTAGCATGTGTCAGTTATTTAGCCTTTACTAAACCACCACTGTAGGATAAAGGAGGCACTAAAAATGCCATATTCTTTCTGCGTTATCAGGGACCAGCGGTTTTATGGGAGATATTCCATTTGATAAAAGGCGGTGGTCAACTTCAGGTCAAGTGGAGAATGTGATTACTTGAGGACAAACAAGTATACAAATCACCTCCACAGCACCGGCCATAACATGATTACACTTGGCTTATAAATAAGTAAAGCGCGCCTTGTCCAAGCAATGCCAAGCCATGGTAAGCGACCACCGGCAAGGCCTAGCAAGGCTGCATGCTGCTCATGGCTGTTTCTGCCCATAAAGAATGCGACCATCTAGCCCAGGGCTGTTTGTTGGCCCGAGGGCTGTTTGTTGGCCGGGCTGCTTTGGTGACCCATGGCATTGTGTGGCGGAGTGTATGTGATGGTTGACACATGACTCTGACATGAGAGCGAGACACTCCGAGACAAGTGTGGGTGGTCAGCTGGTCACTGGATGCTACATGTCTGGCTCGTGCTGCTGTTGATCTCCAGTAACTGACCACTTGCCACTTGCCACTGCCTCCTTGCATACTCCTTGCCACTGACCGCCTCCACTGGCCTCCATGTAGGTACTAACCAGTGGTCGAGCAACAGTCCCACCGGCCCTTGTTCAGATGACACTAACATGTTCTCCGTATGACAGAGCATAGAGCAGCAACGAGGGCAAGCCCCTCTACATAACCAACTTGCTCCGCAGCAAATGACCTACACACACCGCCACAGAGTGTCACATGGAACACAATGCTCCGGCACACACCAGGGCAAGAATAGTTGACCCGTGCGAACCCACTGAGATCCCACTAACCGGCTTAACCCGCAACCTTCCGCATGGCTCCACAAGGAAAGTGGAAAGAGGAGGTAGAAATGAAAGTAGGCAGTGAGTTGATAACCAAGAGGTGACATCCGAATCCAGAAGAATTAAACACTCGCTTCAAAGAGAATACCCGAGTGGCGAGAGGATCATTTGCAAAGCACGACAACATGAGACGATAACATTACAGGACTAACAGAGCACCAGGGTTAAAATTAACCTCAAAATACCAACAACGCCCCATAAAGGCCTTATGAACGGTTTAATGATGTCATAATTCAGACCTATGAAGATATCCTGGAGTGCAGTGACGTCATAAGGTCATAAACTCTAATCTGGCGACCAGGAGCAGCCAATGAAAGACAAAAGTCTTGCTCAAGCAGAATTGTGAATGGCAAAAGCCGAAGAAATGGGGACACATTATCACATTGAAGGGTTAAAACCCTCTCCAGATACTCCCAAGATACTGCGTCACCCTATTGTCCTTATCGCAGCACTCTCGGTGGCAGGTCTCACGGCGTCAAACATCAATGCAAATCTCATACACGGGAAACTGCCATTGAACGCAATCAAATGACAGAATGGATTTGGGAGATGCAAAAAGTACATTCACAGATTCCATTGCTTGAGCAAAGAGTCTTAAACTTCAATTTTAGATAGGAAAATATTCCCTGTAACGAAATCAAGAAACATTTTCTTAGAATGCACTTAAGACATTCTGAACGCTTGAAATGAGAACTTCGTAAATCTACAGAGGAACCGAAGAACACTTTCAAAACGAAGGTGGCGGATCAATATCTCATGACATACTGAAGCAGTGAAGTAGTCAAGAGCTACATTGGCACGATTCATGCTTCAAAAGTAGGTCAGCTCCACCCGCTTCTCTCTCCTATTCTCCACCCGATTCTCAACCGTACAATCAGGACAGGACAACGAGCCCAACACGCGCCTAATTCGCACGACAACGAGCATCCTCAGGAGGTTGGACAATGTTGAACAAGGAAGTTTTGATTGCGGCCCACACCCACAACAGCCAGGGATAACTGAGCCAGGGAGAACTGAGCCAGGGAGAACACCAGGGAGAAGAGAACCAGGGAGAATATGTAGATGTGGCTTTTAGGAATCAGGGCCATTGCAGGGTGTTGAAACTGAGAAGCTGTCTGTCAGGGGGCTGGTGAAATATCCACTCAATGAGGAGGTGGGCTGGGAGGACGGAGACCGTTTCCCCAAACATTTATTCCACCCACGAGGGCCCAGTCGGACTCGTTGAAGGGGAGGGAGACTAACGCGCAAGTCCAATAGAGAGACAGGATACTCCTGGATGTGGATTCTATTGAGGGGGTAAAAAAATACGAGAAAAAATAGAGGGGAAAGTGATGACGCAAAGGGAAAAAGGAGACGGAAAATACTCAAAATAGGGATGGAAATGTATTGACAGGCATTTTTAATGCACAAGAATGCATAGCCCCGTGTGTTGGTGTATTTACTTTGACAGCAGCATCACCTTTTTTGTCACGGCCCTCACGGGTTGTGTGGGAGGCGCTGGGTACTTTCCGAAGCTCCGAAAGAGGCTCTACTGCCATTACCCAAGCTATCCCGAGGTTGATCCATGGCCCGAGGCTTACCTAGACCTCCAGTACCATCCAGACTCAGCCCACAGATTGATACGGTGCAACCTTATACCTTAATAGCTGAGACTCTGAAGGCGGTCAAACAGATAATTTCACTTCCTGCAAATCAAATGTGTGGTGAGGCAGTGAGTCAGACAAAAAGGTTCATGACTTAAGGTAACCAACTATGTTTCCTTACCAAGAAAATATCAGTCGATTCTATAACAACCCAATCCTTTTGTAGAACTACGGTAATCATCCTTATGATGTCCTGAACTTCTTTTATTCTATCACACAGAATTCACTTGACTCATTTCACTCATTTGTCATCAAGAGCAACTTGATTTCACAGCATTCTGTCGATTGAAGATATCTACCCGCTTTTCTGTAGCTTTTTCATCACATTCACAATCCTCTAATGATCATTGCAAGACATAGCGAGAATACCACGAGATGAGGTGAGAGACACTTCAAAGCGCAAAAATCTCGCAATCAGGACTCGCTTGATGTCGGCCGTGAGGACTACGACGATAGACCAATCATCAAAAACCTCCCATAAAAAACAAGCTCAAAGGGTATACGTCTGCGCCAGAGAACTGACAGAAGATTACCATATCATACACAGCCATGGTAGATATATATTCCCCTCTTCTTCTCCACACGGCATACGTACATTGGTATCCTTTTTCTAAGACATTTTCCTTCTTCGTCTGCTTCTTGTCTCCTTCCATATGCTCCCAACTCTCCTGCTTCTTTCCATGTGCTTCTTATTGCTTCATGACATTTTTCTGCAAGCCAGCATACTTCACCCTTGGCACACAGTCTGCTTTATTTCATTGTGCTTATTAGGCAGTTTCCAACTTCTGATCTCTTATGGTTTGCCTTGTGGCAACCTCCTAGCAAGGACACTCGGCCTTTTCTGACTCAGCAATGTTTTTACGGCACATAACTCAAGCGACATTATCATAATGTTGTGAGTGGCTCGTACTGTTGCCTGACATTTTACTCCCCGGTCTCACCCAAACTTGAAAGTGGCAAGGGCGTTGCTTCTAGGACTGAATTCATCACAGAACTAACAGTCTCGCAGTTGTATAATGACAACATACCAGAGATATTGAAGGAATATATCCTATATAATAGTCTTACAATACTGCAGTACGATATAAGACTATCAAAGGACAATATGTTGAGGAAAATGAACCTGCAAGGAAGTCGTGCTTCGCATGGTCTACCTGATACTTTGAAAATAAGCCTTCGATCCTTTTAGATCTAGGTTTCCCCGTTTCGATTCCATGCTAGATCGTGGGGACCCAGTCTATAGACCTAGGGTGACCCTTGACGGCTTTTGAGTCAAAGGTGCGTGGGAGGAGAGCAAATCATAGCGGGCGATCGAACCGGGGGGACTAGGGGGGAGTCATTGATTCATTCAGTCAGCTCATTATGGACATGTTTGCGGTTGGGACGGAGGGAGACCACATCGGCCCACAGGGAACAAGAGAGAACAGGAGAGAACAAGCGAGTGGGGGTAGCTTTCCATCTTTTTTGTCCTTTTCTATAAATAACACCACACTTCAAATCAGGATTTTCCAGCTGTCGAGTAATTAACACGTCTTCCCCTGACAAGCTGCTCTTAATTTGATGAAGTGCTTTCCTCATTTGGGCGAACTCCAGAGAATTATTCCAAAGTTTACTTGCGGGGTTATGTAAAACAGTATGGTGTTGGCCATGTTTAGCAATATCTGAGGGTGAGCAACAGAAATGGTAATCAGTACAAACAAGTCCGGCTGACAAGGATTACCAACTGGTGATATAGAATAAATTAATGTGAAATCGAACAAAGTTTCTGACACACAGTTTTCAAAAACAATATAAGAAACGCTCCGTACTTCAATACTTGAATTCCATTTCTAGAAATTATAAGAGATTCAAGTTTAATAGACGGGAAAAGGCTTCTGGGTCACAATTAAGTGAGCTTAATCTCAATACAATAGCACACTCAATGACCCACTTTCTCACATTCATAACACACGTTTAGAACAACTTAAATATGGGGCCGCACCTACGACAAGTGTTTCTCAGTTCATTCAGTCATTCAAGAGCATCCCTGCATTTTGTGGAGACAAATCATTTGTATTTTGAACAGAGACGAATAAACCAAGACATAGGACTAACTAGATGTCACATTTCTCGAATGTGTCACATGTCTCAAATCCATCTATATCTATATTAAGAGAATATGCTGACAGCTTGAAATTATAGCATTTAAAAATATATCTCAGCAAACCTTCTAGAAAATGTCAGAGTAATGCAACTCCTTACATCTAGTCCAGGAGCCAACCCCCAAAAAGATATTTATTTAACAAGTTTTTGGCCCCCGACTGTTATATTGACAATTTTAGGCTCGTTTCGAAGCTGAGAGTCTAAAGATTCCATTTTTGATGGGTGGCAAGCTCGCACCAATCGCATAACGTCACAAAGTGGGGCAGAACGTCAAGACCTCCATTTTTGGGAGAAAACCATTAAAATCATGTTTTTTGGCTGTTATTTGATCAATTCTCATCATAATTTGACCAAATTTGGTACACATGTTGAATTTAACACCACTTGATAGGATTTGGGGTCAAATTCCTGAAAAGTGCATTTTTTGAATATTTTGAGTTCATAATCTATTTGCAGAATGCAATTTTTCAAAGTTGGCTTAATAATGTTTTTTACTGTTTGAAGGAAATGATGATTTTTGCAAGAGGTTTGCACTCATTTTAATCCAGACAATCTCAGCTTACCAATGATATGAAATTTATTGGTATTTATAGCACTTGCAAGGAAATATTTGGTTGCCAAGCAGCCAAAGTCATTTTTTTGGTGATTTGCTATTTTTCTACTTTCATTTGATGAGTTTTCATCAGAATTTCATTAAATAATGTAAATATGTTGAATTCAACAGCAGTCCATGGGATGTGGGGTAAAACTGTGAAAAAATGCATTTTTTGAAATACTTTTAGTTCATGATCTTTCTGCGGAAGTTAATTTTCCAACTCTCTTTGATAAATAAAGCTGATTATGCTTCAAGAAATTAACTTTTTTTTGCATGAATTTTGTACTCATTTTAATCCTTACAATCTAGGCTTTCCAATGATATGAAATTTATTAGTATCAATAGCACTTGCAAGGAAATATTTGGTTGCCAAGCAGCCAAAGTCATTTTTTTGATGATTTGAGGAAAATGGTGAAAATGCCATTATTCTCCTTTATTTGATGATTTATCATCAGAATTCCATCCCTATGGTAAATGTGATGAATTTAACATCAGTTTAGGGGATTTGGGGGAAAACTGCAAAAAAGCACTTTTTTTTTTTTTAATTTTGAGTCAATAATAAATTAGCGAAAGGCAATTTTCTAACTTTGTTTGATGGGCCAAAATCAGATAAAGGGCAACATTTGTGTGACATCATCATGGTCCAAAAAATCTCACCACAGGTCACAATTATTCATTTCTATGGGCAATAGAATGTCTAAAGTATGTTATTTTATGGTTTAAAAGATAATTAATGCTATTGGAACCCTAGAAATTGGATTCTAATTAGGGTATGTCATAAAGTGACGGACGTGACATGTCAAACTTTCAAGCCTAATTTTTCAAAGCTGGTTGGATATTTTGCAATGAGAGATAAATTCGAATGTGTAAGAGCTCAGGGTCTCTCTCTCAGTGCCAAATGTTAATTAATAAAACTGAAGAATTATTGCATAAATTAGTGTTAATTAGATGTGACGGACGTTACTTCGGAAATCCCATAAAGAAGTTTTCGGTAGCCTTCCCACAGATATCACAGTGACATTAAAAGTATTAGAAAGGTTAATCTTGAATCTAAAGTAATGTTTTCAATCTCATAGGGTAAAATAACCTGATAAACAAGCGAGCACTGACACTTTTTTGTTCGGATGTTACGTTGACTGTATTGACATTTTTCAAATTTGTGTATTAGAACCTATATCTCATCTGATCATAAAGCTAAATAATTTAAATTAGGGATGAATTACAGTATTTAGGGTTTATTTAACATTTTTATTTTTTCAAACTGTTTAGGACAGTGCAAACAACAACAAAGACAGACATTCAGGACTGACTTTATCTGGAAATTCTGTTACGGACGTGACATTGACATGCCTTATTTTCAGCTTTTTTGTCAAGTGTAACAGGCGAGCATAAAACTTCAACACAACCATTTAGATGCATTGAAAACTGGTGCAGATGATGGAGATTATGGAAATCAACATCACTATTAATGCTGGATCACAGTTTGAGCATTAACTGTGCTAACTATGGAAATACTGGCAAAATAATTATAATTGTGTTCGCCTGTTATTGAGGGAAAAAAATTGACAGAATGCTAACTCACCTTCCTCCTGCCCCCCTCAATTTGTAAATGTTCTGTTTTAGTGGGGGGTCATCAAAATATGACCTATTTAGATCAATTCCAGGCACCTGCTTTTAATTAGGTCACCTGTGCTCTGTTGCAGGGGCCCTTGTTCGGACGTTATGATTTTGACAGAAAATGACATCAACATCTTACGACCAGAATTACATCAATATGTGACATCTCACAGTGTATTTATACAGTCCTACCTATAATTTATACATTAACCTTGCCTTTAAAGATCAATATGGACTGTATAAGCAAATTTGCTGGTTGTGGCAATTTTTTAAAATTTTGGTTGTTTTTGACAGAAAAAATAACGGGCGAACACCATTTTTCAAATCAAAATTTCTCCAAGTTAAATCAATAAATTTAATTATTTTATAAGTGCAAAATGCAAAGCACATATTAAATTACATTTTGCACTGGACAATGTGTCCTGTCTTGCCTAATTTTTGAACAACGAGATCCATTTATAACCACATGTTGAAAATGTCACAAAATGGCCGCCAAAAATCATTGACATTTCTCACGAAAACTTTAATTACACATCTATCGTTAGCCTTTGCACTCTGAAGTTGTCTTTTCTATCTCCCTGTATGGAAAGGCAGCCTATGCAACCAAAAAATCCAATATTGGCATTGTGCAACATGCTTAAATGAAAAGTGAAAGTGACGGACGTTACTTGTTGTCGTTTATCTGATTTTGGCCCTGATATATATAGCTTATTCTTCTTCAGGAAAATCACTATTTTTGAATGAATTTTGCACTCATTTTCTTGGACATAATTGTGTGCATTCTTAGATGAAATATTAAATATTTGTAAATTCCTTAATGCTTTTTTCACGAGTAATAATGAACCATATTTTTACCTTAGAATATTATGATGGGGAAACAGTGCAAATTGAATTTCAGCACACAGTGAAACTATGGAGTACCACAAATGATTCTTCAAGTATTCAAGTATTCGAGTTAGGAGGCATATCTAGAAAACATTTCTGTTGTTAGAATTAATCTTGCATGGTCAATTTATTTTTAACAACTGGTTTTCTCCAGAAAATCTATTTGGGGTAACTTGAGGTGTGCTGCTTGGATTGGGGTGAGTTGTGCAAATGGTAAAACATAGGATTTAATTTTGGTGTTCATGTTTTTGTTTGCAAGTTACCCTGTGCCTAAACATGTTGTGAAATAACTTAAACTGAGAAAAACATGTTTTAAAAGTGTTATACCTCTCTCTGAAGAATATATAATTCTAGTTTGTGAAGCATTTTGGATTTTTGAATATAATGACTCTTAAATGTTTCATGTAACATATCAGCCACATGGTAAAGACATGATACTAATGATCTATCTGAAGAAAAGGGTGAAATACATGGTTTTTTGGCAAAAACTAAACGGAACATCTTACCATCATGTGGCACAACTCACCCCGACAACAGGACAAGTTGTGCCACTTGACCTACGCGTTTCAAATACCTATCATGATCTTCCCAATGGCCCAGTTGACCTGAACCTTCACACGATGTTGGCCAAAGTATTATATTTTGATATCTGATTTTTAGATTACATGATTCAGATTTGGTATTTTGGAAAATCACACTGAAGCAAAAAATCGCACAATTTACCCTAGTATCCCCTACTGTTAGAGAAGAGATACACCAAAGCAGCGCCCAGGTTTTTATTTTGAAGGACAATTAGGTGCACTGTGTTAAATTAGGAAGCCCATCGACAGTCCTCCACTTTTAGAATTGTGCTGGAATCCAACAAACTGGTGTTAAATTCAACATATTCACCACGTTGGACCATATTCTGATGAGAACTCATTAAATAAAGAGAAAAATGGCATTTTCACATTTTACCGCAAATCACTCAAAGACGAATTTGGTTGCCTGGCAACCAAATATTTCATTGCCATTGTCATGGACACCAATAAATTCCATATCATTGGAAAGCTGTAAGGAATAAAATGAGTGCAAAATTAACGCAAAAATATTGAATTTCTTGAAGCAGAATAAGCTATATAAATTATTTAAAAATAATGTGCAAGCACTTTAAAACAGCTGCTTGTAGATATATAGGCACAAGTATGCATCTATCTATCTATCTATCTATCTATCTATCTATCTATCTATCTATCTATCTATCTATCAATCTATCTATCTATCTATCTACCTATCTACCTATCTACCTATCTGTTCCTTCCCTGACTTTCTTCCCTCCTTCCTTCCTTTCTTCCCTCCCTTGCTTCCCTTCCTTCCTTCCCTGTGCTCACCCCAGTGTAAAATTTGGATTAGCAAAAGTTGCTAATTGAGCAAAAGTCTGATTAGCAAGTAGATTTTACTTACTTTTAAATGAATCAGAATAAAAAGAATATTGTTTATAAATGCAAATACAAGTAAAGATACACATTAACTGCGATTTACTCTGAAACTATCAATCTGAGATGCACATACATTTGTCAGCAGTCACAGCACTTGGTCAATAGTTAATTGCAATTCAAGAAATTCACACCTTTGACCAAGCAGAACTTTAGCCCTTTTCTTCTTAATTACACTTCACAAACCTGTGTACCATTATCTTCCAATTGCCATTAGAGCAATAGAATATAGTCTATCTATCTATCTATCTATCTTCTGTGTGCTCTCCTGGTTCATCCTAGTGTAATCCATTGTTTCCTCAATTAAGTGCTATCTGCTCCAAGACCAGTCCATCCAGTGCATTTGCACAGGTGTGAAATGACAACGGGAGAGCTACGTTTTTCTACGTCCCACTTTACCGCGAATTGCTGCAGCAGGATACTGTGTACAATCATTCAAATTTTGCGGGAAACACTAGCTTTTTAGTTGAGAAAATAAAAATTTATTGTCACAGAAGTGTACCACAAGTTTTTCAACGCAAAATAAAATTCTGTTGACACTGTATGCAAAGTTTTAATGACATAGGTGAAACAGCACGATCTGGGCAGTTGTCATAAGTTTAGCTGAAACTCCTCTCGCAATACAAGCTGCAAGCAGCTGTAAAAAAGGGAAAAACTGACCCCAGCAAAAAGATTATGAGCTCAACACATTTTCCAAAAATGCAATTTTTAGCAATTTTCGCCCAAATCCCCTAAAGTGATGTTAAATTCAACACATTTACCATATGTTATGGAATTCTGGAGATAAATCATCAAATAAAGGAGAAAACTGGCATTTTCACCATTTTCCGCAAGTCACCCGAAAGATGACCATTGCTGTCTCGGCACCCAATATTTCGATACCATTACTATGAATACCAAGAGATGTCATATCATTGGAAAGCTGAGATTGTAAGGATTAAAATTCATGCAAAAAAAAGTTAATTTCTTAAAGCATAATAAGCTTTATTTATCAAAGAAAGTTGGAAAATTGACTTCCGCAGAAAGATTATGAACTAAAATATTTCAAAAAATGCATTTTTTCACAGTTTTACCCCACATCCCATGGACTGATGTTGAATTCAACATATTTACTATATTTGATGAAATTCTGATGAAAACTCATCAAATGAAAGGAGAAAAATAGCATTTTAACCTTTTTCCGCAAATCACCAAAAAATGATTTTGGCTGCTTGGCAACCAAATATTTCCTTGCAAGTGCTATAGATACCAATAAATTTCATATCATTGGAAAGCCGAGATTGTAAGGATTAAAATGAGTACAAAAGTCATGCAAAAAAGTTAATTTCTTGAAGCATAATCAGCTTTATTTATCAAAGAAAGTTGGAAAATTAACTTCCTCGGAAAGATTATGAACTAAAAATATATTTTAAAAATGCATTTTTTTCACAGTTTTACCCCACATCCCATGAACTGATGTTGAATTCAACATATTTACTATATTTGATGAAATTCTGATGAAAACTCATCAAATGAAAGGAGAAAACTAACATTTTCACCTTTTTCCTCAAATCACCAAAAAAACGACTTTGGCTGCTTGGCAACCAAATATTTCCTTGCAAGTGCTATAAATACCAATAAATTTCATATCATTGGAAAGCTGATATTGTCTGGATTAAAATGAGTGCAAACCTCTTGCAAAAATCATCATTTCCTTCAAACAGGAAAAAACATTATTAAGCCAACATTGAAAAATTGCATTCTGCAAATAGATTATGAACTCAAAATAATTCAAAAAATGCACTTTTCAGGAATTTGACCCCAAATCCTATCAAGTGGTGTTAAATTCAACATGTGTACCAAATTTGGTCAAATTATGATGAGAATTGATCAAATAACAGCCAAAAAACATGATTTTAATGGTTTTCTCCCAAAAATGGAGGTCTTGACGTTCTGCCCCACTTTGTGACGTTATGCGATTGGTGCGAGCTTGCCACCCATCAAAAATGGAATCTTTAGACTCTCAGCTTCGAAATGAGCCTAAAATTGTCAATATAACAGTCGGGGGCCAAAAACTCTCAATTTTAGAGGTTGGCTCCTGGACTAATCAGCAATGATTCAATTGGAGGCGTATTCTCTAAGAGACATAAATGTCTTAATGAGCTGTCTCAGAGAAAATCATGCAATATCAGGGAATTGTTATGGATGACGTACTCGGAATGGCCTAAAATTTTACGTAGTGACCAGAGCACCTCTTAAACGAAGAAATGTGAAGTTGGAATTTCAAAACTCAGAATACTTTTCTCACAGGGGGGCCTCAAAATAGGCGTGTCGGGAAGCCATTTTTCACAGAAATCCTCATTTCATCAACAAAAAAGTGGTCGATGTTCAGCCCTCTCTGGATGCTAGAAAAAATTAACAAAAACTATCTAAACTGAGTTTGGATGAAGGCTAGAATTGTTTTTAACAATAAATCACCTCTATTTATTAATTTCACTAAAAAGGCTACTTTGGGGGGGTCACTCCGAAACTGCAGAATTTGCATTTTTCAAAATTTGAAAAACAAGCCATTTTTGGAGGGCAATTTCACAATGTTGTGCGGGTCTAGGCTTGACAATATTTGGTTAGAAAATTAGCAGAATACTTTGATTTTAGATATCTGGTGAGAAAACCGTGGGAAAATGTGAATTTTCAGAAAATTCAGCCATTTCAAAAACTGTAATTTTCCGAATTTCCGTAAAAAATCATGAAATTTCCATAGTCAAAAGGTCAAAGTAGTACCAACCCTATTATCATAATTGTGATTGAAATTAATGAAAATTACAATTATTTAGTAAATTAGTTAGTTTCATCTGGAAAAAACAATTATTTTGTATTACACGGCTAATTTTCAAAATTTAGTTTTTCACAAATTTTGATAAGTTTCAGAAAATGTATCAATTTTGTGGGCCTATGTCTGACACACTAACACTGCCATGTTAAACAATTTCCCAGATAATTCATGGAAAAACACCTATATTTAGTAAATCAGGGGAGATAATTGTGGGAAATGAAGGAATTTTGAAAATATGGATACTCAAGGGGGGTCACTCCGAAACTGCAGATTTTGCGTTTTTCAAAATTTGAAAAACATGCCATTTTTGGATGGCAATTTCACAATTTTGTGCGGGTCTAGGCTTGAAAATATTTGGTTAGAAAATTAGCAGAATACTTGGATTTTATATATCTGGTGAGAAAACCGTGGGAAAATTTGAATTTTTAGAAAATTCAGCCATTTCAGAAACTGTAATTTTCCGAATTTCCGTAAAAAATCATGAAATTTCCATAGTCAAAAGGTCAAAGTAGTACCAACCCTATTATCATAATTGTGATTGAAATTAATGAAAATTACAATTATTCAGTAAATTACTTAAGTTTCATCTGGAAAAAACAATTATTTTGTATCACACGGCTAATTTTCAAAATTTAGTTTTTCACAAATTTTGATAAGTTTCGGGAAATGTATCAATTTTGTGGGCCTATGTCTGACACACTAACACTGCCATGTTAAACAATTTCCCAGATAATTCATGGAAAAACACCTATATTTAGTAAATCAGGGGAGATAATTGTGGGAAATGAAGGAATTTTGAAAATATGGATACTCCAGGGGGGTCACTCCGAAACTGCAGATTTTGCGTTTTTCAAAATTTGAAAAACACGCCATGTTAAGAGGGCAATTTCTCAAATTGGTGAACACTTCTATTAACCATATTCGGTTAGAAAATTGGCAGAACACTTGGATTTTATATATCTGGTGAGAAAACTATGGGAAGATGTCAATTCTCAAAAACTGAAATTTTCCAAATTCCCGTAAAAATGAAGGAATTTTGAAAATATGGATACTCCAGGGGGGTCACTCCGAAACTGTAGATTTTGCTGTTTTTCAAAATTTGAAAAACATGCTTAAATTGACCATCTTTGGTTAGCAAATTGGATTTTATATATCTGTTGAGAAATTTGTGTGAAAATGTGAATTTTCAGATATTCAGTCATTTCAATAACTGTAATTTTCCTAATTTCCGCAAATAATCATGAAATTCCCACAGTCAAAAGGTCAATGTAGTACCAACCCTATTTTCGTAATTTGATTTTTATTAATAAACAATATGATTATACAGTAAATTATACATAGTTTCATCTGAAAAAAATAATTCATTTGTATCATAGGGCTAATTTTCAAAATTTAATTCTTCACTAATTTTGATAAGTTGAAGGAAATGTAACAATTTTGTGGGCCCAAGTCTGACATCGAAACAATTCCATTATAGCAATTTCTCATGATCATTCATGAAAAAACACCTATATTTAGTAAATCAGGGGAAAAAATTGTGGGAAATGTAGATATTTTGAAAATATGGATACTCCAGGGGGGTCCCTCCGAAACCGCAGATTTTGCTGGTTTTCAAAATTTGAAAAACATCCCATGTTTAGAGGGCAATTTCTCAAATTGGTGAGCACTCATATTGACTATATTTGTTCAGAAAATTGACAGAATACTTGGATTTCATATATCTGGTGAGAAATTTGTGGGAAAATTTGAATTTTCAAAAATTCAGCCATTTCAAAAACTATAATTTCCTAATTTCCGTAAGAATTCATGAAATATCCATAGTTAAAAGGTCAAAGTTTTGTCTGCAAAAATAATCATTTTGTATCACAGGTCTAATTCTAAAAGTAAAATTTTCTAAAGTGTTATTGAGTTCCGATAATGTTTCAACTTTGTGGGCCTAAGTCTAACATAGTAACACTTCAATTCCCACCAATTTTGCTTCTCACTCTTATTTTTTATCCAATTTTGATTATCAACAAAGTGTTGTCATGATTTCTTACTTGGGTGATCCGTTTCAGTCATTAACTTTTAATTTTTATTCACTTCTTACAATCAGAGGGTATGAAAATGATTATTTTCAATGTTGGATACATTTATATATGTTGATTTAAAGCCCTGAAATGTGTCATTAGAGGTTGTTATAGACAAGACTGAAATTTTAAGGCTATTTTGGAAGATATTTTAGGTATTTAAATAAATTACTAAACTTAACTGTGACTTAAATATTAGCTCCACTTTTTATAGCAACTACTGACACTTCCTGTTTAGGTAGTCACAGTAGATAGATAGAGAGATAGATATGGTAAGTGCAGCCCTCTAAGCCGTTCTGGGCACTCACGAGAGTTGATTGATGAGATGGGAGAGAGAGCAAGAGTCCTCAAAATGCTACACACATACCCCATGTGAGGGATCTTTTACTTGCCCAGCATAGATACTGATACAAGGGGCCGCCAATTTAACGTCCCTTCCGAATGACATCCAGCTGGGATTTTGCTCATGAAGGTGACAGAAACAGCGGAAAAAATAGCGTTTTGATGAGTATCAGCAGCAATGGTGCATTGATGTGCATGTCCGATATAGACCAGATTGCGTTGGTGTCACTCACCCTCCCCAGGCCTGCTGCCACATAGCATTTATCCAGTCCAAAATTATTATTTTTTAGCAAAATTGTGATTGCACTGGAAAGGGAAGATTCAAGAAAGAGCATTCTCTAATCTATTCTTTCTTATTCATCCTCATTTAATCACACTCCTTCTGCCCACCCTGCTGGGTCCTCAGGCCGCCATCTTGCAAATCTCAGAATGAGGCTCAATGGTTAATCTCAGAATGAGGCCTGACATATTTCTGTGACCTTGGTATAGTGCCTCCTCCATGAAAATCAGGTGATTTCCCACAATTACCACCCTATTTAGGGGAGAAGCGGATGAATTTCTGGTTTAAGGGGCTATGGATTTTTGGTGAAAAAAAAGTTTGTTTTCAAGTCGACGCTGAAAGAAAAGTTTGTTCAGCACATGAAAAAAAAAACTCTGTTTCCAACTGTAGCTACTGCCTGGGATACCGTAATGTTAAATTTGCGAAAAAAGAAAAGTCTGTTGCTCTCCTACACATAAAAAAAATTGCTCGTTAACGTTGCAAATGAAAAAAAGATTGTCACGGAGTAAAAATCCATAGCCCCCCCAAAACTATCGTCTGGTTGGCCCTTACTTATTAAATAGAGGTGTTTTAACAAGAATGATTACTGAAGTATTACTATGTCAGACAAAACTGATGAATTTCCGGTAACTTGTTAAAAACATTTGAAAAATGCGGTCAGTACTACTTCGACCTTCTGACTATGGAAATTTCATGATTTTTTACGGGAATTTGGAAAATTTCAGTTTTTGAGAATTGACATCTTCCCATGGTTTTCTCACCAGATATATAAAATCCAAGTGTTCTGCCAATTTTCTAACCGAATATGGTTAATATAAGTGTTCACCAATTTGAGAAATTGCCCTCTTAACATGGCATGTTTTTCAAATTTTGAAAAACAGCAAAATTTGCAGTTTCGGAGTGATCCCCCCTGGAGTATCCATATTTTCAAAATTCTTTCATTTCCCACAATTATCTCCCCTGATTTACTATATATAGGTGTTTTCCCACGAATGATCGTGGAAATTGGTTAACATGGAAGTGTTAGTGTGTCAGACATAGGCCTACAAAATTGATATATTTCCGCCAACTTATCAAAATTTGTGAAAAACTAAATTCTGAAAATTAGCTGTGTGATACAAAATAATTGGTTTTCCAAATGAAAATTAACTAATCTACTGAATAATTGTAATTTTCATTAATTTCAATCACAATTATGATAATAGGGTCGGTACTACTTTGACCTTTTGACTATGGAATTTCATGATTTTTTAAGGAAATTTGGAAAATTACAGTTTTTGAAATGACTGAATATCTGAAAATTCACAATTTCACACCAATTTCTCAACAGATATATAAAATCCAAGTGTTTGGCCAATTTTCTAACCAAATATGGTCAATATAAGTTCTCACCAATGTGAGAAATTGCCCTCTTAAGATTGCATGTTTTTCAAATTTTGAAAAACAGAAAAATCTGTAGTTTCGGAGTGACCCCCCTGGAGTATTCATATTTTCAAAATTCCTTCATTTCCCACAATTATCTCCCCTGATTTACTAAATATAGGTGTTTTTCCATGAATGATCAGGGAAATTGTTTAACATGGCAGTGTTACTATGTCAGACATAGGCCCACACAATTGATACATTTCCCGAAACTTATCAAAATTTGTGAAAAACTAAATTTTGAAAATTAGCCGTGTGATACAAAATAATTGTTTTTTCCAGATGAAACTTAAGTAATTTACTGAATAATTGTAATTTTCATTAATTTCAATCAAAATTATGATAATAGGGTTGGTACTACTTTGACCTTTTGACTATGGAAATTTCATGATTTTTTACGGAAATTCGGAAAATTACAGTTTTTGAAATGGCTGAATTTTCTGAAAATTCAAATTTTCCCACGGTTTTTTCACCAGATATATAAAATCCAAGTATTCTGCTAATTTTCTAACCAAATATTGTCAAGCCTAGACCCGCACAACATTGTGAAATTGCCCTCCAAAAATGGCTTGTTTTTCAAATTTTGAAAAACGCAAAATCTGCAGTTTCGGAGTGACCCCCCCAAAGTAGCCTTTTTAGTGAAATTAATAAATAGAGGTGATCTATTTTTAAAAACAATGCTAGCCTTCATCCAAACTCAGTTTGGATAGTTTTTGTCATTTTTTTCTAGCATCCAGACAGGGCTGAACATCGGCCACTTTTTTGTTGATGAAATGAGGATTTCTGTGAAAAATGGCTTCCCGACACCCTTATTTTGAGGCCCCCCAGTGAGAAAAGTATTCTGAGTTTTGAAGTTCCAACTTCACATTTCTTCGTTTAAGAGGTGGTCTGGTACCTATGTAAAATTTTAGGCCATTCCGAGAACGTCATCCGAACAGCTCTGCATGATTTTCTCTGAGACAGCTCATTAACTCGAAAGAAGACCGCAACATTCATACCAAAAAAACTTACATGCTCAAATGGCATTTGACGCTAAAATGAGTCCAAGAGAGTATCTCTTTTAATTTCTTACATAACAACTTATGAAGTAGCAGAATCTGCACTAACAGAATAATTTCCAAGAAAGTTGCCACTAATTCGTGTAATATAAAATGTAGCAAAATTTTTGGTAAAGATTAGCTTGTATTACTTCATCTATCCGACCAATATATTTTGTAATTAGCATGGAGCGGATAAAGATTACTTCCGAGTTCGGACATACTGATATGTTGCAAGGCTATCGGAGAGTATCACACCTTATTGAAGCTGTCCCTCAGTCGAATCCAACGATGCTCAGTTGATCAATCTGCAAATTCAAAACTGATGTGATCCTGGGACAAGTCGGGATGAGTCGGGACAACCAGATACTCAACACTGGAGGCTGAGGGTGCTGAAGAAAGACAAGCGAAGGCGTCCTGTCATCTTTTGGTTGCGGAGTAATTGCTTTTATCATACTGCCTTTATCACAGCACAGCAATGCCACAGCATAGACCAGCAGCAATGCCATGGCATGTAATCAAATTGGAGCTTGAGTCCTCTTAACACATTTCTGTAGCAGCATTGCACATTGCAAGGACATTAATTGGCCATGGTTTGGCAAAGGGACATTTGTGCTGATTGAATGACCCAGGACCAGCACAGACTACACAGACTACATAGGCTACAGAGACTGCACCTAGCTGAACTGGGCTGCACCCGGTTGCACCTGCTCAGCATGCTCAGTGAATGGATGCCCATACAGCACACTATGCCACAGCCACCACAGTCATGCCTTATACTACAGAATGCCCTGCATTATGCTCCAATTATGCCTCACAATGGTCTCTCACAATGGCTGCCTCCAAACACAGGGCCCAGCAACCCTCCCTGCATCATGGCTCGTTAGCCAACCTCAACTCTTAATCAGCTGGTTGCGGACAATGTCGAACATGTTAGCGGCTTGTATTAGGTTAGGCCACATGTTAGGTCGCCACATCAGCCTGATCAAGCCAGCAATATGCCCGATTTAGATGCTAATGTGAGGAAATGTGTCTATCATCACATGGACGGATAAGGGAAAATCTGAATTTCATATAAGCATATGATAAGGCAGACATATAGGCCATTATAGGGTATTGTCAGTTTTCCTGCATAGGACAGACTGGTGATTTCTACAAAACCAACCATCTGTGAAGTCTGCCACAAGATTTAGAGAAGGACCGGACCCAAAGTTATTTACCAGTTTAGCATAAATCAAATTGGTAACAAAATACAAGAGATTCAGACTCAAGAAAAGATTAAATGGTCTGGACATTCGGTGCTAAATAACATGATTTGTCTGTGACTCACAAGACGAGCTGGCTCAGTCCATTCTGCGTAACATTAGAAAGTGAAGTAGATTATTTCAATCATTTTGATGCAGCTTCAAATGTGGCTGTTGATGAGATGGTCTCTTCACGTATCAGATTAGCTGATTAGAGCAAGTGTATCGGTTAAAGCAGTCTGGGATATACACCAGACCAAGGAGCAATCAATCGATCCAAGTGCAACATACACAGGAATGAGTGGAGCACCCTTAATTACACTTTAGCCACTGGAGTCACATAAGGTAATCAGCTCAGTTACTGAGCAGTGAGCACAGGAGAGTCGAGCCATGATAAGAAAACAGGACTGGCTAAAATAGAAAGCAAGACAGATATAAATAGACATCAAAGAAAGGTCTCTTGTGTTCTCTTGTGTGAGTTGTATTAGAGGGCCACTGCACCAAGGAACCAACCAGTCGTTAGACACAAACAGGGTGAATGACCTGAAGTCACTTAGCTCCATAGACATAGCTGTATGACAGTCATTGTAGCAACACTAAATAATTATCATCAGACTTATTTCAGACATGGCCAACTTTAAACATACCACACCTTCTAATTGCAAGCCATCCAAATCAAAAGCCTCAAGTTTATGGAACTACAGACAAGTCTCTAATGGAACCTGCATGGTGAAGGTCTCATGGGCAGGATAAGACAATCACTGCCAATTACTTAATTTGGATTTCAACTTACTCAAGTAACAAATCATAAGGAGGATATCAATTTCTCTATGGATATAGACACACAAAGGTCAGAAGGCTATTTCAATGTTGTTACTATGAGGATGATACTCTTGATTTCAAAATATCTGTCAGGGGCATACCTATCTCTAAAATACAAGGTCAAGCTTATTGGATACTGTCAATCTATATGATAGGCATTGTCTTGTTGAAGATGGTTGAGTGAGTGGTCTTGTAAGTTCTTGAGAATGTCCTGAGCCTTATCGGATCCCGACTCATATCAATAGATGCTAAATATCTACAGCTGGAGGGCGTAAGCGAATCGGCATTATGTTAATAGGTTATTGCAAGGAAATTGCCAATTTATGGAAAAATTGGGTCAGCAGCACAAACTCAGTAGCGGTCAATGCAAATTATACAACAATGCAGTGCCTTATATTCACGACCTCTTCAAATATCAGTACCAATGCTATATTTAGTAACATGGCCGACCTGGGTAGGTGTGCTAATCACCTTAGTATTCATTATGGGGTTAATCAGCTCAGAGCAGGAGGTCAGCTCAGCCAGGGAAACCCATTCTGGGCATAATACAATACTGAGGTCACTTGCAGCTACATGCCTCCAGGAAAAGCTATGGTCATGTAATATTCCTCACATGCATGTCTATAGATTCCTTAGAACTATTGATTCCTTGCTGAGCAGACAATGCCTATTATCAAGGAGTCTGTATTCACACATTGAAGATGTTGAGCAGATGATATATTTCACATATTGGTGATATACCTTTGTCGTCTTATCAATAGCTTCACACAAAACAAGGGACTGGAAGTAGTGACCTACATTTATGCTAGAGCTGGTTTCCTTTTCGCCCTGAAAGTGGATGTTTCTTGTCTGATTTGCTGATTTCGGAAGTAACAATTGCCTTAGATAATGCGACAGTCCTCCGCATCAAAACGAGCAGTCTGTAAGTACTCCGTATTAAATTTCGGTATACACAAATGTCTGCCAATTTAAACACAAAATAATGCTTCCAAATCCATCCAGAGTTCTAGACACCACTAATATTAACTTAACAGAATGATTAACAACAATTTGACACTGCACAATAATACCTGCCATGACAAAAGAGCCTGAATGGTGCTCCATGTCTGCTGTGCCTTATTCTGAGGGGGCAGGCAGGCAATGTTTAGCTCCAGGCCCATACTAGGCATACTTGGCACACTAGACAAGCAGCCCAAAGGTCAGGAGGATGGGCTAATCAAAGCAGATAAGAGGGCACCTGGTCCTGGAGGGCCATAAAGAGGACCTAGGGGCGAGCCAAGGGAGGGCCTAGGAGAAGCAGAGGTCATCAGCCAACTCAAGGAACAGTCAGGATGGCCTGGATAACTGCGGATGGCCCTGGATAACTGAGGAAGGCTAAGGATGGTCCAGGATGGCCAAGAATTGCCAGGGAGGACCAAGGATAGCCAGAGTCACACAAAGACCAAATTGCTACCTGCATCTTCCCGACTTCCCCACACAAAGGGAATACTGGCATCAGTGGGAATAAGGGCCATCTCGGTCCAAATTAAGACTCAATGATACACCGCTGTAGACTGCAACGACAAATTTCAGCCGACAGACTCAAACCAACAATGTGGTTTGGATTCCAACATTGATGAAATTCAGTTCCAGAACATACACCACATAATGTCCACATTGTAGTGTCAATGTGAACATGGTGAAATAAGGCTATAATTTGAAACAGCAGATTCGACTATTACGGTACGCAAAATTTCACTGCACAGTAGTTTACATATTCGGGATAATAATCATTTTCAGTTTTCTGGTTGAAAACGGGGGGCAAGCAGAAAATGGGACATAAGGTCCCAATATCAGTTAATGAACCACAGCCATACTTTATATCCATAAAATTATATCCACTTCCATAAAATTACCCATAAATTCACATTCGTGCCATTTGATTAACGGCATAAAGGAAATCAATTGTGCACCCGAATGAACCTGAATCAGAGACACGGCCTGGTTCCATTATAGGAGGCATATTCAGAGGGCTCCACGGCTAATTTTAGAGCAGCCGGTCTCTTTTTATGGACATTTGCTGTTAATAGTTTCCATTGTATTGACTTTGATTGTACATTCCAGAAATGGACTCTGCGGCCCGGGGTCCCTCTGGGTGCATCTATCTCCCCCTGGCTAATGCAGGGTAAATGCCCCAGTAAATGCCCCAGTAATGCGCAGGACACCACGTGGATGAGAATGTGGATCGCCCTCCGCATCAGTCGGTGAATCAATCCCTGATACCACGCTAGCATGGAGCCAGGAAGAGGAAGGCTTAGTGCAGACCCCGGGCACCTGCTGCTCCCTCCGTATAAGGCCACCTCCAGGCCACCCCCGGCACTCCAGCTGTTTTATGAAGGGTCATGGTACTAGCAGAAATCCTTTGGGGTCATTAGATGCACCATTAGATGGGTCACCGCTCATTAGACGGCTCATAAGTGATGTTTAGCCCCAAGTTAGGTTAGGTGGCATGGCTTAAAGGGTTGTATTTTCTCAGCGAAAGGCTAAAAAGTAATGGTTATGGGTGTTAAAGGGCTGCGAAAGCCCTCAGGTTATAACATGCATAAGGAGTAAGACGAAAGCAAATACCAGAGGATCATCGGACAACTTCTGCAGATAAATACAAATGAAGGTCAGCTGTCACACATTACAGATCATCGGTTGATAAGTATAATAAATTAATTCATCAGGACTTCTGTAAATAATCCTCAATGTGGCAATCACATCTTTCTGGTTGTCTTAGCAATGTGTCACAATGTTATTACAAGAATTCCTATGTGACATGTAAGCGGTTACCCAACTAAGCATGTAATCAAACATGTAATTGCCACATTCAACCTCCCACATAGTCCACCACGGACCTCCACTTCTCTTAGAACCATAGAAATACATAGAACGGACATGAGGCTGTATGATGCCACCTCAAGATGAGGTCACCAAATCCGCCATATTGGAACTGCCCTGAGACATGACGTCACAATAGACTTATTATGATGTGACGTCATGCCATTGTTATAAGTGACATCACAGTTATTGATGACGTCACGGTCCATTGTGCCAATATTCAGGGCAGTTCCAAGATGGTGGATTTGGTTGCTTCATCTGCCAGAGCCTCATGTCCCTTCTATGTATTTCTATGCTTAGAACCCACTGAGAGACTAATAACTAAAGCAAACCTCCCACCCACCTTACTTTATCTTCTATATCTTTATCTTTCTCCATCTTTCTTTTTCTCTTTCCCTTTCTTCCACATTGATCAGATTGGCAAGATTGGCAAGGGAAGCCTGACTGTGCATGGAGAAACAGGACTAGCAGTTAAGACATCGAGAGAAGACTGTTAAGACTGAAGCTTCTCAGACTCAGTTCAGAGGCAGTCATGCAAGTATTCTCCATTGTGAGGGGGAATGTGGCCTCCTCCTCAATCTTCATGATTCACTTAAATATGAATGAAAGGATATCCACCCATTCCCTAACGAAATCACAATAATATCAAGGAATAATATCAAGCAGTAATACCAAAGAACATTAGGCAGTTATGCCAGGTATCAAACAGAACCTTCACAGAACTTATTTGGGATCTCCCGATTTCCACTTAGCCAAACCGCATTATATGATTAGATATCAAACAAACCCTTTCCATAAGGAATCTAACAGTGATGTTGCATCTTAAGTCGTTAAGTTACAGCAATTCCTGCAATGTAAAAGCTAATGATCACTGATGATACTGGAAACAGCACGTTGTAAGTAAATTCTACATTCACCTCAAATGATACGAGCAGAGCCTCAGTCAATTCCCTTCGTATTATCTTCGAAGCGCAGTATGTGAGAAAACACGATGGAAAGACCCCGTTTTAAAAGCGTAATGACAGGAAAGTGTAGATGGCAAATTACTAGTGCAGCACAAGAACCCATTTGTCAAAATGGAAGCCCTACAATTAGGCTCCTTGCAGTTTAATTGGCTTCCTAAGTTTCCATGTGGCAGATTAATATGAAACAGATATGGGCTCCCTCCTTCATGAATTACAGTCATTGGGTTCTGCAGATGAAACTTCACATCACAGAAAATAACATGTTTTTGCCAGGGATAAGCTATATCTGGCAACACATAACATACAGTTGAGTTACATACGGACAAATATATATCTTGAAAAGCAGTCGGTTCATCAGTTAACTATTTTGGGACATCACACAATTTGCATCGCTTTACTCTTCCATTCATAATAACGAAATGTACTATAGTTAGTCATTGGCATTACTCATTGCGGGCTTATGTTTCTGGCACTCTACAACTACACTACACATCTGAGAATACAAGGGATTTCCACAAAGCAAAAATTTTGCGATGCCAAGAGAAGTGCCAAACAACCAGAATACACTGAGAGAATCATCAGACAACCACTTTTGATGAGCACTGATGTTGCTATATTCACAGCCCACAGCTTGGAGGTCCTTTGAAGGGCTTTGTGGTCCAGGACTTGTCCTCCCCTCACTGGGTCATCGCTGAGCCATCGGCCCATCACTGAGCCTCAGCAGTGAATAACAACTCTGAGTCTCTGACAGCTGAAGGTCAAGTGCCACCCTGTTCCAACAGCCAAATCACATTTCTATCAAACTACATCAATAATCAGATCGATAATAGAACTGCTGACACCAACACTATTCTGCCAATCAAAGCCTTTTTCTTCACTTTTTGTCCACTTTTTGTTCACCTCTGCAATTTAATCGAATGTTGTTGCCAACTGAACAACTCCCGTTGATAAAAAGCAGCAGCCGAGCCTTCCTCATCACCGCCATCAGATTCAAGTTATCATCACACTTCCATTTCTTTCAGATTCAAGTTATAGTACTCCCATTTCATTTGCCGATTGTTGTTTTTGCAACTCTCAGAGGACCGTTAAAAACCCATTCATCAAGCCACAGCAAGGTGACCTGATACTGCGCAGTGTTTTGATATTTTTCAGCTCGGATTTCCAAGGTTACTCTCAGCCGATCCATCATCAGAGAATTAGCAGGCAGCAAAAATCCATGGAGGAGTAGGGGGTGGGAATCACAATTGGGTGACAAAGGCAACCGATTCAGCAACAACGGTACACAATAGCAGATGGAAGGCAGGTGCAAATGTACAAGAACAGTAACAGGAAAAGATTTCTTTCATTGCGATAAAACGCGACTATTCAACCCTGCATTGACTATGCCATCTCAGTATGGGGAAGTACAAGTCAACATAATTTGAATAAAGTTCAGAGGTTACAGAATCACTGTGCTCGAATTATAGAAGGTAATTTTGACTATATTAACATCAGAGGCTTGGACCTTGTGAGAAATTTAGGATGGATGACTATACAAGAGCGCTTCATCTACTTCCAGGTCTTATTAATTTATAAATGTATACATGGCTTAGCACCAAATTATTTAACAAACAATGTATTGTTTGATTTTGAAATATCAGCGAAGACTACACGAAAACATGAAATGAATTTACACTTAAATGTGCCAGACAATGAATTCCACAAAAGTACGCTTTTTTTATAATGGAGCCAGGGAGTGGAATAAGTTACCATCGAACTTGAAAGACTGCTGTAATATTATAACATTAAAGAGTATGTTAAAAAGTCATATCAGGAAGAATAGATAAGTGAATATTGATATTTTTGTTGTTATTGGATGTTATATGTTATACAAAGGTTATAGGATAGTCAGATCATTTATATTTTTATGTTACAGCTGTACTTTGTTTATGCTTTGTTATGATTGTTTTTAAACGTATAGATCTTTTACTGTTTACATCTGTTTTTACCATAACTGTAAAGGGCCCGGTTTTAAAACAGCCTTGCTGACCCGGTTTTACCCTTTTAAAATATATTTGAAATAAAAATAATAATAATAAAAAAATAAAATTCCGGCATGAGGAGACCCACTCGCTACTAGTCATTTACTAAGTCTAGGGCTCCTCTTTGTAAGACAAAGGCTCATTCCTTACTCAATAACCAGCAGAAAGTAGGTTCAATAATTCATATAGATTCCTATTTCATTGCTAACCCAAATCTCATTAATTAACTTCCTCTTTCCATCAATAACATCCAATTACCTCAAATATATCAGGAAAGAAAGAATTCCCAAGAACACAAGAACTTCCCTGAGCAATTCCCCAGACAGTAGGATAATACGATAATTACAGCTCCAGAGTAATGCCAACCATTTTCATATCGTGTTGGAGAAAATATCGATGTTGCTGGCGACGTAGTAACTTCTTCTGACCAACTTAAGTATCTTGGTGTCTTGCTGGACAGCTCCTTGTCATTGAATGGTTTTGTCACTACTAAGATTAGAAGTGCTGCTGCTGCCATACAGAGTATCAAAGCGATCAGACAGTATGTGGATATAGATACAGCTAAACTTCTCACCTGCTCCCTTGTGCTAACACACATTGACTACATAAACAGCATATTGTGCGGATTGCCCTTGTATCAGTTGGAAAGGCTGCAACGTATACAGAATTGGGCAGCAAAAGTTGTGTTGGGCTCCAATTATACAGACTCCGAAAGTGCGTTAAAATTGTTACACTGGCTCCCTGTCAAAGAACGAGTGGATTTTAAAATATTGTGCTTAATTCACAAGTGCTTGCATAATGCTGCACCTCAATATCTTGCAGATTTGCTCACAGTTAAGACCTTTGCTAGAAACACCCGTGCAAGTACATCAAGCCTAACACTGACCATTCCACGAACGGCCAAGGCCACCTTTGCCAGCAGGGCCTTCAGTGTTTATGGTCCCGTTCAATGGAACAAACTGCCAGTTAGTCTCAGAGAAATCACAGATTTTAAGGCTTTTAAAAGAAATCTAAAGACTCCTATTTTTAAGATTGTTTTTAATTGACTCTATTTTAATCATCTATCAATATTATACTGTGTTTTTATTCTGACTTTACATTTATATACAATTTTAGATATGTCATATTTTATTGTACTATATTTCTTGTTCCTTGTCAAGCGCACTAGAATGTTTTATTTTAAATACTTGTAGCGCTCTACAAATGTATTAATAATAATAATAATAATAATAATAATAATAATCTGCTTTCCTTTTATTCTGATCATATTTTTCCTCCCTGCTGTTCAAGGAACAAATAATGTCTTTCTACGACTGACGTATTCTAGCAGATATACATTAGCCAATCTACCCATAGAACACATAGAACGGTTGGCGTTGGAGTCGTTCTTCCATTCATAGCCGACACATTCAACCCTCACCGTCCCCAGACAAGCAACTCAATGGGTGTGAGCGGAATCCACATTCACACAAATACAGCTCTTGCAGATGCACATAGGCATTGCCTGGCATTAGTTGGCATTGGCCGGCATTGGTGGCATTCACAGAGGAATACCCACAGCCCATTATGGCATATCACAGAGCCAGGCAATCGCAGGCAATAGCAAGCAATGGTAAGCCAAGGGTAAGCTCAAGACAATCCAGAAACACTAGCTTAAATGTAGCAGAGTCACATTGAACACTGCTCAAAACTATGTAACATTTCCTCTGGAAGCAACCTTCACAAAATGATTGGCACAATACCACATACGCTATTCAATGTATTCATAGTACACTGAAGTGGAGACCCATGTGTAAACCTGCCTTTTCAGCAACTGATGTATTTCTTTGCGACTTAGCAATGCTCAGCCCGACTCCAACGAAAGTCCTTGGGACTTTTTTTAGAATAGAAAAGATTCAGAACCCAGAAAATAGAATTATCGTTGAATTGTAAAGGTTTGGCTCCACGAATGCCAATCCAGAGAGCCAGGCCAGAGAGCTTGGGAGAGGCGGCCAGAAGCGGGCTACCCTGTAGGGTCTACTTTATGTCAAGCAACGACACTTGATTGTAACGCCATGGCCCTTCACAATCGACCAGTTACACATTCAGCAAGAGGAATTTCAAGTCTAGTTTAATTCTGCACCCACCGCGTGAAGACAACGCTAACCCCAAGGGCCAATAAACTTGATAAAGAAGGTGCTAAAACGCCACGCCAAATAGATTTTATGGCGACTTCAGTGCCGTTTACTGTCACTACTTAGAGACCTGGAAAACAAGGCAATTTTCTGAAGCTGACAGAAAATTGTGAAACAAACGCCATTCGAAAACAAAGGTGTTGTAAAATATTGGGCCAACTAACCAGGGATTGGCTTCATATAGCAAAACAGGAAGGAAGAGACAATGTGTTACAGTACTCGACAAAACTGAAAGCCTCTGAAAAAGGTTTGATTAGTAATTGGCCAGCTCCCCACACAAGGGAGGGGCTTCTCATGCTACAAAGGGCTGAGGGACTGCCATTAATCTACATTCCTTTACCATGAAGTACAAGCATCAACAGTGCACATAGTACAACATAGTACATAGTAAATGTATGCTGGCAAGTTGTAGCCTTCACCTTTTCGATCCCATAAGTCACCCATAATATTCTGTGGTCGGCTGGCCGGACCGCTGCTTCAATGGAGCGCCATGGGTAGTACCACCGAGAGAGCTATAGCCAAAAAAGAAAGTAATGTGATGTGGAGAGGTCTCCTATACTGCGAGGATACTGCGAACACTCTTACACACACATCTCGGGGTCTGGCGGATTACTTATTGATTCCGTTTGGCGGTCCTGTTTGGCAGATGTGTATCTCTGATGTGTAACTCTGATGTGCCACTGACCGTTTGGATCTTCCGGGTGTTCACTGTCCCTTTTGCCATGGACTGCAAACACCAAATTGCTGCCAATGTGTAGATATAATTACACTTCAATCCTTCGCCTGGCGGCCTCCAAAGGGCTCTCGACACAACATCTCATTTTCATCTTCCTTTGCCAGTTTACCAAGCCCCAACCTTGCGCTACACTTTCTCTATGCTTTGCTTCTGCCACAAAGAGAACTGGACGGATTCAAAGCAGGGAAACCGACTGAATGTGGAAATTGATCGGTTCACATCATCCATCATACTTCAAAGATGCTTCAAAGGAAGATTAGAGCAAGTTCTGCTGCCAGTTCTATTGCTTCTGCAGGTGGACGGACCACAAGACACACAACTGCCACCCGACATGAGATTGCCAAATGAGATTGCCAAATGACATCTGCCAGTCTGCTTCACTATGCCTGCTTCTTTCATATCAAGCAAAGCACCATTATTGCACAAATCATAGACATTTGAACATTTCACAAGAATTTTCTTTTCTCAATTATACGATATGGCATAAGCCTCGTCGCGCATTTCTGAGATTAATAGTGGTTGCAAACTGTAAAACACGGAAACACAAACGAGATGAAAGCGAGAAGTTTATGAGCAAAATTGCAAAGGTTTCTCTGTAAGCAAGTTGCAATAACAATATTTCAGGCACAAAAACACCTGAGATGTGAATAATATCATTCCACTGCCAAATAATGAAGGTGATATTTCAATTCTCCAATGAATCCAACGTTTCATTTTTACCAAAATGGAGTAATAAAGAATGGGTGAATTTAAGGTAATTTGCAACTTGGCAGGATCTAGGAGAAGACTGAACGAGGTCAAAGTGACTAAATGAGGAGCATAAGTGGGATGAGAGATTCAATTGAATAGTCATAAATTATTGGCTGGTTGTTTGGAACATTGTTCGGCTGGTTGTAGAGCCGGTTGTTCTGCCACTTGCATTTCCTCTCCATGATCCCGTGAGACACGAATCAATGCCATCAGCCTCCCATCAGCCTCCCTCCTTCCGGCCGTCCCTCCACAATAGTGATGGCCAATAAAGGCCCCTTGCCCAACTGATGCAGGACCCATGCAGGAATGATGCCAGACCAACATGCAAAAAACTCAAACAAGCACTTGCTCCCTTTGCTCCGTTTGTCCGCCTTGCTCTACTTGCTCCACTTGCTCAACTGCAATGTTTTGCTGCTAGGCTACCGAACCATTCCCTTGGGCAGAGGTGGTGGGAGAACAATGCTCCCGCATTCGTGAGGACATTCACGGAAGACATTCGTAAGGACATTCACGGAGGATGCCCATGAGGCTATTTAAAGCAACAGAAGGATTAAAGAGTTGAGAATCACAAGGTAAAGAACGGCCATGCACCATTATTTCAAGAACCAGCTGACCTACCATTGCTACCAAGGACGAGAGGAGCTGAAATGAAAGAGAATTGAAAAGAGAATTTCAGGCTCATTAAAAGACAACCGAGTCCAAGTCGAGTGGAGCTGAATGACGTTGAATGAAGCTGATGCCAAGCCAAAGACAAGATGTTCATGGTCACAAGGCATCCAAAAGCACAGCAAGAAAGCACAGCCAAGAAAAGCCAAAAAAAAAGAACAGCCAGAAAGCAGATCCCAAATGATTAGCAGCATGAGATGGTTTACCACATAACCACACAGTAAACTTGCCACAATTTTATGTCTATTTCATAGCAAAATTTTGCAAGTGTCCTTGTGAATACACTGCTCTCTCTAATTTAGAATTCTCATTTCTAATTCATTCAGATAAAGTGGATTCCAAAACTGAAGGACTTTCCAGGGCTGAAGGGAATTATTAAATACCAACTAAGTGAAGAGAAAGATAATTCCATGCAAGATATGGGACATATATGGAAATGGAAAGATTAAATGGAAGCAAGGACAAGAGGCTTAGTTTAAGGACATGGTGAAATGGAAGAGAAAATTCTTCTGTGGTTGGAGAAGAAATTCAATGGAAAGTATTACAGCTGATTCATGCAATGGAAGGGAGTTTTAAAAGAGAGATACCATATATATAATATTATACCTGACCACAGCACAAAACATGACTTAGTAGTAGTGACAGTATATATGCTATGTTTGAGCATGTTACCATTTACTGCCAAGTCAGACAGTATTATCGTAAGAATGGTGCAAGGATGATCCACCAAGTTAGATCAAGGAGAGGTGTGAAGTGGTTTTCACCTGGGAGTGGGCATCAGCGAGCAGCACCAGTGAGCAGTGCCATCGTCAACTGCATCTTATCTCCTGTCCTTTTATTTCTGCACTGAGGCAGCATAAAGACGTCCCTGGTGCTATAAATAGAAGCATCTCTAAGCACAGGCCAGATATGGCCTCCCTGAAGTCCACCTTTATAATCCAATGTATCAATTCTGTAGCAAAGCTTTCATTGAAAGAGAAGATGAAGTAGGACTGTATGCTGAGGTGACATTCAACTGCCCTGTGGTACACCATTTCCCTGGTTTAACAATGCAGATAGAAAAGGATGCAGTGCTTATTGCCTTAATTAGATGCAATGTAGATGCATATAAGCTGACGTCAAATAATGTTGATGTGTTTGACGAAAAGAATATCAGTGTTTGGCAGAAAAAATGTTGGCAAATAAATTGCAACTACACTGGGTAATTAGTATATATATCTGTCAGTATACATTCATGGCAGGTATTGGCTGCCATTGTACAGCAAAGTGGAAGGAAGTCAGTTAAAAAAGAAAGAAAAAGACCAGCACAATATTACCATCCCATTTGGAAGTGTCGGTTCTGTTGTTTTCAGACCAGTAAACACCAAACAAAAACACAGCCCTGGGTAAATATACACAATAGGCATAAGCAACTGCCAGAGTTCAGGGGCTTTTTAGGCTAAATATAGAGGCCATTAGTATTTGCAGTACGAAGCAGTCCATTTGCCTTGGCTTGCCTTAGCTCACCTGGATGGAAAAAAGCAGCAGATTCATCACGCGATCCAAACTGGTTGGCAAACTGGTTGGCAGCGGTCGTTTTGTGTTGGTTGATGGTTGGCCAAACACACTGCTGCTCTGTGTTAATGCGACTGTAGTCTACAATGCTGGACTGTGCATTACATCTCCCCATAACTACTGCATGTTCCAAGTCTTTAGGCATTTTCCAAGCTCACGACTCTACCATGGACTCCACGAGATTTTCAAGCCTTTACATCCTCTCCCCTCTCCCCCTCTCCATTTACGGGTATTTTATTCACCGAAGGGGGCGATTAAACCCTTCCCTCTGAGTATGTCAACATGTGCAATGATTTGCGAACCCCTGGAGACCCAACCCGGCAGTTTCAGTGCAATGAGTTCTCACAGGGTGTTGGAACAGCTTTAGTCTTGCAGTTGTCTAGCCACAGGGCATTCTGGAGGCTATTGCAAAAGGTTCTGCAAAGGGTTCTGTAAACTAGCTCCTAACACCCATTCTTATTACCTCCCTGTGTTCTCATGGCACCCCGCTGGCCATTATTACAGCCATCCACGGAGACAACACACAGCCTTGAGGCACACCCCTTACAATAACACACACCGAAAAGGATTGCATCAAATATCACATCAAATCAAGTACATAAAGCTTGTAATCAAACAACATGCTACACTTCGCTGTCATTCTATCTCTCTGCGATTCTACAATCTACATGCAGAGTTAGCATGATTTGACATATCTGACCAGTAGTTATTGCAGTAACTGTAGGCCAACCATGAACATGATGAACCGATCTTCTGAGTTCTATAACTTGTAAGCAGGGACTTCTCAGACTTCTCTCCACTCAAGGCACATTTAACACACGCCATCCAATTTTAACCCCTGTAATTAGGTGAGGAGCTAGCAAGAGCCTTATCAAGAGAGTTGAATTACTGGCAGCATCTTGAACAGAGTTGATGCAGGTCGCCTTGACTGTTGCCTTGAGCGTCTTGGCGTCCTCATCTTGGCATCCTCATTCAGCCGCTTAAAAGACCTCCCTCTAGAGCGGCTGCCATTTCCTCGCCCCTTAAACTAATGTTAAATGGGATTGCCCTTCATTTCCACCGCCCACTCTGAAAGGTCAGCGGAGACCTAGGGTCAAAGGTCGTCCAAGGTCAAAAGGTCATATGAGGTCAAAAGGTCATCTGGAAGAATTCTTCACCATTGACAACAGCATTTTACTAGACTTATCTTGAAGAAACTGGCGATGTATCTTGGCTTTATAATATTATGAGGTCATTTGCAGAGTTGGGTATCATGATAACCGACTCTCGACTTCTGACTCTTTCGGCTAGCTGAAAAATTACACCCAACTTCGACGGTCGACTAATTCTGACTCTGACTCCCAACAACTCCTATCAGCATCATTGCACACAATTTCATGTGGATGGCAGAAGAAAAAAATGTTGATTCCACAATTATTCCATATGGGACCACAAAAGCTGCTTGATATAACAGAGCAAATTTATTTTGTAATTCGTGCGACGACATGACGCAATTCTCCACAAATAACAATAAATGTTATCATTTAGCCGACACATCTTACATGTATGCAGTCTAAATTCCCAAAATAAACATGGCAACATTCGGCATGAAACGTTTATGGAGATAAATTACATTGCAACATTTAACTGTCGTTGTCATAATATTTCCCCCACAGTTGACATTTTCAAATATCTGTTTTTTCTTGACTTGCAGATGGAAATTGATTCAACGAGTTTCCAGTTGCAAACAGACCTATAAAGCATCCGGTGCTATTTATAGCTGCTGGCTAATTATAGAACCACCTCCTACTCCCGAAGGTTCTAAGGTCGAAATGCTGCTATTCCGGGTGTGCATGGGAGGCTGAACGTTGACATTACATAATTCATATAAGAAATCATCACAATCACACATGTAGATAGATCTCAAAAGAGTACGAGATTTGGTGAATAGCAACAGTTTAAAGATCCCAGCCCAGTCTGCTCCTATAATATCGATTTTCTATCAATTCACTGCTCTTAGCTACAATTTATAGGCTCCGTATAAATATTTCAGGCCCTGTGGCCTGAATTGCAGGAGCCTGTTGTGAGCTGGTCTCTATACTTCACAAGATGGAGTTCTACAACAGACCAGGTTCTATGAAAAAGACATTTATCATGTTTGGTAGCCCTGTGTTGATTTTGTGGCAACTCATCACACTGCTCAAACGAATCCCCAAAACCAATTTCCAATCGTCTGATTCCGATTCGTCAGATTCCTCTGATTGCAAGCTGTGAGGGTGGAGGGTTGATTAGAACATCACAAGGGTTCTTTTCAAAAATCATGATTAAAGCAATTATTGGGTTTACTAAATTGGGCTTTTTCTACCCGCTTTATGAATCAAATCATAACATTTTGTTTGGGACTAACTCGGATCTATCACTTCAGGGCTGACTGGAGTAGAAAGTCAGTAACATGAGTGGAAAATTGTGGCCAACATGAGCTAAAAGGAAAATGTATTTACATTCAATTTGTACAATTCTTTGCTGCACTGTAATTTTAATAAAGACATAAAAGACACTGTACACAGCAAACAACTTTCTAGAACCAAGAATGAGATAGTGAAAATACTGTGGCATGCTTCAGTGATGGTACTCTGATCTAGCAGTAGCAGGGAAAGGAGGAGTAGTCTTCTTCATAACAAGATTAGCCAAATAAGATCAAGCACAAAATGCCCTTTGCACAGGACACAACCATGGCAATCTACACCAGCAATTATCATTAACTCTATGCTCAGTTGGCATGTCACAAGTACATAGAATGCCAGCACAAATGACCAGCATAGGCCTGTATATATGTATGTGCATATTCCACTGATTGTGACATGACGTGATGGTCACCATCGTCCAGGGAAATTGTGTCATTGGCTATGAACATTGGCTATTAACACTAGCTAGGCCTATTGCCACTGCTACTAAGTGACACCCATTATGTGGTAGTTATATTGTACAGTGTACATGGCCAAATGCTCAAGCTATATGGAATTGGCCAGTACCAAGATTGGCCAGTACCAAGGATGGACCACTGTGATGAACCTATGTCAGTACCCATCTGTAATACTTAACAGGCACGGAAAAAGCCTCCGAAACTAAATTTATCTGCAAGTAAATGTGTTAAGAAGCTTATGTTTGAATTAAACAGAATATATAATGTCTCATTCTTATAACATATCCATTCAATAGCCAACTGTATGACCCAGTTCCCTACAACCGTAGCACACAGCCCTGAGCAGTCACTCTGTTGCCTATTCTCACGCCCGCAACCAACACAGCTCCGCTCAGGTGCAGCACCAAACACAAGAGTCCTGTCCCTTCCTGTAGCCTTCCTTCCTATAGGATCACTTCTTGTAGCAATCCCAATTAGGCCAAAAGGCACATCAAAGAGACACGTGTACTCCCATAATCGCCTCACAGGAAACTTCCCCTCTCATCTTTCATATCAGTCCTCTTATGAAATTCTTCTTATGAAATTGCAACATCAAATTACAAGATCCATTTCATAATGAACAGTCACACGAAGCAGTTGCTATATTTAGCTCTTAAATTCCACGTGAAGAGAAAACCACAGAATTTAATCTAATCTCATGTAACATAAAGGAGACATTGTAATCAAAAGGTATAGTGGGGAAATAGTAAATGTTTAAATGCAGGATCATCAGAGAGCCCATAGTCAGTATAAAATCTATACACATGAATCAGCTGAGGCAAATTAGAGTGTAGCACAGGCCAGGACTGGCAGGTATAATTAGCAGCACTACTGCGGTGAGTGGCGTTTAATTAGGCCAATGGAGACGCCAGGCTTGAGCCAGACCTAGGAATAAGTTGGAGTACTGAGCAAACCAGTCACTCCAGTGCTAGACAAATAAGGATCTGCCAGTCCATCTGTCTCTGCCAAGTTGCCAAACAGGATAGTACTAAATAGGCTAGTGAAATAACATGCACAAAAGAAAGCACAGTTCTGCAGCCCTTTAACGTCTATCTTTTTCTAGTCTATCCATCAACCTATTCCATCTACATTGTCATGATATAGCCAACAGCCAACACACAGGACAGGTAGAAAGAAATGGGTGTAGGAGAATCAAGGAGGAACACTGTGTGTTCACCGTGTGTTCTAGAGCTGTGTGTTCTTGAGCTGTGTGTCAACAAACTCTGAATGCATAATTGGCCCACAATTGCCACACAAGCTGTGCGTCAATTCAGACAGAACGAGGAAGTGAATTGTCACAAAACAAACCAAGAACGATGCTTTTAACCGAAAACATTCGCTTCATTCATGAGATTTGAGCTTTGGAGCTTCGATTTCTCAAGACTCAAAAATGCTCTGCGCGTAAGAAGCACATCTTTTATGGACTACAAAACTCTTTTGATTCTCTATCAGTGGTTTTCTACAAAGCAATGCCATTTCTAAAATGAAGATAAAAACACAAATATATGTGACTACATCTGAAATAGACATACAATCTAAAATTATCATAATATATATCTCCTAACTGCATTCTGCCTGAGAGCTAATATCTATCCTATCCTATCCTATCCTATCCTACATTGCAGCTCAAAAGCAACCCCTACCCATGTGGAAACAGGATTAGCCAATAGGTATAGAGGAACATAAAGAGAGAGAAAAACAGAAAAGGAGAATGTGAAAGGGAGATTGGAGGCCTCAGTTGCAGTGTTTACGTCTGACTCAGGTAAAACGGCTCCCTCCTCAGCTGAGTCTCAGGAGACCGCCATCCTGCAGGAGACTGCAGTAAATACCAATGTGGGCTAAAAATAGAACTGCAGTTGCAACGCCTGTGTGCATTTGTACTGATGCAGACATTTTTCTTTGAGTACAGGTTGTACAATGGGTTGGAAGGACCATTGTGCACCAAGATACTACAATTATCACACACCAAAGATTTCGTATAAATTGGTTACAATATGGATGATCATATGAATTATAGGCCTTGCAAGTCTCAAACAGGTAAATTTAGGCAGGAAGCTAAATGTCAGCAGACCTGCAGGGATAGTCTTTATGCACAATCGAAATGGAAATGACATAATGACAGATGCAGCTCTATAAATTGATCCACTGAGCAGTGTTACCATTAAATTTCCATTCATTTACAACATAATCAGTCACTACTTCAATAACATGTGTATGGTGTAGTATATTATCTATTAGCACACTAACCATGCTAATCACACACGCAATGCACCACTCGAAATCCAAAGGGATACTATGTAGCTCAGTAGCAGCCAGTACCAGCATTGCCAAGATTAGCACAGTCATGAGATGCTATTGATGGCATCATTTCCTCTTGTGATGTTATATTCATGCTACAAACAGGAAGTCCTTAACGACCCCATTTATCGTCCACTCAGTGTCTCTTCTTGGGAGAACAATCTTTGCTTTGGACGGTTGAAAGAATCTGAGGAGATATCAAACAGACGGAGAGAAGCTTCACACGGAAGTGACACATTTGATGTTGAAAGACTGGAACAAGATTGGATCAAGAGATGCTGGAGATTAGGAGACATTCTGGGTTAATGAGTTCTAAAATGGTCCTCGATTAACCACCTCACACTAAAAGAACCCAGTGCCTCAATGATGAGAGTTCATTAGGGTTCATTAGGGTACAACATCGTGGTTCACCATCAAGCCCAATGGTTCATCAGACTCCAAGATCAAAGATTCATCTGGAAAGTGGTTCAATATGACAAGTATCTTCAGTACGCCTCTTTCCTCATTTGTACAGAACATGAACTCGTACACACTCAAGATATAGATGACAAGGACATGTGGATATGGTAAAGCAGTCTTAAAACTATTATACATTGGGGCAGTCCCTTTGCAATTTATCCTGCAATAATCTCAGTACATGGACATTGGACAACCAGTTGAATTATGCATGCAAAAATCTCACACTGTCACAAATTCTGAGATTTCGACATGTTACGATAATGACACCGTGGTGACAATGTGGCAACACAATTGCTTTCTATCCCCAGTAAAGTTGCCAAGATCTTAAAGAGCCAATTGTGTTGGCAAAATCTCCGAAAGACAGCTTCCCACTTAAATCATGTCAACAGCTCTCACAACTTCTCTGAGACGAGAACAAGTTCCATCACATTTACCAGGAAAGTGGGACATCCCTATCCCCAACAGACACATCCCAATAGACACATCCCCAGGCACAACCACTCTCCCTGAGTCTTCCTCTGTCTCCGTGATGCCACCATGTCATGCTGCATTTGCCAAGTGGCTGGCCCCAGTGGCTGGCCCCAGTGGCTGGCCCCAGTGGCTGGCCCCAGTGGCTGGCCCCAGTGGCTGGCCCCAGTGGCTGGCCCCAGTGGCTGGCCCCAGTGGCTGGCCCCAGTGGCTGGCCCCAGTGGCTGGCCCCAGTGACTTGCCCCAGTGACTGGCCCCAGTGACTGGCCCCAGTGACTGGCCCCAAGTGACAGACCAGTCAGGACTCATATCAGCCCCTGACATCTTGGCAGCCAATGGCAGGACAAGGAGGGATGTCAGCTGTTGGAGGAAGATATATACTGGCCAAAAATATACTGGCCAAAACAGTAAACAACTTCATCAAAGACTTCACATCAATCCTGACAAATCCTAAACGAAATATTCACGGCATAACAGACTACATATTTGTTACTTTCCCACACATCTGACACTATATCAATATTATATGAAAAAGTAATTGAGTATTAAAATAGAAACCTCTGATACAACTGACAAGGATTGAATAATGATTGATAAATGATCATACTTGACCAATTTAAAGGCAATTTAATATTGTCACCAGCATCTAAGCATCACCGTGATCACAAGCCTGTTCTACCTGTACAAAGCAGCAGTGCCTGAACCTTTGAAGCATTACAAACACACAAATGCAAAATAGAAGCTGAGCAAATATCCATAATAGAGGGGCCCCCATATATTTTATGGCAAACACAGGACATAAAATCTCCTGCTCCAGTTGTGACGGGCCATGAAATTTACCAGATGGTTTGGCCTGCCTTCAATACAGGCTTCAATATGACACTGTGTCACACAGCACACACTGAGTCAATGGCCTGGCTGGGCTGGCTCTGTCACAGACTCATAAACAAACTGCAAGAGCGATTGTTTCAGATTGCAGTGACACTGTTATGTCACAGTAGGATGGCCCAATATAACTAGAGTGTCACTATAGTGTTATTTCGTGTGACCTTTCATCCCAAATTTTATATCATGGTTTTTCTTTTGTCACCACAAATTGACCTCTATTTCCATGAGGCACTTAGGTTAAAACAATGAGTATTCAATTAACCCATTGATGTCCATATGATATCATAATGATAAGATATGGATAATATGTCGACACAGGGTGATATCATTGGAAGACCATTCAGTCACATAGTACGAAATCCATACGGTAAAGAGATAAGAAAGTCGCAGAATCAATACGACCTATAACAACGAAACAATGCCAAATATTGACAACTTAAAATAATAATGTCGATTACCAGAAACAGCTGGTCCGATGACTCAGATCCATCTTATATCCAAGAAATATAAGAATGTAAGAAGATTTAGGAGAACATGGACAGCGGGACAATGGAATAGCATATATGGAAATGGTTGAACGGAGAGGTGAATGTAATACGAGGCCATATATTTCTGGATTAACCTCTGCTCGACCAACATCCCGGGGGAATCGGAATGCCAAAGGCGGCCGTGATCGATGTCCGAGGGGTTTGCGAGATGTGACGTCAAATGCACCATCTTACGAGGGGAGCTTTGTGTTATATAGGCCAACTGTGGCCATTTCCTTACCATTGTCTCTGTATGGATAAGTACGGATAAAAGAGGACCGTTATTATTCAAGATGCCTAAGTTTCTCCGCAAATCCTCCGCAATGTACCCAAAGTGACAACCCGACAGCCCCCATCAACCGAGTACTTATGCAACACGCGACACGCAAAGGCTTTTACGAAGCAACAACTCCTCGTGAATATCCCTCCTTATAAATGCTCTTTGCTAGAGACTTAAGAATGCTCAGGCAGTTGCATCTTGAAGGCATGGGCAGGCAATTGCTCTTAGGCTGCAACAGTGACACCTCATAAGACCTCATAAGACCTCATAAGACCTATGGGTCAGAGTGCAAGAGCACAATAGCATAATGGATATATGTGTCACCTGCAAACGACAATGGCTGAATAGGGACCGCAACAATAAGCGAATAACAATGGGGCAACAATGGAGCAATGCAAGTGATCATTGTTGCATATGGCCTTATCATCAGCAGTGTTGTGACAACCACATTCTCCACATTCTCTGATATGGAGTTCTTTATGATCACATAGCACATAGCGACACTCTCAACAACCCCGTTCCTCAAGGGCAAAACGTTAAATTTGTCAACACGGGTAGGGGCCAAATATATTTAGTTGAAATGATGTAGATATGCATTACGTGGCATGGAAAAATTGGTAATGACAATGTCTTCAATGTCATATCGTAAAGTAAACATTGCGACTGAGTAACCAAACGTGTGATGGTGTCATCATGTGGCATGACCCAGTATTGAGGCAGGGCCAAATACACGTTAGTGAGATGTCAGCTAGCTGTCAGAGGGATGTCATCGACATGTCAGCAATACGTGACAATGTTTACATGGACTCACCTCTTGCAGAGACCGTGTGCAGGGGAGTTCCCACAGGTAAGTGATCCGTGTTTCCCGGGCGGGCCACATCGGCCGGGGGTTCGTCATTGACCCACACGTACACATTGGTAGTTGTCTTATTTTGGGGTTGGACGACACACACATCCGGTTGGACGCCCATGACAAGTTCTGCCGAGGACGAGACGCCCGACAGACTAGCCCCTCGGCTGCTGTCCCCCTTTCCGCTGCTCCCTCCGTCTCCGCCCTGGGGGCCCTGGAGGGAGGAAGAGGGGCTCACGGGGCTCTCGGGGGTGGTGGGGGAATTGGAGGAGGACAAGGCGAGTGCTTCTGAAGACGGTTGCTTCTTGTGGTAGTAGACGCGAGTTCGGGGTCGGCTGTAGGTAGGAGCCCCACCCATGACACGTGCTACGGAAGATGCATGGCGCGACAGCATCCCTCCTCCATCTCTCTGCATCTAACTCAACTGCTCCTCCTCATGCGACTCTTCGTTCAGCGCTCTTGGTGCAGCTCCTTTGCCTGGTCCTTTGACTGGCTCCTTTGACTGGCCATGCATCACTCGGCTGCTGCTCCGCCTGCCTCTGCTTCCCCCTGCATCCCCATCAGTGGCCATCACAACAGCAGCTGATCAGCAGCAGCAGCAGCCCACAGGTGGCGCCAATCAATACAGCCAGGCTGTCCCAGGCAACATGGCCAACCACTGGTAACCTTATTGGGCCAGAATGCAATCTAACCACTCTCCCTCACAGGGCTTGCTCACAGTGTGTCAAGGACGGAAGGTCTTGGGTTAGCTGGGTTTAATATTGGAGGAAATGGCCTAAGATGCCACCACAGATCTACCACATCCAAATTGGTATTGTGTCAGATGAAAGAGCTCCCTCCAGGAGCAATGCTTGCAAGCAGCAGATCGATTCCTTGCTCACCTTCACTACTCTCCTCACCTGCTTCTATTTCTGCTTTTATTTCTGCTTTTATTTCTGTCTGATGTAAATTTAGCCCAGTGCTCCTCGGCAAAACGTACATTTTTCATGAGCAATAATGGCTGTATAAATCATAGCTCAACCTGTCTGCAAATAGGTCTACTTAAAATCCATGTTTATGAACACGTCAAAACATGCACAGTGGCCAATAAACTTTTAAACCAACTGCAATTAAGTGCATTGTAAATAACGTTCCAGGAATGAGACAGCTAAAATAAATGTACTTCAGGAGTGATCTAGTTGCTGGCAATCTTTTTAAATGTTAAAATGCTCTGTTTACTTTGCCAGAATGCAAAATAAACAGATGCAGAATTGCAGATTGGCCAAGTGTACCTCAATATTTTGGTTTAGACTTTAGAGCTTAAATCAATATTTCCCCTACAATACAATTACATCGACACCAAACTTGCTGCAAGGAAACACACTTTCAGTACTTCAATTACCATACAATATTTTTATTACAATTTTACTGAGAACAGTCCTTGGAACCTTCGACCAAATAAGGTGATGAGTGAGTTTGTGTTTTACGCCTCATCAGCACCGGTGTGGGCTATTTAGAGGCAACCGACCAAATAAAGAAATCCTGATTAATAATATTATTCCTGCCACACAACTTAACCTACAACAGTAACAATAGCATGGAATCTTGACTCTGTGGCCTGTCTATCCCTCATCAATGCATCAGATGCTCTCTCTGACCAGCTAGAGTAGAGCCTAGATGTCACTTGACAAGTTGGGCATGGCAGGAGGAAATAACAGTTGCCAGCAACACAACCACATGTGGTGATGCAAAATGACAAAGGCCATTCTGTGAAAATCATCTAATAGTTAAGACAAGTATTTAACAAGGCTAATTTCGAAATGTACTTTTTTTTAAAATTCCAGATTTATGCAAGTGACCTCAACTCCTCAAGGGTCCAGCTGGCTGCTGGTCAGAGAGAGCATCATAGGCATTGATGAATGGTAGACACTACTAGACAGGCCTCATTGTCAAGATTCTCTGCTTTGGTAGGTCAATGATCAAGTTAAGTTGAGTGGCAGACAAAATAGATGAGCTGGGAAGGTTCTCGGAAGAAGTTTGGTTGTTATTTTGTATCAATCTAACTTTAACTAGATCCAAAAGTGTCACAGCCTCATGTGAAGCTAGCTCCTGGGTTCAGTTACCAATCAATGAATTAAGAATTATCTGCAACCCTATCTAATCAATCCTTATTGTTTTAAAAAAGTAGATCAAGTCAGAACGAGTAAATGAGGCAAAGCGATAAGACCAGTAAACAGTCAACTCATAAAATGAAGAGAACATGGGGCGATCAATCTGCAATATTCATGTTTTATTGATCAATGACCCATTTCAGGAGGATGGCCAATTACTAGAAAACAAGTTCCTCAAAATAACAACTGTGTCAAAAATATGGCAGACTGTGAACATCCATAAATCAAAGCAGAGGACAAATAGCTGGAGTTGGAAGTCATGAATATGATCAAGGGACTTGCTGGTATTCGTGTAACATGGAATTTCCTAAACTTTAATCTCTGGGAATCAACTCGAAATGATAAGATTGGCAACTGATATGTTTTAATTCAAAATATTCATAGTTTGGTGTTCTAAAAAGATTTAAATATACTCCCATTGGAGGTCCTACATGGAAGTTTTTAATGTGATTTCGTCGCTGATAAAATTAGGAATGTCATCGATAAGTATTTCTTGTCGATACGATTATTCGCAGGAAACTTATCGATATTCGATATGTATCGATATCTCCAAACTTGGAGTAGTCTTCGAGGAAAGCTCATAAATTTTATTGCAGGAGGACAGATACGTCTTCTAAATTGCTATTAGACATTTTAATCTATTTCTGTCATCAATACTCTGCCTTGAACTCTTCTCTTATGGATAGGAACAGTGCATAATTGTCAATCCAGAGACACACATGACAGCAGAATGTTATTATAGCAGCTAAAAATAGTGAAAAAGACGGTGTCGATACGTATCGATAAGGTGAACTGTCATATCGATACGTATCGATCGATAAGAAGTTACCGATGCATCGATTATTGGCTTATCGATGACATTCCTAGATAAAATTGTGTCTAAAGATAAACATCTGTTTCAAAACCAAATGTCGAAGAATACAGACTGGTTCAAATTCAATAACCTTCACCACCATGTTCAAAATGTAGGGATTGTCTCAACTGGAATTGACCAGACAATACTGTGACACAGTTCAGACTACAAGAGCTGGAAGCAATGGCTTCACCAGATCCTGCAGCAAAAGCACTGCAGCCTGAAGCCAGCAGGCAGGCAACTGCATACTGCGGATGAAACATTGCAGGTGCTGACATCTCGTGTTTATAGCAACATGAGAACATTCTCTATCGCTTCCATGATGGTTCAAGGCAGACAACATTTACTAAGCCCGACAAATGACAATTGCGAGACCGAAATACAGGCATCCGAAGACAAATAATCTGACATATGGTTCATCCTTAACGGATTTTTTTCCTTGTCTTGTAAAAGATGG
Source organism: Platynereis dumerilii (assembly GCA_026936325.1). Classification (NCBI taxonomy): domain Eukaryota; kingdom Metazoa; phylum Annelida; class Polychaeta; order Phyllodocida; family Nereididae; genus Platynereis; species Platynereis dumerilii. Next base: position 4,990,543 of record JAPTHN010000029.1, read on the forward strand.
TAAACTCTTGTGGTAATGAGTTCAGGTGCTCTCGCGGCAAAGGATGAAACATCCGTCCAAAATGGGCGCCGTGGCCCGGTAGAAAAGAAGCCTGCTAAACGAGACGTTGCAGGTTTTAATCCCAGCTATGCAATGGGGGAACTGAGCAGATGGACCATAAACCTTGGCTCCACTCATCCCAGGTGTAAATGGGTACTCAGTGGGGGAAATTATCAGCAGCTCATGACAACTGGAAGTCATGAGCATCTCATGACAAGTGAGTTAGTGGTCCACTAATTGGCTGTATCACCCAGGTGTCAGCACAAGTCTGCCCCAACTTGTCCACCCCAGCCTTCAGAAGTTCTGCACCCCTCCACCCCCCTCTATTCACTGAGAGGGTTGGGGGGGGAGGGAGCCAGGGTCAAGAACTACACAAGACAGTTGATGAAGTGACACAGCTGCTCCCTTCACAAAAATCACCCCCTTCCCAGCTTGGACAAGTTAGACCAAGCTCCTTGGTAGTTATGCCATGGAACAATCACACATTGGTCCATGGTTGTGCCCACTAAATGCTTCCTACATTCACCCCTTTAACACACACCTCTTTAAATTCCTGCCAATAAAATTTTAATATAATAGTGTGTATGTAAGAATAGCTAAGCATGTTATTTCATTTATTACATGTTTAAACACTAACATGCTAAGTATTTTTGGATAACCTCACTCACCTACATTACACTAGTAATTTAATTCCTGTTGCATAGTAAAGTCCTAATGGGTGTAAAATCATGGCAGGTACCTGCCATGGTAAAATGCAGTTCAGGGAGATATTAGTTCACTTGACAAGAGGAGAGGGCTGTTTATTTATCTAATCAGTTACAGACCCTGACTCAGTACCCCCCCCCCCCCCACATGGCCCTGTAGGAATTTGTAAAGACAGAGACAGCTCTCATTCTTTTTTCTTCTTCCAGGAGTTCATAAAATGTTATTGTTTTCCATGATCAATTTAACCAACAACCCCTATAGATCTATTTATTAAGCACAACATTCAGTCACCAGTTGTTAACAAAATAAACATGCTGTCCCTTGTGATGCCTGTGCAATTATTGTTCACTTTTCATTGGTCATTTATTAATGTCATAGGTGTTTATAAAAGTGATAACTGGTAAGGCCATTTGTGTCCTGGCCATTGTGTGACTTTTTGTTCTCTAAAATTTTGGGTTATAACACTGTTGTCCTAATCTCACCCATCTCTTTAGGATGTTAAGACTGACTGACCTTTTGATTAATTTTTACCTGTTTAGAGAGCTTGGCTTTCTGTCTGAGATATTTGTGTGCCCACTATTCAATTGATGTGAGGTTATAGGTTCAGAGTCACTGAAGGAATGGCTCACAATACTCAACTTGCAATTAGCAGATCAGCATGAGACTGTCCTGGCTGGCAGAGGACAGGGTTCAGTCCTGGTTGACAGATGACAAGTGTGTGGGGCAAGAGAAATTCCACTGGACAACCAGTATACCATGTGTAGTGGCCAGATAGGTGTGAAATGTGAATACAAACAGATACCCAGCAAAATCACCCATGCATCGGCCATCTAATCATGGACTTATTTTCACTCTAAAAACTATCTATACTTATCTCTATCTTTAATTATGCATGCAATTATTGTGTACCAGTACCCCGTAAGCTTATGGTACTGCAGGGGCGGATCCAGAAAATGTTGGATGGGGGGGGGGGGGGGGTTACAACTGAAAATGTACTGAATAATGTTTTTTTTTTAACATTAAAATGTACTGGCCAAAGGGGGTGGGGGGTTTGAACCCCCTAAACTCCCCCTCCCCTGGATCCGCTACTGCACTCAGTGAACTATGTATACTTAAATAATGAATATATTTTGATAGGCCTGGATGGTAGATCTAGATAGATAAATATAAAATGTAGATAGATAGATAGATAGATAAATTGATAGCTGTTATTGATTAGCACAATGAAAGATAGTTCTCTATAATTTATTGATAGCTGTCATTGATTAGCACAATGAAAGATAGTTCTCTATAAATTAATGAACTTAAGAACAAGTCACTTCACACCATCAGATTTGCATGGCACTGAAGAACTTTCTAATCAATATTCTGTATTTTATCTTCAATGATTCACTGTTGAAATTATGTGGAAGATTATTTTCCCAGATGACAGAGCTCTGGGAGACTGACTTCAAGACAACAACCCTCTCTATATCCCAAAGAGGTCACATCAGGGGGTCTTAGAAGTTGACAGTGGAATGCCTATCATGTTAATCAGCTGAGTTATCACTATCAGGATTTCTTGGGTGACAAAATGAGTATTCAATAGCATGCATGGTAGATACAGGGGCACTGAGCTTATCAAAGATTGACTACCTCTTGAAATTTCCAACATTTTTGATTTGTGATTAAATATGCCTGGAAGAGGAGTTAGCATTCTTACTCAAACTGAATTAAAATTAAGGCTTATAATGTGTGTTGTTTTCTTATGTTAAAATTAGTATGAATTTATGATTTTTAATTCTAAAAACATCAGGTCTTAGTATTAACAATTATTGAAAATATAAATATCTAAAAGTACCAGTTAGTAAGAATTGTCAGAACATAATTCTGTGTTTCATTTTATTTATTCACAGGGAAATAAGCCTACCTCTGATGCCTATATTAATTGCCTATATGTCATCAAGATATGTTGTGCCATTCAAGCTTTCGTGACATCACAGTATTTAATGAAGTTTTTAATTACTGTACTTTTTAGCAAATTAATAGACAATAATAAGCACTCTTCTTGCCTATAGACTTAGCTGTTGGTTCAATCTGGCACTTATATGTGACTGCTTTCATTGTACTGTGTAGTATGATTGTACTGCATTTACAAGACTGCTTTCATTGCACTGCAGTCTATAGGAATGAGTTATGCAAATGATCACCAACAAGTATGCAAAAAATTAACTCACAAAATGGAGAATGAATGTTTTCTTTATAATGTGTGGTTGGAGTTCTTGTTTTTATGGATTAATAAAGTAATTTAAATTGATTGAATAAAAGTTCCTTAAGATATATTAACCTTAGGGGAAGGCCCTAAAACCCCCCTAAAGATTCTTTAGAGTCTAGACCCATTAAGCAGTGCCTAGAAGGCCCTCTTCTAGGGAAGCATATTAGGGCCATAGTTGAAAGAAAAACTTTTAAACAGTGATCTCTATGAATGGATAGGCTCGATCCCATTGGCTGCTACGTAACGTCACGAGCTGGCCTGGTGCCACCATGTTACTGGGAACCATGCAACGTCAACAAAGGCACGTGGGTTGACTGAACCTGTTCTCGTGACTGTTTATGGCTTATTACCCCATTGGTATCAATCTTGTGTCAATGAAACACTGTTCTACACAATGACAACAATGTTCCCCGTCATTCTGTGTCTTCAAGTACTCACTTTGACATGATCCTCCAACAGAAATGAGTTGCCTGGTGAAGTAATGAGGCAAAAGATGCTATCTTCTGACATGTTTATTTTTGATCAATAAAGGATTTTTAAAATAATTAACTATTTCAGGGTGTGTTTCAATATTATTATGTTACATTTGAGGCTCTAGAGACGCAAAACCAAAAGTATTTAATTTTTGTAGGCAACCAAATTGCCTCTTAAAAATCATCAATTTAAGGCTAAATTTAGCACAAACAATAAACTAGAAGCGGGAATGGTGGCCAGAACTTTAAATCTTTTAAATAATGTTGAACTGTTGTTCTTAATTTTACGGAAATGTGCTTTGTATATTTAATATATTTTTCTCCAGTTTAGTGACAGGCTAGATGACACACTGGAGTGTGGTCTATACAGCGCCCTACAGGCCAGCTGTACTTCCCCTCCTCCCAAAGAATCAACTGGTTGGCCAGTAAAAGTGTAATATTTAACAGTGACTGAATCAGACACTTTGAGTGGTGTTTCAAAATGCTATTAAATTTTATCATCTCATTGGTCTTGGGGGGCCTTGGCTACCTAGGACCCCCCCCCCTGGAATATTTCTGAGAAGTCTCATACTCTGAAGAAATAATTGTATCTAGTTTGCCGTGAATTAAACACAGGAAATAATTTGCGTTGAGGGGCTAGGAAATTTTGGTTTAAAAAAAAACAACTAGTTTGAGGCTCACTGCTAGTTGGCACTTATATAAATATGACTTTTGTTCATTCAGCCAGTCATTTTTCTAATTACAAAACATTTTTACAGAGGCAAAATGTAGCAACTGAGTGAAAGATCTGAGAGCTTTTGTATTAACCATTTAAATTTCTAAATAGGCAGATAGGCCTGTGATGTTATCATGGTTCATGTAATTGCATTAATTAATTTAGCCTCAAAGTTCAGTTTAGTATACTTTTTTGTATGTGTGTATGTACGTAGTTGAATTTCAATATGGTTTACAGGTCTACAGGATCCAGGAATTTTCTGATTGACAGGTTGAAAAATTGGTGAGGCCCGTTGGGTGTAAATAACATAACATAATCATTGCAGTCATTAACTCAGGCGCCAATTCCCTGAAAAAAAAAGTTGACTTCGAGGCAGTAGGCTTCATTTTAAAATTGGATAACAATTTGAAGAAAATATCTGCATCAATTTAAGAGGTCAGAATGAAGTTCAGGAATTTTAAAAACAGTCAGCTTCTGGGGGCCTTAAGTAACCTCTGCTTTTGCAGACCTCCCGTCGCCTGCCTGACTTCGCCATATCTACTTTTGTATAATGAACATAAATGTTATTGGTAACCCAAAGATGAGAGCTTCACACTCCCTTGCAACTTGACAAATATTATCCAAAGTAAAAAAAAAGTTTGTTTATTCTGATCATGGCATAAACATTATACACAAGTTTGTATAACTATCACTTACAGAAATTCTTGAAAAAAAAACAAAAAAAAACAGCATTTTTAGCTCTTATGCCATGCAAAACTTCCATGAAGGAAAAATAACCTTGAAACTGCTCAGAAGTCATGTCCAGCAACATAAAATAATTATGTTGGTTTCTGCGGGCGAAAAAGTGGGCCCCACACCGTATAGGCTTCGGCCCCTCCGGAGTCAGGGCCGCGCCAAGGTCATCTTGAAGAATCCCCCCCCCCCCAACATGTTTCTGGCTACGCCCCTGTCCTCCAGTGTTGCTGATCTCCATGTGATGATGAGTTATGAGAAGACTGGGAATCTTGCACATACCCTATTAAAGTATTGGCCTAGTGGCGGATACCAATTTAAACAAAGATTACTGCCTAGGGCCCCCCCATAGACCACCAAGATTAATAGTAGTAGCATTTTGAAGAAAAATTGTGATAATGCGGGCCCGCTACTGCCGAAAAGCGTCCCTCCCCCCCAGACTATCGTGTCTGGATCCGCCACTGTGCCCAGGGTATTTCAGTTGCCCTAGCATAGAATACTGAATACAACTCGCCTCCATTTAATGTCCCATGGACTTGAACTGAAGTAAGTTCAAGGGGTATGAACCCACTCCCTCAGATAGATAGATAGATAGATAGATAGATAGATACACAGACAGGGAAAGTGCAGCCATCTAAGCCCAGTTCCGGGCGTCAGGAGGGGTTGATGATGAGATCGGAGACAAATCTGGAGTCCTCAACATGTTTCACATTTACCCCATCTGAGGGATCGTTTGCATGCCCAGCACAGACACTGATACGAGGGGCCGCTAATTTAATGTCTTATCCAGCTGAGATTTTGCTTATGACGGTCGTTTAAATATTTCGGTTTCCCGTTTGGGTTCGAACCCATGTAGACAAAAAACTTTAACCACTGTGCAACCGAGCTGGCAGCTGCCATTAGATGCTCAAACAGGCGCTCTTATTCATTAGGCCAATTTTGCCCATCACAGACCAAAATATCAGAAAGACATTGTGAAGAGGTGATGGTTATCACAATTAACAAAAAACTCTTGACTCTGCCAATATAAACAAAGATTACTGCATAACTAATTTGAAACATATAGGCCTTCATGACGGCATCATGATCTTCAAGACAAAATATAATCTAGGACTGATTGCTTGTAACCATCAAGCTTCCATACTGTTTAAACTGTAGATCGAGAGCAGAACTTCTGTCTAAATTGACCTATATTTAACAAACCTCCTATTTCTATTATACTCAAAAGTTCATTTTTCTTTTTTAAAGCCCTTGTAACACAGATATTATTAATAAACACAAGTCTTGTGGTTGTTTAGTATAAGTGCCTTTAATGTTACATTTATGAAAATATACAGTTGTAGAAAATATGACACAAAATGATATTCTAACGATAGGAATTAATAGCAAAATTTTTTTTTCGAATAAAGCTATGCTATGCACCATGTACAGAGCTAGCATAAACGAAACAGGCTGAGTGAACTACAATGTTGGCTCTAACGATAGACTCAGACTCAGACTCAGACGTAATTTATTTCAACATTATACAACATTAGATTAAAAACAAACAAATGTATAAAGAGAGAGGAGACCCTCCCAAAGCACTATGTGCCGCTACTGGAGGGCCACCTATACATCATAATTATTTTATACTTCTACCAAGCGCGTCCATGTGAGTCGTGAGGCATCCAGATCCAACATTGCCCTTCAGGTTTAATTAGTTAAAAAAAGAAAGTAATTCAAGTTTTTGAACGGAATAAGATTTTTATATGGAATAGTATTGAATACTAACTCAGTACAGATATGTTCCTAGGAGGTATAAAGGTGCACTTCTTATGTTCTGTTGCAAATATAGCAGTCTCGAATATCACAGTCACATGAATAATTACTTATTATCTTATTTTTGGTATAATTCTTGAAACCATCAAGTGAATGAGTATATATTTTGTCTTTAATAGAACGATCTGAAATATTGTTAAAGAATTGTGAAATTTTGTATCTGATGGATTGTTTTGCAAATTCATGACTAATTGTAGGTAAATGAAAACTATTTTGATTTCTGACATAATGATCATGAATATTCTGTGTTTTTATAAATATACCTGAATGAAAGTATCCCGGCAGCATTCCGTTCTCCAGCTTGAAGCAAAACTTAAAAGCATGCAGTGCACATATGTCATGACATTTTAGTATATTTAATTTTTTAAATAAAGGACTTGTATGGGCATTATATCTGCTACATGTAATAATTCGTATAGTCTTCTTTTGAAGTGTGAACAGTTTCTGACATTTTTTCTCCCATAATAGTGAACCATAATTTAGATGAGGAAGTATAAGTGAATTATATAAAGTCAAGAGAATGTTTTTCGGGAGGAAATGCTTCAATTTGTTCAGTATACCATTAACTTTGGAAATCTTCTTGGAAATAATATTGATATGATAATGCCATTTTAGATTAGAATCAAGATGTATTCCCAAGAAGTTAAAATGAGAGACAAACTCAATTTGGTGATCATCAATATATAATTTTGGGTAATGAACTGTCTTTTGAGGTGAATGGAATAACATGGACTTAGTTTTCTGGCAGTTAAGAGACAATTTATTGACTTTCATCCAATTACTTATTTGTTTTAGTTCAAAATTAATGTTATCATCTACTGCAACACCAAAAGAATTCAAAGATGCACAGAGAGATGTATCATCTGCATAGATTATAGGTTTGAATTTGTCACATACAACAGCTAGGTCATTAATATAAATAATAAAGAGCAGTGGGCCAAGTATTGATCCTTGCGGGACCCCTGTAGAGATCAACATGGATTCCGAAGATGTCTCATTGTACTGAACATACTGATGTCTATTTCGCAAATAACTTTTTAATAGTTTTAGAGAATTGTCTTGGAAGCCATAGTAATGTAATTTATGAAGTAAAATTTGGTGATCTATTGTGTCAAAAGCTTTAGATAAATCTAGAAATATTGTTAAGGGAGTGTGGTCTTTGTCCATTTCTGTCAATACTTGGTCTATTAATTCTAAAGCGGCAAATTCAGTAGAATGATGACTCCGAAATCCATGTTGACTCATGTAAAGCAATTTGTTGTTGCTGAAATGCTTAAAAATTTGTTTATGCATTATTTTTTCAAATACTTTGGACATGCTAGGAAGAATGGAAACCGGTCTATAATTACTGAAGTTTTTATTATCATCTTTTTTATATAGTGGAATTATTTTAGCCGTTTTCATTGAATCAGGAAACTTTCCCTCTGAAATTGACATGTTTATTATGCTCCTCAAAATATCTGCAACCTCGTGTTTGATATACTTTAAAATTTTGTTGGACAGACGATCATGGCCGAAACTTGTCTTAGTTTTCAAAGAATCTATGGTTTTTATTATATCTATTGTCTCAACATGTTCAAATTGGAAGGTATTTAAGGATGGTGTCTTTAAGTATCTTTTGAAGTCACAGTTTTCGGGTTGCTCTATTTCCAGTGCTAATTTTGGTCCTATGTTTACGAAGAAAGTATTGAAACCATTAGCTATTTCTTCATGATCGTATAACTTAGTATTATTGTTCATAAAATATTCTGGGAAATCAGTTTTAGGCTTGGATTTGTTAATAATTTCCTTGATTGTTGACCATGTATTTTTGATGTCATGCTTAAATTTTGAGAAACAATTGTTATAGTGGATTCGCTTGGCTTGTCTTATACCTTGCTTTAGTATCCTATTATATGTTTGTAAGTTAAGTTTAATGGACTGATAAGAGGGGTGCTGACTGTCTATAGATTTCAATTTCTTATACAATTTGTCTCTGTATTTGATAGAATGCATGATTCCTGTTGTGATCCAAGGACATTTTCTATGCTTATATTTATCAAACTTACATAATTTCATTGGTAAAAATTTATCCATTGCTTCTGTAATTGTATTTTGCAAATTATCATACTTCTCATTAACATCAAAGTTAGAGTCAAAATGGACATTTAACTTTTCAGCTAAATAAGTCTTAAAATCAATCATAGATTGAGGTTTGTTATTGGAAATCTTTACATACCTTACATTCTTGGTTTTTCCACACAAGTAATCTAATGTAACAAAATAAGGCAAATGGTCAGAAATGTTTTGGAGTAGAATACCTGCTGTTGTATGTGAGAAATTGTCAGATATTTTAATGAGAAAATTATCAATTAAAGTCCCAGTCATTTCAGTTAACCGTGTTGGATAAGAAATCTTGGGAATATAACTATTTGAAATCAAGTTATCTAAATATCCATTGATACTGTTATTATTTCTGAATTTTAATAAATCAATGTTGAAGTCACCTGTGATAACAACATGCTTGAAGTTTTTCAAGCTACTGAACAAATGACTCATTTCCTCCGTGAAAGCATTAATTACATCTGCGTTTGAGCTAGGAGGTCTATAAATATTTCCTATTATCAATTGCTTTTTAAAGGAACCTTTCAATTTCACAGAAATAAATAAGGAATCAAAATTATCAGACTCATCTAACTCTAAGATGTCATAGTCATAATCACTATGTAAATATATTGCTACACCACCATGTGCACTACATGCTTTACCCTTTGAAATGAGATTATATCCATCAAGCTGGAGAAGGGAAGTGTCCGAGTCACGGTTCAACCAAGTCTCCTGTAAGCAAAAAGCACTGATATTGACATTTGAATTGTTATACATTTCGTAATATGATCTCAACTGTGAATATTTTGCATTGAGAGACTGTGTATTTAAGCTGATTAAAGTAAAGGAATCTTTTTTTTTGTCCAGTAATTTAACAAAGTCTTCACTTTCATAGTAGGGAGAGTTACTAAATAGTGTAGGAGAATCACACTCATCTAAAAGAACACTTTCAGTATTTTCATCAATCAGATGACACAAAGAGAGGTGATCACATTCCGTTGCAAAAAGTTCATTGATAGAGCTAGCCATTTTTAACAGTTATCAAACAATGTAAATAGAGAAAAGGCAGTTGGATGCTGGAATCCTGGTCACACACATGGGCGCACTTGGTAGTCAGCAAGACACAATCAAGAAACCACAGGCACGTCTGAAAATATATGTAAATTAAAATTAAGTTTTTTACAAACAAAACACATAAATAAGTAATCATAATGTTAAAAAAATAATAATAATAAGAATTTCTCAGGGCAGGGACAACCAACATTTATGTGACAAAAAATTCCTACAAAGAAGTGTTTCCTTATTAATTGATCAGTGTTGCATATCAATTTCAAATAATATAAACATGTTCAATGAAAACAAATAAATTTTCAAACACAGATGATTACTCAAAGTTCTTAACAGTTTCTCACAATCCTACTTGTATAACTGTTTTTCAAACACACAGCAAACAAACAATTATGTTATTGTAATCTGTCAACAAAAATTTTAAGTTATGCAATAAAAATATCAACCAACCAAACAATTATGTTATTATAATCTGTCAACAAAATTTAAAGTCATGTAATTCAAATATCAACCAGTGTTAATAAAACAAATATAATTGCATTTATTATTTGAATTAACTAAAAAATATAAATATTATCAGTATATAACTGTACACACATCATTGGAAAGTCTCAGACACCATTTAATTTATATTTAACATCTTCAATCAATCCTTCTATATTTGAATAATGTATGAAAAAGTTCTGCTTTTGCTATACTATAATGTATAACATATTCACAGGGATATCATTTCGAGGTTATGGGACAATTTGTTCAACTTGTGAAATATTCAAAACTTACATTTCTATCCAGAACAGTCCATTTATTATATACATCAATTTTTTTATCGCCTCATTTTTCCGTTACCTATTAAAACAAATTCTAAAAAAAAAAAAAATATGACTTTGACAGAACAGTTAATTCAAAATCATTATCGCAAAGTAATATTGTCGGATGTGTATTATTATACAAGACACACATATCATCAACTCGACAAAAAATTGAGGATAGTGGACTTTAACAAATCCCACTAGTTTCTAACAGGCACACCAAACTAATCATAACAAAAACAGTTACAAACAAACAGTGTATCAACGAATCTGTGAAGTTGGAACTTATTTGTTAGTCAGTCAAATCTAATATATAAACACATCGTTGGTCAAAAAGCAACAGCCAAACAACACTGTCACACTGATATTTATGCTTTGAGAAACAATTCATTATCAACTGTCTTTCCATCAATTTTACAAAATTGTATGTTTTGCTATAAACAATAAGTTAGCAAAAATGAAATATTTTTTACTTTACACAAAAAACGCACATTTTTACATTTTAACAAAATTGCATGTTTTATACATTTTAATTCATTATCAGCTGTCTTTCCATCAATTTTACAAAATTGTATGTTTTACTATACAATAAGTTAGCAAAAATGAAATATTTTTTACTCTACACAAAAAAACGCACATTTTTACATTTTAATAAAATTGCATGTTTTATACATTTTACAAAAAATGAAGTAGTTTACTAATAATAATTGCATGTTGTTTTTACTCTTTTACAATTTACATACTTCAAAAAAATGTAAATAGATTTAATTTCTGTTTAGATGGAAGAACTACAAATATCACTTTTCATTTTTGCCATTTTTAAATTAGATGCTTTTGCATATTTACATTATAGAAAACATGTAGTAAGTAGTTTATGTCTTCAATTTTACATGTCTTTTTTCTATGCTTTCAAATGACTCAGCCTTGCTCGAACAGCCATGAGTATATCTCCAAGGGTATTTTTGCCTAACCAAGGATTAGCGATTGACTGATCTGTTATTTCACTGAGGGGTAAACCAATTCCCCAATACTTGTCTCTTGAGGCTTCCACTAAGGTTGTTTTGTCAGTTTTCAGCAGAAAGTTCCTAGCGGCAATGTTTTGCTGAAACTTTGCCGCACAGGCACGAGTCATTACATTTTTTGCTTCCGGGATCCATTTGGTTTCGTCAATAGGAATTACTACATTCTCACACACTCAAGTGAAATTGGCCCAAGTAGGCCTATTTTGATAATGCGTTAAGCAATAAATAAGCATCCATCCTGTTTTAGTTTCAAGTTACAATACTCAATATAACTATGACAATCACTATAATGTATATATATATATATATATATATATATATATATATATATATATATATATATATATATATATATATATATACAGAAATTGTTAGGCCTATCGCATTTACACCTTGTTGAGCACTGCAGCCACTGCTCTGCTGCTAGGCAGGGATGGTTCCTACACAAATTCATAATGCATTATCTCAAAACCAAGTATATTGAAACCAGTCCTACATCTCAAACAATAAGTCATTTACAAAATAAAAAGTTTGTTTAGCAACAAAAACAAATCAAATTTTTAGTCTGAACAAGTGGACCAAAATATTTAAAAGTCAGATTTTTATCTTGAAAATGTCTATCATTAATTCATTGACAAGTTCTCATGCTAAAAATGTTCAACAGAAGAATCTTATTTTATAAATCAATTATTATTTCATTTATCTAATTCCAATTTCCTAGGCATGGTTGATTGAATATTAGTCAAAACATGTTTTTTATCATCAAATCATGATTTATTTGACTAATTTTTCATTTTAATTGAAAATCATTTGATTTTTAAAATCTAAATAAAATCTATACAAATTTTAAACATGTTCCTTGATCACAGTAAATTTTGTGTTCCTTATGATTTTCCTCAATGGTCCCAAGAACTGCATTTTTAAAATAAATATTTTGAAGCAGTCAACTAAAAATGTCAAGTTGTGCAGAATCTTGTCCCTTATTATGATAGGGCTTATTGTGCGGCAGATACTTCAAGCTGCTTTTCAAATATATATATTTCAAATTCATACTATGACTAAGTAAAACAATCAGAAAAATCTTGATCGCGTGAATAGGTCTAATGGTAGGACTGCACAATAAATCGCAAATTTATCGTTATCGCAATATCAGGTAGGGTGATAAATCATAATGTTATCGCACAAAGAGGCGATAAACAAATTTTAAAATTTTCCTGTATTTTTGCCCAAAAAGATACTCACGAAATTCAAACTTTTTACTGCAGTTTGTGAGTTTACGGGTAAATCTCTTGCTTGTGAATTTATCGCACAATTTATCGACATTGCGATATGAGACGTAGTTATCGCATCTCAGCCTATTATTGTGCAGCCCTGTCTAATGGGAAGCAATGGCCTTCATAATGCCAACCAAATGAAACCATACTTCAGGACAAATATGAATTACAAGCAAGACACATTTCAGTGAAGTCAAACAAAGATTAACAAGGTGTGACAGTCACAAAAGCTTCAAATTTACACAATAAATATTCAGTGGTCTTGTAGATTGATTGACCCTTGGCTTCTAAGTCAGGTTTTCAGGTCAAGAAATAATTTCAAATTGACAAAAACACATCAGCCACAACATGACTCTATTTATACATAATTAAATAGCACACACACTTAACTTCTCAAACAAGTATTCATATGAAATATGGAAAATTGTGAATTTCTTCCTCTTTTAAGTGCTAACAAAATGATATTGTGCACAATAATGCTGATAAGTGGCGTTGGGTCTCAGGACACCTAATAAGGAGCTTAAGTCAGTCGTTTTTTAGGAAGCCGAAGGAGTCCGTTGTTGGTTCACTTGATAGATCCGACTTAGCAGCACTGACTTGGCCTTCTATTTAATCACTGGGGTGACAGCCCAAAAAGAATGTCTTTGTCATTCTTCTAAAGTTGTTCAGATCTTCATTAGGCCTATATTGAGAATTAGTAGCAGCTGGAAGAAGATTTCCGGAATTGTCTGATGTTCAGTTTAACTGGTGTTAATCCAAATTGATGCAATAGCCACACAATTGTCAATTTCTCAGATAGAGTGGAGTGTACTGTACACTGGTACTGCGGTGTGTAAGGTGGACTAAACAGCCGAGTGTATTAACAATCCTTATATTGTTTCAGTCTGATATTCACCATATTTGACAGACACAATGAAATTTCGTTTTGTCGAATTTGGAGGACAGTGATGAAATTCTGTGTATGATCCCACACAGAGGAACCTCTGAACCTGGGTTATGACAATATATTTCAGTCTAGGAAGTGTTTTCTAGATGAGTTATGCGAAGTAATGTGGGATGGTTTTGAAGGTGTCCGTCATCCCAACTGCATGAGTCTGAAATCATCAACCCGTCCTTCTGCTCTGGCTGGTCTTATAACAGGCACCCTGTAAAAAAACAAGAAAAGAAATATAGTATAGGGCTTTGATATTTATTAACATTTTTATGAGAAAAATAAATGTAATTTAATGACATTTAGTTAAGTACTACATTTATTGGTTTATATATATATAGTCATTTACATTACTTATTCAAATAATATCAATCCAAGGCCTATTATATCCTCCTACTGCAAATTTAATGGTAATAATATTTAACCAAGGACCAACTTGGCACTTGTGTCTAACTCTTTCAAGTATTTTGGCCTCTTCTGTATTTGTTGAAATGCTCACATGTTGATTGCACTTGAGAATAACACCTCTGAAGTTCACATGATGTGACACATCAATACCAATCAGGAACCATTATAAGCAATTGTTCAAGGGCCCAATTGGCTTATACAAACTCCTATACAGGTATATATGCCACTCACAACCCATCCATGTCATAATTCTGACCCCAGACAGTGCTGGGATAGGCTTAATTTGCAGTAAAATGCCCTTCATAGTGCAACAGCACGGCGGCAAATACAGCCAAAAACGGCGATAATTGATGTTTACTTACTTGTGAAATGTGTTTTCACCTTCCTTAGAGGCCAGAATCCCATGTGAATCGCAGTTCATGCCATGATACAGCACAAATTAGCATTATTTTGTGTTCTCATCCAAGCTTTTCCATGCTTGTTTACATTGCTGTGCCAGCGCTTCCCAGCAACATGACGGCCCCACGTCATCTTGCCTCGTTGTGGTATTCAGCCAATCCAGACGTAGAGATCACTGCTTTTAAAACTCAAAATTTTGACTTCCGAACTCAAAATTTTGACTTGCAAACTCAAAATTTGTGATATATTCAAAATTTCGACTTTTAAACTCAAAATTTTGTATCTAAATTCTTGAAATTTTTACTTTTGGAGTTGAAATTTTGAGTTTACATCTGAAAATTATGAACTTATTTCTCAAAATTTTGTTTTGCTTTCTAAAAATTTTGTGTTGCAATCACGAAATTTTGCTTTATTATCATGAAATTTTGTGTTTCATGACTCAATATTGAAAAGCAAAAATTTTAGTTTAAAAAGTCAAAATCTTGAGTGTAGAAGTCGAAATTTTGGTTTTACATGTCAAAATTGTGTGTTCACAAGATAAAATTTTGAATTTTTAAGTCGTAATTTTGAGTTTGGAAGTCATAATTTTGAGTTTGGAAGTCAAATTTTGAGTTGGGAAGTCAAAATTTTGAGTTGGGAAGTCAAAATGTTTAGATTTTTTTCATACACTTCCATACTCTTCCCCTGATAGACCTAATATTTTCCCCTCCCCTCCCCCATTTCACAGGTATGATTCTTAAGTGATGTAGTAAAGATCAATTCACAGGTGTCCTGGAGTCTCTGTCACAAAAGCAAAACATCATAATCAGGCCTATCATACTCATTTTAGTAAATCAGACCAGGTTTCATAGTGACAACGCAGAACAGAATGTTTCCCAACAACCATTTCTCTCTATATGTCAGTGCCACAACTTTATTTAAACATAATGCTATTTTCATCAACAAAAAATATGTCACCAGAGCATGAGAAACTGATCAACAAAATAACTCCATATAGTGTGACACTGGTTTGTTACTGTGTCATGTTAAACAACTTCACTTTCTGAAAAGTGAGACTTCCTCAACTTTCAAGGCACATTTATTTGCTGTTTACTTTCAATTGATCATATTTTAGTTCATTTCTGGATTACTTGAATCAGTAAGAGTATTTGATGGCAGCTCAACCTCCCTGAACAGAGAGAAGATGTTTTGTCTTAAAGTTCTAAGCAAGAAATCCTTATGATCAGCCTTCTCTACAATTGACCCTCTTTATATCACTGATATATCTCACTTGGGGGAGGGGGGGGGGTCTACTAATACCCTTTGGAGTCTTAATGGAACTTGACAGAGGAATGTGTCTCAAGTTAATCATTTGAATAATCACCAGAGTGACCAAATTAATATTCAATAGCCAGTGGAAATTTCCATTGAGGAAATGGGATTCTCTTTCAAAATCAACATAAACTGGGAATATGTGTTATAATGTGTACATTTAGTCCTTTAATACTGACTTTAATTAATGCATCAGCCTTTTCTACAGTTTATACGAATTTTGCTTACACACTTCACAAAATTCAATGTTCTGCAAGCATTTTCTCCAATTATCAGAGTTCCATGGTATGGGAAATTTCCCAAAATGGACCTGCTTTCTGCTGAGTTGAGTTTTGGCCAATTTGACCCGTGTTTTCCCTCAAAGCTTATAAATCCTGCAACACAGAAAGTTTAAATTTTTGATACAATGCAGGGCTTCAATGCAGATTAAAGGTGGAATGTCTGCAGATTTGTGTCGAACTTCTCATTGACATTTTTACATATTCTTGGTAAAAGATTGGACTAATCAATACTCAGATTCCATAGTATACACTTATTGAAGCAAGAAAATTTATCATTTCGTTTTTAGTATAAGCAAATAATATCTATGCAGGGAAAACATACAGCTATTTTACATATAGCTGCCATACTTCAGATTATTACTTCTACAATTTCAACAAAATCTGGGAAGTGTCATAGTGATACACAGTGTAAAGGAGTGGATTAAACCATAGAGAATTCTCTATGATTAAACAGCCCTAAAACTGCTGGCCAGATAAGCATTTTCCCAAGTGTGTTTTCTTGTCAATTTTACTCCTTAGATCAGGAAATCTATCAATAAAAGGGTGATAAGTTTTAAAATGTGGAAAAAAACTTGTAAAGGATTATTTGGTATGGCCTAGCTTTCATTTTAGAACATCTCTGATTTTGGAAGAAGTTGTATAAATGTGGCTGTTACTGCTGTATTTTGCAATCAGTATAGCAGTAGTAGTAGTAGAACATTTATTGCTTACTGTACACAAGATAAAATTTAGATCCACAAACATCTGGTACACACAAAAATATCAACAAAAAACCGCAAAATTAGTGTCCATAGGTTCTGAAGGAATTTGTCGCATCATAGCAGTATCTGCTCATTGCTCTACAGTCCAAATTACACATGAGGAAATTTAAACAACAGTTACTGAAGTCCAAATTTGAGAAAGTGTCTCTTGATATGCTGAGTCAGCGTACACTGACCAAGTGCATGTAGTTCTGTCTGAACGACAACATTGCTGTTTCATTCTGGGGAGGAGATTGGTTTGATGGATGAATAGCTCTTATATATTATTACAAGATTATCCAGAGTAGTCTAATTATCACACTGCAATCAGGCCTAGTTTTGGCACATTGAGTGGATGGTTGATATTTTCAGAATACCCATCTTGTACACCCCCCCCCCCCAAATGAAAACATGCTCTTGAGCAAATTGGCCAGATACGTTGACTCTGTACATGGTCTGATATATATATAACTATCTTGAATCATAGATTGCTCATCACATTTCTAGAGCATTTTGTAATACAAGTTCAAATTTCTAGACAGAGTTGACCCAATTACACAATTCCAATTGTTGTGAAGCTCATTAGGTTTAAAATTGGGGTTTTCGAAATTAAATCAGAAACTGAATAAGTAATTATCCCTTGTTGTAACATAGGCATGTCTTGTTGCATGCATTAATACTTATCTAAGTCACATGTCTTGTAGTATGCATTAATATTTATCAAAGTCACAGAGATATCTTCCTGTGGGTTATAAAGGAGAGTGATATTGCATTTTTTTATCTTGTAATCATGAACCAACCACAGGGTGTTATTGTTCCATGGTGTAATTAGGCCTGCCTGCAGCAGGGCTTATGTGACGAGTCAAGCTCTCTCTATCTGTATGATGCTGTGCACAAGATCCTGTTAAAACTATGTACTGTATGAATCTGATTCTTTGTAGTATTCTTACTTGTGGGTCATTGAAGGCTCTTTTCGAATTTGGCTGGTCTCCGTCCCTTATTTGGTTATTTAATTGAAAATATACCTGTACCATTCTGCACAGTGTCCATTTTTCGCGCCATTATTTACAGCAAGTGTTTACAGATTTATTAATAAAGGAGAGAAAGAAGGAAAGAAAAAAGGAAATAAAGTAGGAGAGAAAGAAGGAAAGAAAGAAAGAAGGGAAGAAAGAAGGAAAAACGCATTTACCAAACACCAGCTTGATTAACAATTTATTAGAGTAGAAGTTAGGGGACATTTTCATAAAAAGTCAGATAGATACCTGAGTAAATTTATAGATACGATTCTCACTTATACAATACATACGTATCGAATGATTACATAGATAGATATATAGATAGATAGACACATAGATAGATAGACTGACAGATAGATAGATAGATAGATAGATAGATAGATAGATAGATAGATAGATAGATAGATAGATAGATAGATAGATAGATAGATAGATAGATAGGCCTAGGCAGGCCTACATATACACTCTCTGAGTGTTCGTTCTTGTTTCCTTTGCTATGCTTGGTAATGATAGGTATAGACTGAACTCAGGTCCTTGGACCTCTATATTCAGATGTTGAAAACTGCATGCTTTTATGTGCTGTAGTTACATTACAATTGAAATTTTGAGTGAGGCGGGTGAGATATATTTAATCAGAGCTCGTCCCAATTAAGATGAATGTCACTAAGATGTCCAGGTGTCATAGAGGGTCACTTTTCTCATTTTGGCCACAAGTGGATGCTGTTGGTGCATGCTGGCCTGGCCAGAGGGGGAGTGCCATAGCTCTGGGTGCCACATGTGGGGGGGGGGGGCTTACCAAAAAAATATCATTGTGGTTGTATTATGCTATTTAAATAATGAAATTGTATTACAGCAGGACTTGAATGTGTACATAGATAAGAGCTTGGTTTTTTTAATATTATTATTATTTTTTTTTTTTTACAGATTAATTCAGTCACATATGATGTGTAATAATACAGTCTTTGTTCATAGCACAGGTCTATAACTCCCTTATTAAATATGACTGTATGTTTATAGTGAGCATCTGAGCATCTGAAACAGACAAAGGTTTGTGCCCCAGCACATTTATAGGAAAATGTGGTTTGGGGGTTAACAAAATGGTATGTGACAACCAGCCAGACCATGGCCAAATAATTGTGGGGTTTATTAGCTTCTACGTTCAGATTATCTGTGGTGCTCTCCTTCCTCCAATCATACAGATGTATATTATTTTCTCCAAAACAATGTAACTGGGGAAGGGTATTATTAAGACACTCTGCCAACCTACATGAATTAATATAAGGAGACTAGGAGAGGTGTCAATTGGATAATCACCTCAGCTCTTGAAAGGCTGTAGTGGAAAAAAAAAAGATAATCCTTAATTCCTAATCATAATTATTGGACCTTTCTTAATTGATCAGGCTAAATGACTGGGACACTCCCTGGGCTTGGGGTGTACTCAAAAGTATATCATGAAACATACCAAGTTGAACCCCAACAGAAGACACCACCTTGATAAGTTACAGATCCATGATTTCAATTTTGGACCTTTCTTCCATTTTATTTGGTGGGGGGAGGAGAGTGGGGGTGGGGGGGCAAAGAGATGTGTGTAGATGCAGTGGAATATTGGCAGGGGTAATTAAGGAGTGTCTGATTGGCCCTAAGAATGACCTCCTGGGGGGGGGGGGTGGCCCTTGGGGACCAGGAATGACTGAGCACACATTGCCCTGACCACCAGACATACAGCATGTCAATGCCAGTCACATGGACACATACATAAATGTATACATGGATTACAAATGATATAAAGGCTAGGAATGTCAAATATATCAGAATGAATGGATTATGCCACACCATTTATAAGGATAAGGATTTCTTTGTTACGGTGACAAGTGATACACACAAAATGAGAAAGCAAAAACTGCATTGACATATAATCGTATATATGGATAGCATCTCAAGGGAAAATATTTGTGAAATAATATCTGAGACGGCCAATGCAAAGTTTGACAGGTATACATGGAATCACAAATGGAGTGGATAACACCATCCTCCAACACTGTGCAGGAGGGTGGGATAACACTGGATTTCACAATAACTTTGCTGAAGTCAAAGAAGACAGATATGGAAAAGTTCAATAGTGATTCAATTAAATAGAAAATGACATTTAGGCTATTAGAGGTGAGTGATTTATGTTATAGGCATGTTAGGTATTCTTTTATAAACAAAATGATAGCAGGTACTATGCATTATATGCTGTGAGGTGTGAATGTCCAGGTCATTAATTGAATAGCAGTTGCATCAATGCCTTATAACAATGGGTGTTATGAGGTGCTGGTTACATGAATACATCTTTATCCATGAAAGTGTCAAAGTTGCTCCCTTCACCACTCTCTAGGGTGAGGCAGAGGGGTGATGGAGGACACATGTGCACTGCACACTTGTGCATGTCAATCAAAGAAAGTGACCCCCTGTCCTCTGGTGTGATTTTGATAAACTAGCAGATACCCTTCAGCTGCTGCACCCCACAAAATACCCCAAAGTCATCAGTCCTTGATGACAGTACCCTTATCATTTTCTGGAGCCTTCGGGTTCTTTTCCTCATTATGTAATGGATAGGCCTGCCAAAATTTATAAAGTTGGTTGATACTGTAATACAACTTTATGCCAAGTTTGGAAGTGATAGTTGCTATAGTTTTTTTTTAATTGCCTGCCAAACATGATTTTGAGCTCTGCCAATGTCATGGCTGGGCCATGACACTTGGAGAGTGTCATGGGAGGGTGATGACAGTGCCAGGCTGAGCGTCATGTGAGGCTGAGGACATTGGCTGTCATGAGCTGCTGATAATTTCCCCTACTGGTACTTGGCAATAGGTAGCGATGGCAATTGTAGAATGCTTCATGAAAGTGGCCACGACTCATCCCTTGAAAATTCGCTACACACCGGTCACCAGTTGTATCCTTCCAGGATAGCTGAGAAAGATTCATGCTTGAACAGGTCTGCCAAGGATGTAAATTGTAAAGTATGCCCTAGGTAGCTCATAGGAGGACCGCAGACGGGAAACCTAATACATTTACATTTCCAGACTGTCAATCAAACCCAGCTTTAGACATCACCAAGATACTTTTACCATTGGAAAAATACCGTGCAAAGCACTGGAAGGTTCGAATCTCAAATTTGAAAACGAGAAGGCACATAAAGATAATATGCAAAGGTCGGTGGAAGTATAATTCTTACTGAAAAGTAGAATGCACGAGATGCTCAAACATTTATATATCTGCTTGATCTCTCCACCCAATTGCTTCAAGCAAATTTTCTCCACGCACTACTATCCATCAAATTCTATTTCCCCTATTCTATCTATGAAATTCTATGCACCCACATCATCCCATAATGATAATTGACAGAAAAGTTTGGAAAAATACTGTGCAAGCACGAAAACCGCGGTAGTTGTTATATAGGCACTATTATATTGCCTATTGGAAGGGATGGATTACCAGTCAACCAGGTGACAGACAACTCCAGTATCATGGCATGGCTGGGAGTGCAATACACATGAAGTAAAGACATCACCAAAAGTCCCAGGATGCACTTTAATTCGGGCGATTTACCCTGAAACCATTAGAAAATGTGCTAGCAGTTGTTTTTCATGACGGCCAAGAATTTTGTTCACTTGGGTCCATGAATGGAGTGGAGAAAGAATGAAGGTTTTGTAGACTTGTTAAAATTGACCAGGCTGCATTGTGTCTTGTGACAAATCATTGAATGATTCATTTGGTTCATACATTGTAGGTCCATGGATGCAGAATTGCAGATCTATGCATCACCTCTGCTCTGCTACTTCAAAGGAGGCTGAATACTTCCCATTTGAACTGTTTAAAGTGTTTTTGCAAACAATAATAATGCACTGCTCTTTTTTATTGTCTGTGATAATTCTTTTTCTTGACTTTTTTTAAACAATGGGGCCTTCAACAAAACACATTGCACCATGTACCCTCTTATCTCAGTGTTGACAGGTCATCCCGGGCAGGTCATGCATTAACAGGATTTGAAGGGTATTTTTACCCAACTCTCCACCCCTCCAGAACATATGTGGCATGTCACTGGCACCTCAGATTGGCAAGTTATTGGTTTGTTTTCCCACATCATGACACATGACAGATAAGCATGTGCACTGTGAAGGATTTGCTGTAAAAACTTACTTGTTCTTGTTTACTGTGATAGTTCACATTGCCTAAAGTAGAGATCCACATTTCTGCAGTCTTTCTGAACTGACAGCTTATACACTGTATAAGCTGTATAATACACAGTCTGTCTTGAGATTACATATACTGGATACATGTTGACTGATTGGCCTGCAGGAGCATATAAAGCAATTTAGTACTTGCAGATCACTCAGCTGGTCATTTTGTCTGTAACTGGATATTGGGCCCTCCTACAATAAATTCTAAAAAAGAGAGTAAGAGCAACACGCAGGATGTCTGGTGAAATGGATTATTTATCAGATTCTTCAGATTCTGACAGGTCTGAAGATTTTTTTGACACTGACATCACTATTTTGGAGCATGTAGAAGAAATAATGCAAGATATTCAGAAGTCAAAGATAGTTTTGAGAAAATAATTCCAGTCATTTTTGACAGTGTACATGAGATTCTTGGTAGCAATAACACAGTGCATTGAAAAATCTAATTTTGAAATAAAAGCATAAATAGAAGGAGGACAGACCTGCTGCCTTTCTAAAGTTCATTCATAGATATGCAAACTGGCACAGGCAGAAAGTCAGAATTGGGCTTAGAAATTGAGTAAATGAGCGGCATAGGTCCTGTCTTCAGCCAGCCGTCAATCCAGCACAACACTGATCGCAAGAGGTGAGAGATTCTCACCTAAAAACCAGTATCTAAGTGACAATATTGCATGTTAGCGCCCTGCTAAGGATTAACATTGTTTACAACAGCAAACAAACAATGAGATTATGGTGTATGTTGCTAAAATTATAAGTTAAAACAAATAATAGAAGAAGCATATGATGTCTAAGTCAGTTAGACACCTCTTTGTCGGGTCCTAACATGCATTTTTGTCAGTTAGATCCCTCCCTCCGGTCGGGATCTAACTGACAAAAATGCATGTTAGAACCATCCAAATCGATGGCTAACTATTACCTAAAAGTTTAGCAGCCAATGTATAACCACTGAGTGCTGAGCAATAAAAGATCGATCACATGGGGTAAATGTGTAGTATGTTAAGGACACCTGCTCTCCTTCGCATCTCATCTATCAATCTTTACAAGAACCAAGAATTAAGCCCAAAGCACTGCTCTTGCCATTACATATAGATATATAGGACGGGGGGAGAGTGTTCGCCTACTGTTCGGGTGACTCCGTTTTACGCCTCCTCAGCACCTTATGGGTCAAGGAACATTTAGTATATTGGATATCCCATGGCAAATATCCTATGGCAAATATCCACACATTCCATCATTCAAGGTGCAGAGTGTAATGCTTAGCCTCTGTGAAGTGACTGGAAGTTATTTCTGGGATAAACCAAGATATATTTTATTGATCTGGATTGTGGAATGCTGTTGACATTCGACTCCAGTTCACATGTATTGATGTCAAGACCAAAGGAATTGCTGGGGCTGCCACAACCCTAAAGGCAAGAGGGCTATTTCTGCCTTAAACTGCACGTTCACTGGGACTATTCTGAGCCCTGAATTGTTCTTAAATTGCCCTGGCCATGTTTAGATAGATGCTACAAGCCAACAAGACCTCAAGCAAGACCTCAAGCAGAACCTCAAGCAGGACAACAACACGACCTGGACATGACCACAATTCGACCCAGCACTGGGCCCAGCAGGTTGCAGAACACAGAACTAGCCCAGGAGCCCGGGAGATGGTAAATGGCTTGGACAGGGCTATTTATAGCAGCACTCTATTAGGGCTGGCGACCTGGGCATGCCACACCTCTCCTCTGCATTCACTCAGCACTGCTCAGTGCTTTCCTGGCCTCGTTGAGTTCTTGCCTTGAAAGGAGGAAGGAGAGAGGCCGGGGGAGTGGTCAGGGCCATTAAAGCATCAAGGGCCATTAACACATTCACTCCTTGTGGCCAGGATATCTGGAATATCAGCTGAATAAATAACATAGAGTAAACAGCAGTGCTGAAGTAAGTAAAGGCCAAGACCAAAATATTGACCTCAGGTACACCAAATATCACCTGTGAACCTAAAGTCAGAGTTCAACAGAGTATATGCCTACAGCAAAAATGCATTAAACAATTGTATTACACAACATAGAAAAACTCCAATAATTTATAAGTTCACAGTATCAGCACAAAATTAAGCATTGTGACATATGTTGCTTGAGGATGACTGGTCGTTGAGGCAAAAAATAAAGCCCAAACAAATAGCCAGATTTAAACAATAAATTGCAAAATACACTGAAAAGGCGGTATACGGCTAGTAACGGTTTCTATTATTTCAACCCTGTGAATATTGCAAGAGAAATGCCAATCGCATGCCAGATAAGTCAATTCTGATTCAGGGTGTCGATCAATTTAAAACATCTTCAGGGCTTTGGCTGTGATCCACAGCTCAAGGAAGACAGAAATAGCCTCGTTCAATATTTCATGACAAAACACCAACTGGAGAAAGAATTTCCTACATACGCTCACAGTCGGTTGTGTTTCAATAACACACACGACGGTAGATTCATTCACCTGCAGTGGCCCCCATTGGATAAGGTGCTCACCTGCTGACTGAGACATTGCAGGTTCGAGTCCGAGCCGTGGCATTCAGGAACTGAGGAAATCCAGCATAACCTTTTGATTCACTCCGCCAAGGTGTAAATGGGTACTACGTCAATAGACATAATCATGGCAATTGTAGAGTGACTTAGCACAGTGGTGCTGCAAATGGCTGTCTGGCTGCATACTCCCTAGAGAGTTGGAGAAAGGCTCACATTTGCCATGATTGTAATTGTGGACAGTGAAGTCTATTGAGATGAATTTGGTTAATGTAATGGACTATAAATATTAAATATACATGGACACTTACTGTGTCAGAATCTCATTCAATCATTTGCAAAGATATTTTGGATTTACTGGATAATCATAAAGTTCTTGAACAATCAAGTTTCCATTATGTTAATTGTATGAGACACATCTACATCGATTCAAATCATCAACAAATGACGCAGCAAAAAAGAAACCAGGGCATGTACTGCTGTGGCATGTTGGTATTAAACAAGGTTGAACAACATGTTTGCCTCTATATTGTCCACAGTGGAAGCATGAAGCGAGAGCACACAGTTATTGGACAACATTGGTGGTGATTTGATACACGAGTGGGCCATTAGTGCGACAGCAGTTGGGCCAAATTGGCAGATATTGTGGCAGATATTGTGGCAGGAGGATTTAAACATGACAACATCCACACTGCCTGCAAGCCATGCCTTGTCATTCTATAAGCCCAAATACATGTCATTTGGTTTATGGGCAGTTGTGAGCAGAACTGCAGAGGCAGAGACTGTTTCAGAAATGACAATTTCACAGAACAGCCATCAGTTGGTTTCAGAATATTCTTCAGCTCTACCTTGACGAGACAACCTTTATGGAAAATTGCCCATTATTTTCAAATTTGACAATGGCACAGACTGACCTCAAGAGTGCTGATCTACCTATATAAATGTAAATGTTAATTTAGAAGTTTAAAGACATAGTCCATCTCAAGTTCTCAAAAGACTGTACTATTACACCCTTGGCAGGCCTGTTTAAGCTTGAGCCTTTCTCAAATCCCTGGGGAGTACACAGCTAGGCAGCCGTATTCAGCACCACGATGCTAAGTCACTCTACAGTCTACAGTCGCCATCACTGCCTGTAGCCAAATACCCATTTGCACCTGGGTGGAGTGAAGGAAAGCGTTATGGAGGATCTGCCCAGTTCCGCCATGCTATGGCTGGGACTCGAACCTGCAACGTCTCAGTTACCAGGTGAGCACCTTATCCACTGGTCCACTGTCCCACTATCCATCTATCTTAGCAGTATAGCACAAACCAGCAGGTCAGAGTAGAGCTATTTCATGGCATGCTGCATTGCTCCACATGGCCATTACACAGTGACACACTGCATTATGCTGATAAGTTCCCAGAAAAGTAAGAGACCAAATGCAGACGGAATAAGGTGCTTCTCTTTATTAAACTCATTGTGTGTGAGGCTCAATAGAAAAATAGCCTCGTTTGTGTTGCCATGGTATTGTATTGGTTGCCAGGCAACACATCCCCCTGGGAGGACACAATGGTAGCTCAGAGTTGAACAGGAGCAAACGAGACGAGGAGGAAAATAGGAGATGATTCGAGTTTATTCCATTCGCAGAACCTCATTCGTCAAGTTGACACACGCGGAGAAGCATGAGGAGAAGCATGTGAAGCAAGCATTTGGAAGCACAGGGGAGGGATTCACAGCATGAATTCACAGGCAATGAGTTTAGGAGGATGAATTTAAAGGATGAAATGAGAGGTGCTGGGCTCTGCCAGTTGCAGTTGGGCAGTTTCGCTCCTTCTCAATTCCTGCTGCCTTGATCCCAGAAGACCCAGCTCAGCTCAGTGTGGCAGCTTCAAAAGTGCACACAACAATATTATGGTTGCAAAATGACCGATTCAAAGCAGGCAGAGCAGGGGGGTGGAAAATTGACTCACTGTGCTTCAATCAAGCAACCAAAATGACAAAGGCTGGGTGGCTAATCAGGGGTCTTAAGTTCAAATCCGTGATCAGCATTTCTTGTCATTGGCCAAATTGAAGCACCCAGGAGCTGGCTCAACAAGATTGACTCCAATTTCACAGGACTTGCTCAGCATTGGTTTGTGGGTGGTAAAACATGTGGAGCTCTGTTGTTCAGTTTCATTCAGTGTTCTCACGCTGCGTTGTTCTGGGTGAAACTAACAGTATATTCATTCTTCAAGTAGGCCTAGCAAAAATAATCAAAATATCCATCATGAACAACTGATTCTGCTCAGTACACTGGTTCGACATTTACTTTGTATTGAGGATGTTTTAAAAACCAAAAACGGATTACTAAAACAACTAGTTGTCTTGAACTGTAAACCGATCCAAATCTTAGTACATACATGAACCAAAGAAAGCCAGGGATCACCAGGAGGATCTCCAAGGAGAATTGGTAGGACAAAAACCATGTATATATTTTTCATTATTTGACATGTTCACGAATCCGTGGAGGTGTAAAAACGAGCATGTACGAATACTAACATTCGTGGCAGTGCCATATAATTAGGGTTTAGTGTTAAATTAGGTTTTGAGTTAGTTTTAGCCAAGTTTAAGGTTGCAATGTTCGTAAATACACATACACATATTCGTGAATAGCAATATTTATCACTTACACGAATGAAAAATTCGTGTATATGCTCGTTTTTGCAGCTTTACAAATTCGTGTACATGCCAAATAGTGAAAAATATATACCTCCATGGTCTCCTCCAGAAACTCTCTACATATCTCTGCAAAAGATCACATTTGACAGAAAGTAACACTACTATGAGGTTATACCATGGGCGGAGGCAGTATATCCCTGGTATAGTCCCCCAAGATCCAGTATATCCCGAGACCCGAAGGGTCGAGGGATATACGGGGTCGAGGGTGACTATACCAGGGATATAGATAGATAGATAGATAGATATGGTAAGTGCAGCCCTCTAAGCCCAGTTCTGGGCGCTCACGAGGGTTGATTGATGAGATGGGAGAGAGAGCGGGAGTCCTCAACATGTTACACATTTACCCCATGTGAGGGATCTTTTACTTGCCCAGCATAGACACTGATACAAGGGGCCGCCAATTTAACGTCTCATCCGAACGACATCCAGCTGGGATTTTGCTCATGAAGGTACACTGAAAATTTTGGGTTCCCCACCCGGGTTTGAACCCATGCAGGCAAAGACCTTCAGCGGAGCAGGCGGGAACCTTAACCACTTGGCCACCCAGCTGCATCAACTGCCGCAACCCATGGTATAACCTTTTTATCCCATGTCTTTTTTTTTTTAAATACTTTTATTTTATATCAATATAAAACAGTTTGAAGCACTCAATGTGAATGCAGCAGTGCTACCAAAAAAAATCAATACTCTTAATTGATGCACTTAATTGCCTTAAATCACAACAATCAGCAAATATGCTGGTATCTACATGCTAATAAGCGTGATTTATAGGGGCACTGTTGTCTTTTGATTGGTCAGTTCCTGTATATCCCTGTTGATCTCATTATCTTTCAGTATAGCCCTGCTGGCTAATTAGCCAAAGGAATTTGATTGGTTGAACTAAATATATCCCTGTTTCTTTTTGTTGTATTTCCCTCTCTCAATCTGTATTGACCAGGGAAAAGCTCAGTATGAGGGACAAAAGTTGGCTAGACATGGGATAAAAGACAATATTGCCTTAATCCCATTTGCCTCTCAATTTCGATTTTTACAATTTCAACTCTCTCTTTTCTACCTCTACTTCCAAGAATCGTTTAGTTAATGCATCGGAGGGAGGAGCAATTTACTGGAATTGGAAACTAGAATTTGGAGAGAAGCTGATTATAAGCATAATGAAAATTCCCATTTAGCCAGAGCCAAGCTGCAAATGAGGCAGTGCTAGACTACTAACAGATGCCACTGCAGGGATAACGAGTTAAAGTTGCCATTCATTTTAATGGATTTCATTAGGGCTTCTCTTCGCAGAATAATCATATGATAACCACGAAATTCAAGTGGATAGGAGGAGGTCTTGGTTTCAGCCTGTGTAAATGAGAATGCTGCTGAATGCCACTTGCAATCTGTGTTATATGAGGGATAATTAAAAGGTAATCAAGAAGCAGGAATAATCGCTGCGGAGAAGACCTTGAATACTGAAGCCATTATGATGCTAAGCTCAAAATTATCCTCTCATTGTTGGTCTCGAAAACCACGGAGAATTGGAGATAAAAGCAAATTATACGGCCAGGCTAATACTTATGTATTGTAACAAACTCAAGTTCCAGAACAACAGATATAAACTGTGAAAACTACAGGTTATAACTTCAACATCAAGTCAGGGCACGAATAATATCTTCACTTAAACCTAGGGTGTGGTCAACCAGCCAATTCACACTGTCAACATCATCGACCCTACTTCCAGTCAAAACACGGCCAAGTAGAGCATAAAACATGGAAGCTGAGCATAAAAAGCAGCCAGCAGAGCATTTGGGCAGGGCATCTGAGCAGAGAAATGGAGGCAAGTAGAGGGAAGGAGCTATTTGTATGCAGATGATGATGACGTTATGCAAATGAGCGGCTACAGATTAGAAGGAGACGTGTCTCTAACTGCTGTCATCTGTCACAGTGTGCTGCAATATGCAGATAGACCAGAGGCTGCAGAGCTACTCTTGGCTAGATGATAGAGCTCTAGCTCTAGGTGATAGCCCAGATCAGAAAAAATTGCAGCAGAAAAAAGTTGTGGTTAGAAGCAGGAATAGCATCAGACAAGGGAGTAGAAGCCTACTAGAAGGCTGCTAATGGATATGAGCAGATGAGAGGACACTGCCTGTTTGCACAACAAGCCCCTGATCTGTCTGCTTGTCTCCTCAATGCCATGCTGAACCATGCTGAGCCACGCAAGCTATAATGCCTGACAAGTAGCATGGGGCAAGGCAACACAAGACATGAATAGCCTATAGCAACATACATGGCCAGCCTTGCAGTCTTCCAATGCATATTGTGTGCATGTCAAGCAGTCTATGCCCAAGCATCATCTATATATAGATAGCTAGGCAGTTTCAACTGCACAGCTGCCTTTTCAAAACATATTGCAGTAAACTTCTACATTGCAGAGCCAAGTCAGAATAGCATTGCCAATTTAAATGCCAATAATGTAAGAGACTATAGCTGTTTTGCAGAATGCAGACAGAATCGATTAATACTTGAAAGAATAATTTTAAAGGTGTATTTAAGGTTGTCTATGTATGTAATATATCCAATTTAGCTCATCTACCCACAGCAGTACAGACTTGTCAGTCTAATCACTCTGGAATTGTAATTTGATTCAAGACAAAATGTCAACAGATGGTCTAACAAGCCACAGAAGATATCATAATTACCATATACACCAGTATATATACATTCACAACATATTTCCACTCACCAAGCGACCAACAGAAGCTGATAGGAGACCAAAGTGATTTACAGCCGAAAGTAATTTAGAGCCTCAGTATCTGGGTGTGAGCCTGGCTGATTCTGGGCGACACTAATTCAACGTAATGTCACCGGTTGATGTGCAGATGTTGCAGGTGTCACCATGCGATTCAGACCATGAATATCACCAAGCAGTTGTATTACCAAGTAGTTCTATGACCATGTAGTTGTACCACCATGTAGTTGTATCACTGTGTAGTCATATGACCGTGTAGTTGTATCACCATTTAGTCACCAAAAGGCTGAGTGGTGCCTGAATAATGGTTATCGGAGACGAAGATCTGTTATAGATGCATGATTAGCAGCATGAATCAAAAGAGACCATGAACCGTACCATGTAGTTGTATCACCAAGTAGTTATATCACCACGTAGTCACCAAGAAGCTGATTGGTGCATGAGAAACGTTGATCTGAGACGTAGATCTATCATAGAAGTAAGAATCAGTAGAAGTGCATGCCCAGAAGTATAGTATGCCAGTGGGCCAAGCGCTTAATCATTTCACGCAGCCAGGACTGGGCGTGTAAGGTCAGGTGCAAGCGAAAAGAAAACAGATCATCCTGACAGGTGCATGTGATCGGAGCAAACACAACAGCCAGCTCCTGTCATCCTGTCACTGGAAGATGAATCCAGATGAATTCAGGCTATTTCCGTCACCATATTCGACAATTCGCATAAAGGTGGCTTATGTGCTCAACTGCTGTTCAATTTTATCCCTGTGAAGCTATACTAGGCTAGAGCAGCATACCTTAAAGCACACCACACACATTTGGGATTCACCAACAGTTTTGTAGATTAATTTCAACATATTTAGTAAATTTAGACCATAATATGGGCATGCCCAACAGGTGTAATTTTCAACTCCCACCACTTAAATGTTGCATGTAATGTATCGCACGTATATGTCTGAGTAATTTCTAGTAATCATAAAGTAAGAGCATTATACTAATCTACAGTAATTACACCCCACTTGGAAATGCCATAACAGTTACTAATAAGTTGCTAGTAGTAACTGACATTAGCAAGCCACATATATATCCAAATGTTCTAATATTGGCTGATTTCTGAGCAGCCAGAGCAATTACACGCAAATTGCAGCCTATAGCATCTGATGACAGCCGCACCAGCCACTGCACATATGATACAGCCATTTGCAGCCTCAGGATATCATGGATCTATGCATCTCAGAGTGCTTATTATGTGTGTTTTGCCAACACAAGATGGCTTTGTCCTTCAGTATACTTAAATTACGTATACCACACTGCTACTTATTCATGTGAAATGTCACTAATGTAGAATATTGCAGTGGCATTGAATGCATGGCATCCTGCTGCAGAATCAATATCATCTGGGAATTTTTTAACTTTCAGTTGAGAACTGTTTCAACGTATCAAATTCATTAAAGTGTCTTGACAACATATGTACAGCATACAGTTAGCATACTCACATCTAAATTCGTTTAAAAAATAAACTAACATTTCAAAATCTTCAGTAAATTTATAAATTTAATCTCAGTCAAAATATCAGAGGGATATCCGGTTTCATGTTACATTGGTTTAACAATGATTCATGTTTGGATATAAACACATAGCAGTCTGTAGTACATTGTATAAGTAGGCTACAAACAACTTATATTAAAGACATCTGATATTTGAAATGTATCTCACGAATTAAACCTTAGTATTTGAAATATCTCAGACATGTTTCATAGCTAAGAATATAACATAATAGGAAGTCTTTTAAAATATTTAGACGAAAGGACATCTCCACATTAGGATCAACACGTGCAACATTTCCAAATTTCCATCTTGGTATCCATCAGAAATTCTTATCAAATCTCCAAAACCAAAAATTGCTATCTTGAGGACATTAAGGCTGAAATGCCACTCAGCGCAATCTCGAGTTATCCGATCATTAAAAATAGGAGGACGTATTATCTCAGAAGACGCATTATCGACATTCGAAACTTT
Organism: Platynereis dumerilii; assembly: GCA_026936325.1. NCBI lineage: Eukaryota > Metazoa > Annelida > Polychaeta > Phyllodocida > Nereididae > Platynereis > Platynereis dumerilii. The sequence goes on from JAPTHN010000029.1 coordinate 5,022,779, forward strand.
AATGGTTTCAGCAACTTTGCCGGGGACACCTACCTTGGGCCCTAATGGCTTGTTCCAACGCTGAAGATCCGTGAAAAACCGTTGCAGCCATCGCGGAGAAGATTCAAGATGCTCTTCTAATTGTCAAGAAATGAAGCTAATTTCATGAGGAATAAATAGGTCCACTTTAAATGCCTCTCAATGTACTGTCAATTAAATTGAAGTAAGAATTTCAATAGCACGAATAACGAAGATCATGATAGATTCTCCCAGCTCTTAATTAGTTCACTTGTTAATCGTCTTGATTAAAACACATTCATTGGATCCGCCCAGTTTTCACAAAGTCTGGCCAAATATAGCATCACATGTCAAGTGCCAGACACAGTGCTTTTCAAATGATGTCAGCTTTTAAATATAAACAGAGCGTAGAGTGCCTCTTCATCTAATTTCCATTTGCACAGACACGCAACAGGTCACAGGCAGACCATCCAGAATAGCACCAGTCTTCCAGTTCTCAACCATATGTGCAAGCAGAGTCCTGTCCAGGCCAATCTGGGGCAAACTCCTCTAATATTCGCCTAATCAATGGCATAGATTGCGCATAGAATATTCTATTAGGAAGCGTTTAGTGGTGAGTGTCATTCAAGCACCATTTGCAATTGACACAATCATAACATTGATGTAAGCAACACTCGTAATCCAGAGACCAATCAAAAAGGCATCAGCGTACAACAATCAGCTGCGGAAAGGCAAGTCTGAGATGATCTGACCGCAATCTGTAATCTAATATGACTCTCACATGGGGGAAGGAAATGTGATAATGCTAAGCGAATGCTAAGTGAGGACTAACTAGAAGTAATAAGACAGCCACAGCTGCTGCAGGTCCAAATGGTGACATCTAATCCATAGTAGAAGCAGTGTCTGAAGCAGTGTCTGAAGCACAGCAAGAAGTCCTGCCTATGGTGCTGGAACTGTATGTTAGACCATCAGCGCCAGACTCTACTATACGCTCCGGGCATCAACAGTCAGTCGGGGTTATCCCAATTTATAAGTGCATTGATGTCATCCAGTAAAGAGAATTTGATGTTCTGATGATAACAACAAACATCCAATATTCCAGAGCCGAGACGAAAAGTTCTCGTAATCCTAATTATTCCGATATTATGCGTCTGCGAATAGATTTGCTGATTACATCACATGCCACTGACGTTGCCTGAGTAATCCGTGGAGCAGGGCACATGTCAACGTGAATTCATGGTTTGTTTACTATGACGATCAGCAACTACGCCACCAAGACACTATACGGCTAAGCTAAGAAAGAGTGATGCCTAATTCATCCGCTGCTTGTCATAATCCTCACTCGGTGCCATACCAGTCTGCGGATCCTGACCGGTCAGCGCTGCATTCAGCTGCTTTCAGCGGTTGTTGTGTTGTGGTGGCTCTTGGAGCTCCGGAGGCTGAGTTCTAGCATCTCTCCATCCTGCATCAGCCCGCATCAACTCAGCCCGCATCAGCAGCAGCAGCAGCAGCAGGCTGATGTTTTGGCTAGCACAGCATACAGCATAGCAGCTCCTATCAGGCTAAGTTCTGCTGCTGCATGGGATACTCCAGTGCACAGCAATTGCATTGCAGCCATCAGAGCCAAGCACAGCCAAGCAGCATGCACCAATCAATAGGCAACCTTTGTCCCCCAATAACAATTACCAACAGACCTCTGGTGATTATTTATGGCCTGCAATAACTAGGGTCCCATTCAAGGATCTTGTCCACCATGACCAGTGTTTATTGCTGACAGGACAGGTTGCAGGGAAGCATGTACTGCTAATATGCCACTCCACATAGCCTGCAGCACTTGGTTGTAATAGTAAGACTGACAAGACAGTCGCAGCAATATTTTAAACATCAATAAGTATTTTAAAAGTATAACTGAGAATAATATTAAATTCTAAGATATGTGACACCTGCCATAATAACTAACATTCATAATACACACTAAAAAGACAATTGATAAAAGCTTAACACTATTTCGCATAAAAGCTTAAAATTACAACACTATCTCACACGATTTCCATGATTTCCTGTCAAATAAATATGGATATGTCAAATAGAAAAGAATTATATCGCTTTCAGTCGATGAAATGCAAACGAGAAAAAAAGAAAGAAGGAAAAAAAAAAGAATTCTGCGTGAAGGTTATGTCCTGGGAAGTGGCAGCATAATCGATCAATGATTACTTCACTGAGTTCTATTTGCAAAGCACATGTCTACAGATTTCTGTTTTTCAGTATAATACCTTCATAAAAGTGGTCACTCCGAAGTAGGTTAATCTCTCCTATGGTCACTAAAGAGTCTGCAAATTTTATTTAAAATGGTTTAATACAAAGATTACAGGCATATCATCGAAACAACTTAGAGAGACGGATGACCATGGTTCAAGTTCTAAGCTTGTGAAACAAAGAACACAATTCATGAAAGGAATACAGGTGGGTAAATCAATAAAATAAAAGAAAGTCGTCTAAATAAAGTAAAACAATTGTGGTTTAGGACCAACTCGTACAACTTTTGATTTATCAATGCTGCAAGGACTTTGAAGAATTTTGACACAATATGATGGCAACAATGTGATCAAATTGAGAATTTGGTGCCTCAGACAGAAAAATACATTTCATCTTCTTTCATCCAAAGTAGATGCTGAGCAAGCTAAATTCAAAGATTTCTGGACTAAAACAGTAGTCACAGAGACAATGGAATGATTTTAGAGTGTCTTAAGATAAGCACTGCCCAATCCATACAGACCCCAGGAAGCCACCAGCGCACACTGCCATAAGAAGCTCAATACACACAGACTGTGCCCTGGGACATGTCCTCCCAGCTTGGTTTCATGCCTGATAAATCGCTCAACGGCAAAAATAGAAGAAAAAGAGAAAATATACCAGACGATGCATTAGAAGGCAAATACGAAGCAGAAAGAACGATAAGCGCAGGAAAGAAGCTAGACATCCGAAAGAAGCTCAGACAAGAAGCTCAGACGAGAAGCTAAATGCATTCTAAAAGAGCAGTCCAGCAGAAACTGGAGATCTGAAGAACTGCTTTGTCATTCAAAGAATACATCTTCAAAGGAAAAATGCATTTCTTGAAATTTAAATGGAATTTGCTCAAATCTACTTTGCTGTAGGGAGATACAAAGTCTGAAAGCCATTGATCAAACTGCAAATCTCCCAAGGAGAACTCTGCAGCATTTAACTGTTGAGAGGTTCCATATTATTCACAGTGTAGTTTGAAGAATAGATTCACATGTGGCATGTGATAAGAACATCACCATTTCAAAGTGAATTCAAGCAGACTGAATGACTTGGATAAAACTCCATAACAATTAAAATACTTAAATAACTCCAAGACCAGATAAACCTTGCCTACATTTAATACATTTAGAAGTATTCAACAAAAATATCAGAGTTATAGCCCCATGAGTTTCATGTAATACATCATGTCCAGTATCCATACTTCATTTAATTTTGTTTATGCCTTTTTCTTTGACTAATTTTAAGCAACCATAAGATTATGCTTTTTTGTTTTTCTGATAATATATATATGAATCCCTCATAATAGAAAATGACATAATCTGACCCACTAAGTGATGTACCTTTCTCTGATACATTGTATACTGGACACTCAACACACACAATGTAATTTTCCACTGGTCAGCTACACACTAGGTGGCGTATTCTAACTGAATGGACCCATGACGCCCCTAGTGTCAGACTGCCAAACAAAAAGCAGTAACTCAATTTACCATCAACTCACAACTGGAACATGCACAATGATCCAAGAATGGTGACACAATCAACTGAGATTAAAAGTCTTACTTGGTAGCGAAACGTTTTTCTTTTACTGGTAAATCCAAATGGTAACTCACCTGGAAACGAGAGAAAGAAGATTGAGTGAAATGACAAACTTCAAAATATCACAATCCTCCCCACATAATAAAACATTTCACCTAACTCATGTGACATCTATTTCAGAGCATGTGACATGTAAATCCACACTAGAGCCAGCTCTACACTCAATATATAATCATGCCAATGTATGATAGAAATGGAGAGCCTCTCCAATGGGTGAAACACAACAAATACATAAAAAAGACAATAAAGAAGAAAAAAAAAATCCTCACTCACCCATGCTATTGAGAATGAGCAGCAATTATAGCATACCAATGTCCATGGTCATATCAGTCATATGGGCAATATGATGCCAATGTATTCATAGGCAATAGAGATGTATTTAGCCAGGCAGCTGACTGTGACGGCAGAATGATAGTGGTATCAGCCAGCATGGAGTGGGTCATGGCCAGGTCACCCAGGGGGTTAATTGTATGTATCAATACAAAACACAAATGCCCCCTGACACAGCCATCATTGCAGCAACATTGCCCACCAATAACAAATGTCTATTTCTGCAATATCATGCTGATTATACAGATCACTGGTCAGGCAGAACTATGTATATTTTGGCACCACTGGAGGATTTGAATGCATATATATCAGGATATTACATAATTGTACTGACATATATATATTTAATGCAACAGTAGTACTCAGTTTTGGCTGATATTATCCAGTTGGGATAACCTGGAATATACATATTTTTACATCATGTGATGCTCTATAGCTATTCATCTTAATGGAAAATTTCACAGGCTTTTCACCATGTCAGTCATCACAATAGAAACCTACACCACAAATGTTCCCTAATGTTGAGAAGCCATATCTCCCAGGGCCAGCAGCCGAGCAGAGTTGAGCAGACCAGAGCTGACCCTGGGAGTCAGTGACCAGAGGGATGAAGCTCTTTCTTCTTCTGATGCTATAATCCTATTAGAGGAACCAGCAGCCCCCACAGCAGCCCCCACAGCAGCCCCCAGCAGCCCCCACAGCAGCCCCCACAGCAGCCCTCTAAAATGGGCGGTCCAGAGGCACAGACCTTTTGCCTTGCTGCACTAAGACGTATGTTTAATGTCAGCAAGGAAGACATTTTGTCACCATTTTGAAATACTCGCGAGACCAACAATTTTTTTCATAAATTCATAATATTGGTGAAAGACAGATTTTTGATCAGATTCAGCGGTTGTTCTTTCCCTTAATTGCCCCCCAGATCTCCCTTATATCGTCCTCGACGCACAGAGATAAGGAGCAGGAATCTACACTTCCCATTTTATTTCCTGCATGGCCTTGGTGCCAAACTTTTCTCAGAATGAGGTGATCAAAAACAAAGAACCAAAACAATGCAATTGAGATGAAATATGTCGTAACTCAATTTGACGGCGGATTAAAGTTGTCAACGCATAGCTCCTTCTGTTCAGCTCTCCGATTTTTTTCTTTTCAACGAATGGTTCTCTGCGCAATTGCCTTCTCCTCATCATGCTTACTTACTTTCTTTTTGTCTCGCCCTTCTCTTTTCTCTTCTGCCATCTATTATAGCTCCTGGGGCAGAGGAGCAGTAATTCCTCCGTCTCAACCAAAGACAAAGCCAGCACAGCGTATGTGGCAAGATTCCTCAGTCAGAAGCAATGTCTCCAACAATTATTGGAGATACTTTCAGCCTCTCGTGAAGACATCAAAGAGTCTCATCAGAGTGTCTCATCAGAGTGTCTCATCAGAGTGTCTCATCAGAGTGTCTCATCAGAGTGTCTCATCAGAGTGTCTCATCAGAGTGTCTCATCAGAGTGTCTCATCAGAGTGTCTCATCAGGCGCTCCTTGGCTCCCTAATTAGTTTCTCAGCAACTCTTCTCCTAATTTGGAGTATTTTATAATTCGCTTCTTTAAAATTATGTTTGGAGACTGAATAAAGATTCTTATAAGTCTCTCAACCCAAATTAAACGAATGATGAAGAAGTCCTGACTTACAAGTCAGTTCTCTGTCCATGGTTATCTTAGAATGCTTCCAAATAATGTCACTGCAACATTTTTGGCAGCAGGAATGAGTAAGGCAGTCACAAAGCTCAGTCTTGGGTTGGTTTTTTATGAAATACTTCTTGTGGCCCAGTGTTCTCTTAGCAAACTTTTTTATGGTATTGGGGACTGGGCAGGCATGGTCATTCATCGTTGTTATGGTGGCCATGTTGGGATATCTGGGTGTCGTTGTCGTAGTGCTGGTCACATGTCGTGTTCATTTGCTGAAGCCCCATAGGGACCACGTCCTAACTAATGCTAGTTGAGTGTGGCTGCAAATATTGCCAGCTAGATATTGACCATAAAGCAGCAGTTAAGGTCCCTATAGGGAAGCGTTAAAAAGCCAATACGCCTGAAAATGGTGAAGGTAGCTTCAGGAAATGGTGTTGAAAACCCCAGCCACCATGCGTGCTTTGACTAGGATTTGATTTTCGGCAATATTAACTCATCAACTGTCTAATATCCGCCCCATTTACTGGAACCATGGAGTCAATTAAAGTGAGTGATGCGGCTTGTTTTGCTGGTTTGTTGCTTTTAGTAACGGAGTATAACTCTATTAGCCATTGTCCTTGGCTTGAATTATGACTGTCAAATCACATTCAAAAGATTTAAGATTGTTATTGAATAAGCCATGGCAAGCTACAATATGTTTTGCCTGCCTTTCGTGCACAAATCACACAATCGTTCTGGAAGTGAGGTCTGTCACTTCATGGCACCAAAATATACACAATACATTGTAGTATCATTACAGTGATAAAAGTGTCATCATTGCATCATTAAAACTTGTCAGACGGCCTTGCCGTAAGTCTACTCTTCATCCGGAAGTGAGAAAGGTCCCAAAAGGTCCTCAAAGGTCATTGGTGTCCTGTCCAGGTTCTCTGGAGGTCCTCGACCTTTTGCTGACCCCTGTGCCTCGCCACGACCTCCCGACACTTCTAATGTCATCTCAACTGCAAGACTTACAAGGTGTTGGCCACTTCCTGCACAGGCTGACAGGCTGAGTGCAGTGTTTTGCTCTATCACAAACACACAGCCAGATGGTGTTTAGAAGTCTTCAGAGAATTAAGAGTGTCTTTTATTTCTTCTCTCTTGCTTGGTTTGAGTGATAGCAGGTCATCCGAGTCTTCAGCAAGAAAGTTTGGAGTTTGGGTCCAGCAAGAATGTACTGTTAAAATTTTAAATCATTTTTTCACCATCATCGGCTGACTGTCTAGTTCCTCGCAAGTTTTAATTCACCTTCTTCTTAAGAAGACAAGATGCAAAACCTGATTGATCTCAGGAGTCTTATCTCTTAGTGAAATTGTTCTTCTCAATTCTCAGAATCTTCTGTCGAGACTAATTTCATCTCGGGTGATTAATCTCTGTTGGCGCAAATAATTGAACTGATGAAATCGTCGAAATCCTCAAATAGAACCTGGCTATTGGTGCTTTCTAATTTGGCATTTTTTCCTTGCACAGAACAAATGAATCCCAAAATTTAAGAGGAATTTAGAAATTGCGCAATTCCTGAAGAAAATGCTTTTATTATGTGATCATAAATCAAGGAAAATTGATATTATTGAAATGAAGTAGTGAATGGGATCACAGTTGCTCTAGTGCTAATGTTTATCATGCGTTAGGAGTTTTGTTCATTAGTTGATAGGATTTGAAATAACACTGCTAATACTTTTATGGTAACCATAGAACGTTGAACTTCATAGTTATCGTTATTGAGGTTTGGCCTTTCATAATTCCTGTCTTTTCTAGACTTTTCTTTTCTTTGCTCTTTTGAGAATACGTCAGGCAGCTGCGAGCCCATAACGGATGGAGCTAGGATGGTGAAATCACCAAGAGAACATCATTAAGACATCACAGTAAGTAGCAAGAAGGAGAAAGCCCCTTATGCTTCCTTGTGCCAACTTGCATTAAGAAAGTGTGCAACCTTGTTTTGCTTTTGTCCTAAGGTAATATCGCTTCCAGGAAGAATATCCCTTGTGAAGTGATGTCATCCAAATGGTTTGTGAAAGTGAAATAAACTGTTTTGTCGTACTCCTTAGCCATGATTTGGCAAATATCTTCAAAAACGGAGCATCATATATCGATACACACGCGCAAACTGAATTTTAACGAAAGCCATTGAAAGGGTCCATAATACTCCATATCAGTATAGAATGTGCTAGCGGGTAGTTAACCAAAGAAAAGAAGTCGACAGCATCAATGAAGAGGCCTCCTCATGCTTCAAAGAACCACAAAGGAACCAGTAGGAGCCAGAGACCATTGAATGAACGGGGTCAGACAATGAGAGGTCAGCGTAAAGTAAAGAGGCAGACTCTGGCTTGACTTGGTGGCTCCATGCCTTGCTGGGTGGACATTTTCCCAACCCATAATGGAAAATGAATCCAGAGGAATTATCTGAAGGAATGGACTATAGCCCCATTCATTGATTAAGGCCTCACAACACCATCCCACATGATTCCTGGAGAAAGAAAAGAGTGAAACGCCCAGAGCGGGATGATGATAATTTCACACAGAAAGACACAACAGATAGTAAAAGTTGAAGCCTAACAGATCATTTGAAAGAGGACTACAGGAATTCAAATGCATCATTCTGCCTTTTAGTGAAATGACATGGATGTGACTGTGACACTACAATGCCTGAACCAACTTCTATGTTAGAGAAAAATATTCTGTGCATCAATGATGACCTCTTCTATGGGAGCAAGAAATAAGTTCTGAGGCTAATGATGCAATGAAATATCTTCCTTCTTCCACTACTCTTCTTACTCAGGTTGCGTCCCACCTCTCTCTCGTTAGGCGATTCTTTACACATGGAAGCTTCCATAGTAAGGCTAACCGCAGGTTCTGAAGCTGATATGATGAGACTTCCGAAGGTATACACCATGTCAATAGCATTATTGTAACCGTCATAACAAATTGTCAGGAACTTCTGCAACTCACAAATTTGATGAAACACAATGCAGATACTTTCCCCCACAACATAACATGGATTAGAATCGGTCCTATCCAGCCATATCATGTCATGAGATCTGATATACATACATGCACACTGCACAACCAAAGGGCAAGGAGTAGCTCCATGAATATCATGTTTAATTAATTCTTCCTCTATCAAATATTAAGGATCGACAACAATATCACTGTATTCCAAAAATGTTTTACATTCACATTATCATGGCGACCAAACACCTTCAAAAATGTCTGTTTTGCAGGTTTCACAAAAACTTGATTCATATAGCATGCATGATACAGTCCTCAGCATCGCGGGTGACTGAGAATACATCAATTCTATAAAGCACGATCTCCGATTTATATCTAGGCATAAGAAGCCACACAAGCACATGAGTAGAGCCTGAATGCTCTTCGTATTCATCACCATCAGCAAAGTTTTTGTTTGTTTTACTTGGAATTAAAACACACATGGAAATGCCAGTTCTGTCAGGCAGGCAAAACAGAAATGAATCATTTTAGGAACCACTTGAATTCAAGGTAACTTTTTCCAAAACAAACACTCCATGTGATGGATGACGGAAATGCAGTGGAGTCAAACAGGGAGGGAAATGTCACCTGTTATTAATCAAACTTCTGCATTGCTCTTCCATCTAGGCATGACTATGCCTTGCATATATAGGAGAACATTTCAAGAATGATACATTCACTGACAAAAAGGATCATTCAAAGAAAGCAAAACGACATGACTTGGCACAGCTCTTTGGTCGGCTCTATGTGAAAATAAAGACTACATTTTAATAGAATGATCAGTGAAACAGCCATTTGACTCAGCATCCTTCGATATAACACACACAGCCAAACTTGACCGGACACCATGAAGCATCATTGGTTGGACAGCAACAGTGTAGCTCATGCCACCCCGGTGATGTAGCGCTTTTGCCACAGTTCCATTGAGAAGTTACTTCCAGTTATAAATACCATGGGCTCGACTGGCTGCCAGCACCCATAACGGAAAGTAAAGCCGCTTTTTGATCCACAGACAAGAGTCACTTCCTGAATACAAAACAGCAACATACACACTACATACAGTACATCCACCGCCTGTGGTCTTCGGGGAACCTTTCTGTCAGGCAGAGCAGAAAAGAGTCATACTAGTGCATGGCTAGATTGGGAAGGCTAAAGGCTTTCAACCATGGTGACAAAATAAACCAGGTCAGTCCCTTTCTTCAAAAATACTTTTGGAAAGCGAGGACGTCTATCAAAAATGTACTTAATGATTTGCTTTTACCAGGAATCTCTCACTTCAGGAGGTAAGGTGGAATTTCTCTGCATTCTACTTTAAACTTCTCACAGGATGAAGGGAATTGCCAGGATCAGGATTAATCCAACTGCAGGAGAATCCCTCTGAGTCCCTCATGTATCTGTTTTATTACCTTCCTACAATCCTTGGCAATTATCCAGACATAATTCTTGTCCATTTCCCACATATGTATAATTCTTCTCTAAATCACATGAAACTCATGAGAACACCAGTAAAGTCCCATTTGGGAAAACCTCCAATACATCAGGAAAGCAGGAGGAGCTTAGTTGGATTTCCCAAGAACTAATTCGCAAATATCTATAACTAAATTACAGAAAAAAAAAGTCTCTTGAATGCAGATGATATTTTTATGACAGGAGAACAACAAGCCAATATTCCCTTAGTCCAGGCAGAATAAGACAGCCTTCAGCAACTGGAGTAGTAACCATGCCAACAACTGTAGTTAGTAAATTTCCCCATTTCCCACAAATGCAAACTCAACCACTCCATATAATTCGCATTGCACTTTACAAGCACTCAGGTGATTCAATTCTCAACAACAAGAACATAGATCTCACAGATTTCAAGCAATTTTCTCTTTCAATACTCAAAGAGAGAGACATCAATCAGTTAGATGGCCATTCATGAATATTGAATATTCAAAGGACATCAAATGCTGCTTTGTGTGACGTGGAGTGGTGGTGGTGACTTCCACAATTTTAAGTACAATGCTTTATCATATACCAGCATACACGATATTACCTGAATCTACATAATTATTGTAAATGCCAAAAACAAATTTAGTAACATTTGCCCATTTTGCAATACAGAATATGTCAGCATGCAAGCAAGCTATCAAATGCTCTTGTCTTCCAATTCTCATTTGAAAATATCCTGTAATTTCAGCTTTAATTTTTTCATTCAAACAGAAGCCATTTAAGACCAAATCTTCGGGGAATGTTTACATAAAAGAAGAAATTCACTTTACATAATCACAGTATAGACTACATCTGTGCCTGAGGATCAGATCATAATTGGGCCATAACTATTTCTAACAACATGGGGTCGTGGTTATGGGACAGATTCACGACTTTTGTGGCTTAAGAAGAAGTCCTCATAGCCAGGAGCAAAAGAAATCAGAGAAAGATGTTCTTCATTACTGCCTCTGCAGACTTACATTAGTACAAATATGGTTTAAAGTCAGAGCAGCATCATTTTGGATAAAGTACAGACACTGTTGTACAAATAAGACCTCAGAGCAAGCCAGGTGACTCAGCAGGGTCCTAAATCACCCAGTTCAGTTGCAAGTGCAGATTTAAAGCAGACCAAAGACTCATCCATCATCCGTACACAGCAGTACATGCTACACAGCTTCTTCTGGGCAACAACAGAACAACCACAGAAGTCATGACACGAAAGGGACAAGACAGTAAGGAAATAACCAGATAGAAGATTCCAATGTGAATAGAATAGTATCAAAATCATATGATCAAGGACAAAATAAAATGCTAGCTGAAATAAATGACAGTTGTAAAAACCCATAGCTTAGAACATACAAATTGTTTAAGAAAGACTTTCGTCTCGAGCCATACCTAAATGTAAACCTCCCTAAATGTCTCTATCAGAGCATCGCTAGATTCCGATTAAGTTCTCATAACCTTCACATACAACTAGGTAGACACAAACGATCATATATTGTGGCAGACAAACGTTTATGTAAAAGATGTAACATGAATATGGTTGAAGATGAATTTCATTGTCTCATGATTTGCAAAAAATGGAACTCACTTAGATGTGACTTTCTTGAAATTGCCTCTCGGCAGATTGATAATTTCCTCGTATTAAATCCAAATGAACAGTTCCTAGGTATACTTACTAGTAAAAGCTATGAAGTAAATTTTGGACTATCCAAATTTTTGGCTATGATTCTAAAAACTGATAACATTGTCTGAAAGAGATTCAAAGTATTCATATCACGATTCACCATTGCACAAATCACGGGTGGCCACAGGCACTGAGCATATTTGTGGTACTCGCATGACATGTCAATTTATTCTTTTTGAGTATACATGTACATAGCTGTTTATGATGTTTATGTTTATGATGTTTATGTTTATGATGTTTATGTTATGCAAGTTAGTATATACATATATATATATGTCTTGTGTTCCCTTAATCCTCTGTTGTAGTGCTCAATCGATATGGTGCTTTGCTAACAATGCTTTTTTTAACATGCTTATACAATGATAGAATTTACGCTCAGTCCTGGCCTAACTAAAATCTGCCGTTCAACTTTGAACCAGACTAGGTTAGGGCCGTGTGTCCATTCGCACCAAATTTTCACTTTTTCTTTTAATCTTGGATGTATGTAAATGATTTTGTTTCAATTTTATATTTATTACACATGTCAGTATATGTACAGTATATATATGGCAAACCGCGAATTAGAGAGCATTTTATCATTAGAAAAATACAAAGGTGAATTTAAACATAAGATGAATAGAAAAGAGGGGGGAGGGCTCGCAATCTATGTTCATGATACTGTAAACTACAAAGTCAGAAATGACTTAAATTTTCCCCAGGAGAAACAGAATGAATATGATTCTCTGTTCATTGAAATAGTCTCAAACAAACCAAACACCAAGAATACTTTAATAGGAAATATATATCGATCTCCAAACTTTAACAATATTCAAGAATTTACTGAAAACTTCAAGCTTCTCCTTGACGGTATCCAATCTGAAAATAAGAATGTTATCTTAACCGGTGACTTTAACATTGACCTGCTTAAGGCAAACGCTAGCATACCCACAGCTTGTTTCTCTGATATGATGATCTCAAATGGAATGATCCCTCAGATTACCTTACCAACTAGAATTACCCACAATACAGCCACATTAATTGATCATATTTACTCTAATTTCCAACATGAAAAATCTCTAGCTGGTACCATCACAACTGATATCAGTGACCACTTTTCTAACTTTATTTTTATTCCCACAACCGTAGAGAAAAGACAGTATCCTAAATTCATATCTTTCCGAAGAGTTAATGATCAATCCCTCCAAAATTTCAAAAAAGAACTTAAAGACACAGATTTTTCAAGCGTATACACCGATGATCCCTGCCAGGCCTATTCTCATTTTCTAAATATCTTCACTTCTTTAAGAGACAAGCATATGCCCATCATTACTAAACGTTTTTAAAAGGCACAAACACAAAATAAACCCATGGATTACCAAAGGCATACTGACTTCCCTTAAAACGAAAGACAAACTTCATCATAAACTAAAAAAGTTAAAAAATCCAAGTGATTTCAACACACTGAAATTTAGATACGAGAAATACAAAAAGATCTACCGCAATGTCATCTGCATTGCCAAACAATTGTATTGGATGAAACAATTCAATGAATGTAAATCAGACATGAAAAACACCTGGAAAAACTTAAATACAATATTAGGCCGCCAAACAAATAAATGTGAATTCCCTGACTATTTTCTTATAGATAACAATAAAATCACAAATCATGATACCATAGCTAAGAAATTCAATGATTATTTTGTTAATATAGGACCAAAACTTGCACAACAAATACCTCCATCCTTCTCGCATGACCTCCCTCACAACAACATAGTACATAGCTTTTTCATGGAACCGACTACCCCCAAGAAGTATCATCAGTTATTAAAGCAATGAAGCCAAAAACAAGCTGTGGTATGATGCCATTAGCCCAAAACTTATTAAGCAGACCTCAGAAGAAATCCTTGCTCCAATATCTCATATTGCTAACTTATCATTTCAAAAAGGTGTTTTTCCATCAGAAATGAAAAATATCCAAAGTAATACCCATATACAAAAACAATGATCCTTCTTCATTAAAGAACTATCGCCCAATATCGCTCCTACCTGCTTTTTCTAAAATTCTAGAAAGACTAGCATACAATAGACTAATGAAATTTGCTAGCCTGCACAGCATACTATCACCTTCGCAGTATGGATTCCAGAAAAACTTGTCAACTGAAATGGCTATTCTTGAAATGCAAGACAGAATAGTCAAAGCTTTGAGTAATAAACAATGGTGCGTAGGCATATTTTTAGATTTATCGAAAGCATTCGATACTCTTGATCATTCCATTCTATTGTCCAAGTTAAATAACTATGGTATTAGAGGATCTTCATTAGATTGGTTCCGCAGCTACTTAGAAAACCGATGGCAATTTGTAAATTATGCTGAAAAGAATTCTGAATATAGAAAAGTACAATGTGGTGTCCCTCAGGGATCCATATTAGGGCCTCTCTTATTCATACTTTATATGAATGACCTTAGCGCAACTAATCACAACAGCCAAATGGTACTATTTGCTGATGATACAAATTTACTGTACACGGGACAAAATATAAACACACTAACCTCACACATAAATTCTTCCCTTAATGGTATATTCAAATGGTTCTCAACTAACAAATTATCACTAAATGTTGAAAAAACTAACTTTGTGCTGTTCCATGGAACACGACAGACAATCCCAGATTTTCCTTTTCCAATTAGAATAGATGGTAAACCAGTTAAAAGAGTACCTGTTGTGAAATTCTTGGGGACATTTTTCGATCAAAACATGAATTGGAAAGAACATATCAAAATTAAATCTAACCAAGTAGCAAAGGTTAATGGTGTGCTGTGCAGGCTGAAGCATCAACTACCCCTGAATATTTTAAGGACTATATACAATAGCCTGATACTACCGCATTTAAACTATGGCATAATATCATGGGGAACACAACTAGTAGGGAATTCAAACGATTAAAAACCTTGCAAAAGAAATCGGTGAGAATAATTTCCAATTCAAAATACATTAGTCACACAGACCCGCTTTTCAAAAAGTTGAAACTATTAAAAATAGATGACATCTTCAAATATAGCTGCAGCAAAACCTATCATAAATTAAGCAATGGCCTAATGCCAATTTACTTTCAAAATGAACTTGAACTCAATAGTCACATCCATTCCCATAGTACCAGACAACAGAATCTCATCCACACGTAACATCAACAGTGAGCTCCTAAAGCAAAGTATTAATTTTAAGATTTCACATTGTTGGAATAACCTTCCCAGAGAAATAAAAGACAAGACACATTTATCAATTAATTCTTTTTCAAATAGTATCAAGAAGTACCTTCTATCTCACTACCAATATAGTTGTAATAAACCCGGCTGCTATGTATGCAGCAACTGACTACTACTATTTTAATTCTAATTTAATATTCATAACTTACAACTTTAAGGGTTAACATAATTATTTTGCTTTACTAATCACCTCCATTGCATAACTTGACAGCACCCACATTTCCTCTTATATTAAGAATTATATATCATAATGCACCATTTTTATTTCATTATTATTCATGCATCACTGCTCATCCTTGTATTATATCCCATTCTCATAACTCTTTCATCACAGGGGGTGTTCCGATAACAGTTATATTTAACTAGTGGAACACCTCCTTACCATACACTTGAATTGTTATAATGATTTTACTTTACTGATGGAATGGGTGAATATGTGAAAGTGCATTGTTGTATATATGAGTGGCATGTGTGGTAAAAACAAATAAACAATCAATCAATCAATCAATCAATCAATATGTTTTAAATCAAATGCTTAATTTGGTTCATTGACGTATCATTATGGTGACGTATCATTATGGTGCTTTTTGATTGCAGTATTACCATTATTTAATGAAAATAGATATTTTTTCATGGTATGTGTTGATGCCATAAGATCTGTAGATTCTGACCAGATGTTCTGACAGTCCTTTCACGTAAGGTACCGCTATGGTAGATGTAGTTTATAACCATCCCTCTCTTTTGTATATATATACACCTTCTTTGTGTCTTTCTAGTTATTTTTTACCATTATCACACATGTATCTTGTTGATATTTCGTTGTGAATAAAATAATAATAAAATAATATAATCGGCTCACAGAGTCATTGTGGGTAGTAAGGGACTGTTTCTTTCCATTTGTCCGTTTTATATTTTTGTTCCAGTGAAAAAAAAAACAAAAAAAAAAAACATTGTGTGTGAAAAATAAGACAACTAGAAGGTGACATCTGTAGGTAAAATATGGAATTCATTGTCAAGTGAAGTAAAATTGATTTGAATTCCGTTCTAAACATGTACAGAAAATTATCTTGTCTTTGCCATCATCCTTTTTGACAGGCACAACTTATGATATAGTATATCTAGGTGTTATAAGAAAAAAAAAACAAGACAACTTGGATCATACTCAGTAATACAATATGAATTTCACAAGGACAAACCATCTGCAAGCGGAACAGATGCATATCATTCCTTCTAACTACATACACACTGTATCACATATGCGTACATAAAAACAAAACAGGCACAAGTCTCTGTTTTCTTGATATAAATTATTCCTTCCAGCATTTTTAGCAAGATGCCAAAAACGAAATGGACACCTCAGGAATACATTGCACAAATGGAATAATTACAAACAAGAAATACATTGCACCAAAGGAATACATTACAAATACATTACAATGAACTCTTATGGGTGAAACATCTTTTAATTCAGGTAGAGTTCCTTGCGGATTGATGTTTGCATGACCTGATAGTAGGGAGTTAAGTGTTGACTCAGATAATTTCAATTTAAAACAAATCATTTTAATTTCAGATTCTCTACTTGTACTTGCAGAAATCGGCTGAATTACGTTTGAAGTTATCCCTTCCATTTTCAGCGAATGATACTCGAAACATTTCCAACAAGTTTAATTCAACCTGATGAAAATGGAAGAACAAGTCATTGAAGAGGGAAAATAAAGGACAAGGAGAATGCAATGCACAACACAAAATGCAGCACCAAATTTGGCAAATTCAATTATCAGCGTTCAATTCCTCATGAATGAGATAAGAGACTTCTCACAGCCAAGGATTTGCAAGACAAGGAAAGCCCATCGCACAAGAACATAACTTGCAAATTATGTCTTTGGCAAGCCGTACAAAGTGTCACGGAGTAAAGACACTGCGATTGGGGTTTACGCAAATGTTGCAAGTAAATCTACAACCAGAGGGTGATATGGGAAGAAACATGGCTTTGAAATAGATATAACAAAAGAAAGCCACGGCCGGGCAATTCTCTGTGACCACCTCAAGCACTCTCATGGGACCAAGTGGGGACCAATGGGCCAGTCACACAAATCCATAAATCCAAATCAAACTGATGTACATATAGATGTATGAGGCTGTATTCTAAGCATGGCCAATATCTATATTCTTATCTGAGGTAAGCAGTGTTGCTGCCACTGGCTGTGACTACAGATAAAACCAACAAAGCAAACATCAGTACTTGACAGCACTGCTTGATATTAGAGACAGGGAGTGTGTCTACATATCGCTGTTATCAAATAGAAATTTGCAAGCGCCAGTTGAATTCAAATTCAAGTCTGACATCTATGACATAAACAAAACTTACTTGACATATGTCAAAGTAATACTAGATTGAAGTGGAAGTAGATTTGCAAATCAAGTTAGCCAAGTCAGGAATGAAGTCCTTAAAATACAGAAAACAGTCAGCAAGATCAAGAAATCGGCTGAGACAGCTTTGACAAGTTCTCGATTTATATTCAAGAGATTATATCAAACGGAATATTCAACTCCCATCACAAGTCTAGCACTCCTGCTTCAATGGAATGAAAAACATTTCTGGACCACGAAAAAGTAGGCTTTATTCATCATCATAACACACCATCATGTGACCCCCCCGACCCCTGCGAAATACGCCTATGGGGACCTCGGAGTCCAGCTTTGTTGAGTGGATGTGTTAATTCTTTATCAAAAATGACCATATTTGGAAGGTGGAACCACAGACATCTAAGTTTGGAACTATAAAATCGGGACGTCATCTCATTATTACAGAGCTCTACGAAATGTTTACCTTACACAATCGACGATCTTAATTTTTTTTTTTTGGGGGGGGGGGGGGGCTGGTGCAGTGGTAGCGTGCTGGACTGTTTTTAGCCAGTACTTTATTTTTATTTTTGCAACTATCTATTCTTGTTTATCTACTTTCCTATCATCTTTATCAAGCAGATCTTGACAGTGACACCATGCCGGAATATTCAACAAATTGAATGTGCCCAAGCAACAGGCAGAAGCAGAAGGCTGCTAATCGCTGGGTCCAGGGCTCAAATCCAGCTCTTGTCTGGTCACCTGGGCCTATGTTGGACGGCTGTTTCAATCATCCTTCGCCGCCTTGCTGTGTCCTCCTGTCCTAATTAGCCTACGCCAGTGGCGTCAGTGTAGATGTGGCATTTGCCCCCCCCCCCACTTTGACGCACCTGCCTACGCAAAAAGTGGGAAAACTATCAAAAACCAGCAAGTTTTGGTTACGTTTTGACTAAATAGATAAAAAAACGGGATTTGGCGGGTGCAGCCCCCAAATTAACCATGGAAACACAACTTTTTGCACAAGTAAAGTTTGTAAGTTTGTCAAACAGTGTTCCAGCCACATTTTATTTGGGCATGCAAGAATCTTGAAAAGGAGGGCACTTTCCAGATTTGAATCGCACTTTTCTGAAGTGAAGGCCTCTATTTATAGATTTTTTTGCTTCTTACCTTAAAATTGGGCATAGTCCACAACGGGTTGGGCATGGTGCACTTAAGGTTGGGCATGGCATTGCGCCATGCTCAAATAGCCTGGTTGGAACATTTTCAAATACGGTAATTTTCACGTCCCACTATAAAAGTGAATATATATATTTTTTTTTTTTTTGCCGTTATATTTAGAGTAGGAGATAAAGGCAATTTATGTTTTAGAAATATTTTTTACTTACACTCCCTCGAGGAAAATAGATTTGACTAATGCCCTCAAAATCAGTCAATATTTGTGTACTAATACCATATATATTTTTTTAAATAAAACTAATAAAATAATTTATGTTCATTTATATGTGAAGTTACATTGTATATTTTGACTGTTTGATAAAATAATATAACTTTATCTTTTTGTCTTTCCAAGGCTTGATCTGCCAACTTAATTTGCAACCGTTTTTGATCCCATCCGAAGATGAGGAAGATGACGTATCTGTACCAGGAGCCCCAACCCCTGCCGTGGAAGAAGGTCCTCGCTGCAAGTTGATTGAGCTACACAACGAGAAGCCCGAAACTGCCAGATAACCTTGGGTGAGCCATCAGTAAATCTATGTAAATATTTATTGTATTGTGTTAAATATTCGGTAACTTCTGACATTACAATTACAATGTAGATGCCTTATTGATTACTTACTCCTGGTGACACCTGCATTAAAATGTCAGAATAGTCAGATATGTTTATATATAATTATATTCTGCACCAAAATTTGTAAGCCAATCAGATGATACGAGATCGATCACGTGCCACGCCAATAAATAACGATATTGGCGTGTGGAAAGTGTTATTGGCGCCTTAAAGCTATATTGGCGTCCTCAGTGCACATGCACTTGAGTTAATGCAGTACAAAACCCTTTATCAATGTATTATTTGATTGTTTTTACTTCTTTCTAATCAAATTCTCAATCTTCATTGAAGGGAACACAATACCTCTTCTAGTGCAAAGGTGTTAATTGCTATCAACTTGTATCAAGGATAATTGACCAAATTCCAATTGGAAACTTGTGCCACTTCTTGATTGAAACTTTAAACAGTTTAAAATCAATCTATTTGAACAAGAAGCAATTAAAGCAAGATGATCTGCTTGCAATGCACTGAATACTAACTGTCTGCTGACAGATTAGAAAATACACAGAAATATTTTTTAAACTTAAAATAATAAATCGCAAAAATAATTGAAGCATTTAAATGATATGAAAGTAGTGAAATAAACTAATTTAAAAACTTTTTTTTTTTAAATGATAAAAGCCCTTAATACAGTTAAAATGATAAAAATCATGATAATACGAAGAAGAAAGATAAATTAAAAATTGTTAGATAGCAAGACAGATAGTAAGATAGATAGCCAGGTACATAGCTATAGATAGTTAGCTAGATAGATGGCTAGATAGATTACTAAATATGTTGCTTAATATGTTGCGCTAAATAGACAATTTGCAGTCTGCTTTAAAAAAACTCAAATAATACTTTTTTAATTCCTTTTTTCAGAATCATCTTATGCACATGTATAAATGTCAAAATTTGCTAAACAGGTTTTAATTAGGGGTGTTTTAAGAATCTTAAATTGAAAATAAGCAACTCTTTAATGTACAAACATGTGCAAGTCTGAAAATTTTGGTGCAGAATATAACAAATAGCGGATGTTGAGTCGACCAATATTGAGTTTTATTGGCCTCAGCAGGTAATATTGGTCTCGGCCTTCGGCCTCGACCAATATTACTGCTTCGGCCAATAAAACTCAATATTGGTCTCCTCACCATCCACTATCTATATAATATTCTCCACTTGGATTGTGTCAGCCAATCAGAACGCAGTATCAGTGTCAATATAAAGCTATATTGGATCCGACACAATGATACTTGTTGTTCAATTGTGACGTCACCATTGGTGATGTCATAAATTGACTCACAATGGTCAACTTGTTATTGTGACATCACAACTGGTGACGTCATGAGACCAAACTAACAATGGTGACGTCACCATTGCCTGCTCCTTCATGGTTTAAATTACAGCTGTTTATAATGTAAGCCTGGGGTTGTATTGAGAATCAGAAGACTTCTAAATTTTGCATATTTTATTCTCTTCAATTGAGAGGGGAAAAAGGCCCATGCTACATAAATCCCAAAATCAACTATGATCATCCACTGGAAATTATGGACTCTTTAGAACTTCTGAATTAATTTGAGGGAGTGAAATTTTCCAGGCTTAACTATAGACACTACATGTACAGATTGTTTATTCCTTAAGCAAGGGTTAAAAATAGTGGATTCCCCCCCTCCCACCTCCAGCCAGAAATTCTTTGAAACAAACATGGCCGAGTGAGTTCTCCAAGTAACATGGGGCTGGCTATATTCCAGATTTTTAAAACAGTATAAAGTGGAGAATATAACAAATGGTGGATGGAGAGTCGTCAAATATAGAGAATATTGGACTCAGAAAAGCTATATTGGACTCGGCTAGCGCCTCGTCCAATATAGCTGTTTCTTCGTCCAATATTCTCTATATTGGACTCCTCACCATCCTCTATTTGTATAATATATACTAGCATTGTACCCGTGAAGTAGGAGAAATATTCCTATTGAAGCAAGAGAAACATGTTATGCAAGGGTGACACCTTGAGATAAAAGGTTGAAATAGAAATGAAACTTAATGATTGGAGAATAATGATGCTTTGCCAGAAAGGACTAATAAGCGTACTGGTAAAAAAGTGTAAGTTTAAGCTTTTATCTCACTTTCATTTTGTCTGTTTCAGCTTACATCGTAACAGTGACACTCAGTTAAGTCATGGGGCAAAGCGGGGAATTTGGTGAGAAAAAAGACTCTGAAAAATGTAGGATTCTCCGACCACAAATAAAGCGCCCATCTATGTTGACGTCTCTTATGGAAATGGGTTTTCTCCTTCACCATGTTCTTCTCATAGCGGTTCCCCGGAGGGGTCACCGTCTAAAGGTTGGATGCGATATGAGCTCGGCGAGTAAGTAATAGCTCGAATGAATAATGGAATATTCCTCTTAGAGGAGCCATTATTGGTAATAAGATATTTATAAAAGAAATATTGAAGATTAGAAGATTGAAGATGTATGACTTTATACAGACTTTGAAATTTCAAATAAAATTGAAGTAGGCCTGGCCAAATGCGCATTACACACTTTCTGGGAAGAAAATTGAGCTTTCCGCCTGTTGATGCTCTCATTTGGAAGGTACATAACTCTTGTCATGTAAATGAATGAAATATATTTCTCTATTTTATTTTCAGGTCGATTACAAGAATGGCAGATGTTTCATAAGATTTGAAGATGAATGCGAGTGCTGGGCATTGTATAAAGACATCACGAAAGGTGAAAACTGAGGGGTCAACTCAAATTTTCATGTCTTATTTTAATTTGGCGTATTGCTATTATTCATTTTCCAAGACTGAGTAAGTACTTGTCCTCTATGTTGTGATTTAAAGAAAATTTTAATGTATCATTTCAGTTCAGAGTCAGTTACCAGACGAAATCTGTTGCATTGTCTGTGAAAGGAGAAGTCAGACAAGCCTAATGAGATTTTTTTAAGCGACAAGTCGATGACAACTGTGTCACAGGTGAATATAAATCAAATGAAATTGCAATACTTGTAAATATGTAGCGTAGATTTGAATTCTACAAAGAGCACAATCATGCCATCTGACATAGATGTTTCTCCTGTCTTTTGGAGTTGTTGCTGAATAAACAAAAGCCATGGTGTCCAGTGGCGGGTTCTCTGGGCCGCCCCTGGATCCGACACTAGTGTCACAATGCAATAAGTATAATTTCCCAGTCCTGATAGATTTCAAATTAAATAGGTATGTAGTCCCAAACACCACTCTGTTGGACTGCTTTAAAATAATAAGTCAACTTAAACAAGTATATTTTACTGGAATCTGTCCTCCAAATGAAATGTTGTGTAAAATTTCAGACTATTAGCGGGATTGCCACAAACCTGAAATCGGAAGTGAAATCCTGCACCCAGATGTAACTTGGAATTGCCGGCCTTGTGTGTTTGCTCACAGTGCTATGGTAAATATTCTCTATAAATACAATTTTTGTCTGTAATAATATTAAACGATAACACCATCCGGCCAGCCAAAATTATTATTGACTTGTGATATTAAGATATATGTCTACATAGAATCAGAAAACAATTTTCTATTTGTTTTCGATTTCTCTCCATTTCCTCCCACAAATTTTCAGTTTATGGGAAATTCTACTATTCTAGTCATGAAGCCCTACTTGGTCACACATTGTTTGCCCGAGTCTAAACTTATTTTCCTTAAGTCATCTGTTCGCGATATATATTTTGTTGGAGGGAGTGTTGGCTCAATTTGTAGTGCGTTTTGCTGTGGCCTGCTCAGGACTGTTTGAATTAGCCCACTAAAATGTATGAAATTATGAACACGCAAAACTCCTCCCTCGTGTTTCCTGGAAGTGCCAACGTCCTTTCTCGAGTGTAGTGTTTCCGGCGACTCCCCGACATGTGGGGAGTACTAGGGTCTCGAGATTAATTGACTAACATTTCTGATGTCTTTTATACCATTTTAAGCCGAAGAGAAAACGCATTAACTACCGATTTCTCAGAGTATCACCAGAAGAACAAGGACGCGGCTGAAATCTCCGTTGGAAAGAATTTCTGATGAAGATACTATGAACATTATTTTCTTGTGTGACCAGGTACGTCAAGTTTAAGCAAAAAACAAAGAGCTAATTTGGAAGTTCTATGATTTACAAATCTGTTTGAATTTTGTCAATGATGTATCTTTGGTATTTGACTGATACCGCTTGTTATATTCTTATACTTCACTACTTCTGAGACACATTCTAGCATAAAGTAAATATTGATACATTTTAAGGACAAACAAACACAAGTGGATGTTATGTTCAAAATTCTATTAACAGTAAGTCTAAATTAAATTTGGCTGTTTATTTGTGCGAAATGCCTTCGTATCATAATAATAATATTATTACGCTCTCTTGCTATTTTCAGGTGCTGGAGATTTCCAAATACAGAGCCCAGCTTTACGGTTGGAGAATGAAACGAGCCAGGCTTGTCACTAATGCAGGTGAATAATTTATGCTAACTTTTAGATAAATAATTGCTTATTATATTGGACTTGTAGCAATGAGTTCAGTTCCCCATGAAAGTATGATACTGGATAGCCAGGGTTATCGCTTTTCATTCTTCTGACAAAACTTAGTATGAAAAGTTTGAAAAAGCATTATTTTGTTAATGAAGTTGGTCACATGTATTGCTGTTGGCTCCACCTTTCTAATCAACTGACCTTTATTAGTTACAGCACTGTTCATACCAACTTTAAAAAGATTTATTAATGTAAATTTGATCGTGAAATATCATCTTTTCTTTGCAGGATCTCTACTTAACTAGCAAAGCATCCCTCATCCACAGTTCAGATCTTAGGAGCAGAGAAAACACTCTTCGGAGATTTGAAGACAAGTTACGTGACCCCCTAGTATGGATTGATTTACCACGCATCAGTTGTTGGTCAGACGAACGACTAGAGCAAAGGAAAGGTAAATATCATGCTTCTTGCTTTTTGAAGAAAATCCAGGAGTCCCTGAAAATATTTGCTTAATCTTCCTTCCATGTAGGATCATTGCTTCAAGCTGTATTCAACTGTCTGTATGACCTTGGGTATTAACTAGAATCTTTTTTGAAATTAATTTACGTGATCAATGTCTTCAGATCTTTTCTGTTACAGCTGAAACTCCTTTGGCAGTGAGAAGAAAAAAAAGAAAATTAACTCCGATGAGGACACATTGTTAGTCGAAGGTAAATATATATTTTGAGTTTTTAGAATATATATGCCGTGGGGGGAGGGTTGGTCTAGTGGTTAGCTTGCTGGACTGCTAATCGCTGGGTCCAGGGTTCGAATCCAACTCTTGCCAGGTCACCCAGGCCTATGTTGGACAGCTGTTTCAATCATGTTTCACCTCATTGCCCATCCTCCCCATGCAAGCCCTGCTAAGATGGACAGGGCTTTCTGCTATTTCCAACCTCTTCTGTGATTGGCTGCTTATTTAGGTCATAAGCATTTTGCAGGCAGATTTAGTCCGATTATGGACACTTAGAGGATTACTGGCAACTAAGAAAAGCAGTGTAAAACAAGCAAACTTTCAAACAGTTTCATTTCAGAACTGTGAAAATACATAATTCAATGGAATTTTGGGAACTGTGATAGCACCTTTCAACAATACACAATTTTTCCATTTGTAACTGTGTAAAACAGAAGCAACAATTTCAAACTGTGATGTAGCAGTCCCTGATTGGCTGAGCCAAAACCGGGTCAGTTAATTAAGTATTCATGAATTAGCAAAGGTTAGGGGCCATTTTGTCATGGTATGACTTGGGATGATGCTCATTGCCATGTCCTCCTCCTGTCCTAATTAGCCTACCAAGTGCATAAATACAGGACGTAAAGTCCCAATCATCCATCCCTCCATTTAGAATATGCCGCAGAGTTTAAAAAGATGTTTTTTGCATGTGCCCTCACTGGCATACAGATGAAAATCCCATATTACTTGATGTTAGGTCAGAATTTGTAAAATTTGTGTAAACTAAATATGAATATGGAAAATTAAATTCAGCTGTAACTAGATGAGAAATAGTTAAATGAAATTGAAGAAACCCGACTGTAAATGGTCAGTGTCCTTGAAAATAATTCAAGGTCCCCGAAACTTTGTGATGGTATGAAGGGATGAGTGGATTGACTCAGGCTATAGTGAATAGTCTGAGGATAAATTAGTAATCTCTGTTAGATGAAAATGTAATTTTCATGTTTAGAATTTGTTGTATTATCGGATATTTTCTCCAAGCATAATCAGTCTATTTACAATGCAATAAGTCATATCACATTTTTTGACTCAAGAGACTTCAGATTTTACATAATTTATTCTCTTGAATCAAACATTTCTTGCAGGACTTCATGTTAGTTTTGTCACTCAGAATGTTGTATTCACATTATTTTCATCATTTAGGTAATCGCCATAAAATCCGATGGCAGCGAACCCGAAGTTCTCATATATAACATAATTGTTGATGTAGGCCACTTGCGCGGTCTTTGCAAACAATATATAAACTACCTGAAAAGTTGCTTTTCCAAAATTTTTGGAGGCTATTGCCCCTTTGCCTATACACATATATGAGCAAGATCCTACTGTTTTAGCAAACTCTTGCCTGAAGGGCAAGCAATCTACCATGTTTGTGACAGATTATATAATATGATTGACAAAGTGACAGTTCTATTTTCAGTCTATGAATGCAAGAATTACACTGTCATGAGAGACAGGAGCTTCCCATGCAGAAAAACAATCTCCCATATTATCTACAAGTGAGTTGTTCATCAAATATTTTGATTCATCCAGTAATATTTCTTTTTGGAGTGACTGAAATTAGCTTGACACTATAATATGTTCTTAATTTGTTTTTTCATTCCCAGAATATGTAGTTCCAAGTGAAAGTTCCGAGTGAAAGGTCCTCTGCTTAGTAGTGTACCATGTAGATGTAGACGAAGCCTCATAAAATCCTGGCTGACGGTCAGACTAGGTAAGTGTTCGTTTGGGCTAAAACTGGTATAATGTGACAAGAACAAGATAATTAAGGGAAACATAACATAGGCCAACCTGAAGTGCATGAAGCAGTGCAAGAATTAATGGATTAAATGTAAAATTTCAGTATTAAAGAGTATTTGAAATCATGAACTAATATATATATATTTTTTTTTATTTCAATCTTAAAAAGTTACATTTTAAACAGTCATGGAAATGTCAAACTTAAAAATGTTGCACTTTTCTCTTTAAGATTATTTTGGAAAGAGAAAACCACATATCCAACTGCTTCTGTGAATGAATGCGATTGGCCGAACTGCAGTTGTGTCTTTGGAATGCTCATACTGCAGCACATTTTCAGAAGAAGCAATATAAATATGGACTACCAATGATAAGTATGACACAGGGCTTCAGAGTCTGATAATAAGTGAACCCACTCAGACTCCCGACTCCTTTGGCTTTCTGAAAAGTGACTCCGCTTCCAAAATTCAACCTTCG
Source organism: Platynereis dumerilii (assembly GCA_026936325.1). Classification (NCBI taxonomy): domain Eukaryota; kingdom Metazoa; phylum Annelida; class Polychaeta; order Phyllodocida; family Nereididae; genus Platynereis; species Platynereis dumerilii. Next base: position 5,049,701 of record JAPTHN010000029.1, read on the forward strand.
ACTTCACTAATTGGCATTATTACAATATTGCACACAAAAATTAATTCTCTAAGTTTTCATAGGATTCTGTACATGAGTACTTGTTTTGGAAGTTTTATGTAAAATTTGGGATACATTTCACATTTTTGTAACCGTGTATTTGTGAATCATATATATATATTAATTATTCTTAGGAGTCAGAAGTCACCTATTTAATTTTCGACTCTGACTGAAAATTCAAAGTTCGACTCTGCCATAGACTCCACCCAAAAACTTCTGACTCCACAACTCAAGACTCCCGACGCCTACTCTGACTCCAAAGCCCTGGTTAGACACCACTGTCCAAGATAGATAGGCAGATAGCAAGTAAGCCTAGTTTCATAGCAGCTCACGAGATTTCGTTTATGAGATGAGATGAGGGAGAGAGAGAGAGCGAGAGAACTCCACATGTTACACATTTACCCATATATGTGTGGGATCTTTGCTTGCCCAGCACAGACACAGATACAAGTTTGTCTCATCAAGCTTTAACTGTTCAAAATCCACCCATCTAATCGATTTTATTAAAATAGTACTATTTGCCAGTGAATTACTGGTAAATTTTATTTTGAATTGAAACTGAATCAAGATTGTCTTTGTGTGTGACTTATTCCAAATTATTGTTGATGTAGGCCTATACCATTTAGGCGTTACAATGACTCTGATGTAAACAGATATGATTTTTGCCAACTCATAAAAACTGCTTGTTTCAAATTATGAAATTATCCAATGGAATAGCAGGTTGGAAATGACTTCAAGAACGCAATACAATGGAAATAGTTCAATGTTAGGTTTCATAGTTAATGTATGACGGTTGGTCGAAAATTTTGAGCATGATTATTGCTGACAGTGACGACTTATCACACCTTACAATATTTTCAGAATGATAAAATCTTTGCTGCAGCCTTGAACAAGGAACTGAAAATGTAATAGGTCCCTTTGAAAATCAATCCATCCATGGTAAGATGTCTGATTGCATAATACATTATGAATAATTCAACTTCACAAATTAACAATGTCAGATATTGGAAGATGTAATTTTAAGTTTACGCAGTTGCTGTCTTTAATGTACATTTTTTGTTATGTTCTTTCCTCATGCGAAGTATCCTTATAAACTCTTGTTCTTTGATATAATGTGACCTTTCATGGTGATAAAATAGTGCTTTAATTGGAGATTTGCCATCCTGATGAATATTCGAGCCTGTATTTTAGATATACATGTAAGTTAAACTCGCCAATTTTCTGTATAATGATACTAATAATAGGCATTTATAAAGCGCTAATTCCAGTAATCTGCTCACTAGCGCTAATGCTTGATTAATTCATTTGTAGGAACTCAATAGTTCCTTTTAAATAGTCAAATTTTGCTTTGTCTTTCATTTTTAGTCAAAAAGTACAATAATGGTGGATAAGAAACCGACTCCAATCCCGAAGACAAGTTTGGTGACTCTATGCAGTATTTGGCTGCAAATATGGTAAAGTGCTAAGGGCTATTCCATTTAAAAACCTGGGGGGGGGGGTGGTCGGGCTGGTTTATTTTTCGTATGATGTATGTACGGGTGAGCGATAATACGATGTAGATGCTTGGGGGGCACTCGCGGAATTCACTGTAGATGTATGGGGGGGGGACTATCGTTCTATTCAGGCCTACGCATTGTAATAACGAAAATTTTTTGTGATGTATGTACGGGGGGTGAAAAAATCGAAGTTAATGCATGGGGGGTAAAAAAAAATCGTTTTAGATGCATGGGGGGGGTCAAAATCGTAGCCCGACCACCCCCCCTCCAGGTTTTTAAATGGAATAGCCCTAATCGCTAATATATTACCACAAAAGTTAAAACAATTAAATTTGAAATTTTTCTTGCAATACACCGCCGCTTGCCGTCACATGGTTCCAAGAGATTTGATCCATTTCAGTTAAATTTTAATGCAAAATATTAATTATTAGTAGTCAAAGATGCAAATTGCAGTCGAAATAAAAAAAATTTACGATATTCATTTACATCTTTTTCAAGGACCAGGAGCTTTTATTTATCAAGCGCTTTATATAAGTCAATTGATGAACTGTACCATATTCTGGTTCAGCAGATTATAATGCATGAATAATATTGCTTGTTCTATTTCAGGGGCGATAAGGCATATAATGGAGATCCCCACCAACTTCTTTGAGAACAGGATGAAGCGCCAGTTATGAAGGCTCGAAAAGATCTACATTCCTTTCTAGATGGTGGGTATTATGGTTGTGTGACAAAGATCTATCTTTATAATAGAAGTAATTTCGGGTCATTTTTAACTCGCCTAACAGCGGAAGCCGGTTAATAGAGGAGTTGTAAATGGATCAGGTGAAATATGTGGGTCATTCCACAATAACTAAGACAAAACTGTCACTGGTGTTACAGTACAAGTAAGAAATACAATTGACTCAAAGTAAAACCAGTGACCAAATTCATAATTGTTTGAAATATTTCCCAATAAAATAAGAATTTCATTGGATTTTCTGTCACCATTTATTACTGGTGTTACCATTGGACACCAGTGTTAAACATTTTTGAGTAACACCAGTGACGGTAACACCAGTGACAATTTGTCCTGAAATACCAATTGCTCCCACAGTGATGCAATGATTTGAACAGGTGTTGACAAAGATTGATTTCTACACACAGGGCATATCCTATGACTGAGTCAGTTTTTGAAAATTCTAGAATTCTAGACCATTTTTGAGGGTAACACCAGTGACACAGAAAAAGAATACTCTTAATTTCAACTCACTGTAGAGCCACCCTGCATGCTATAAACATATAAATGCCAAAATTTGCTGTTATCATGGATGCCTTGTCCATCAGAAGAAGCACCCTGGTACATCGGACCAAAGATAGAAGGGAGCATTCCTTTAACAGCCATGCTTTATTTAATGAGTAACACCAGTGACATGTTTTCTAGTGACGAGGTCATTTTGTTTTCCACAGTATACACAGAAGAGGAAAAATTCAGTCAGTTTATGGATACAAGTATCAGGAGTAGTTGTCCTGAGATTTAGACCCACCACAAATGTTTACATTGATTTGATATGGTTAAAAACGAATGATAATTGAAAGAAGAATTATCTGTGACATCACTTTTTGGGTAGATTTCAGATATTGTGAAGGGTGCACTACATAAGCAGTAGCTGATAATTTCCATATAACAATGAAAATAACTTCTTTAAAAGAGGGGAAAGGCATATGATTAGAAACAAAATCCTAATATTATGATTTTGCTGTAAACAGCTTGAGTGACACAAAAGACTCAGTTACTGTGGAATGACCCACAATGTTTAGTAAAACTAATAAAATGTGAAGAAAATACTGCAAATTTTCAGAATCAGACAAGCCTGGACCGTCACTCTCATGGAAAATAGCCAAAAATAAAAGATTTGTTTTGAATTTAAAACTCATTAACTCATGATAAGCTGGCCTTGGCAACAAATTTTTAAGAAAAAAAATTACTTTGAGGAATTTAATAAAAAAAATGTGTAAGATTCCCACAAACTAATGTATAGTAATACATATCGAGTATCTTTTTGAAGTATTGATGACACTTCGCAGAAACGATTCTCATTACTAGGATCCAGGGTCATGTCCCAGACAAAGTGATTTTGTTTTCACCATCATGCCTAAAAATTAGGATGTCAAATCAATCAGGATTGATCATAATTGAAGGCCTTGGAACAACTCCTTAAGTCTCCTTTCGGAAATTCCAACTGGCGACTACTCTTATCAGCATTATTGGACATAAATCTCAGGTGGTTAGCAGAAAAAGTAATTAATTTGTCTATGTTTCTACATCATTTGATATTATAATAAAACCCCATGACAGTGTAGTTCACAGTTATGAACATCATGAGTGTCAGGTCTGCTCTGAATTAACACGAGTCCGAAGGACGAGTGTTATTCAGAAGGCAGACCTGACATGAATGATGTTCATAGCTGTGAACTACACTGTTATGGGGTTTTATTTATATCCCGCAATGACTTTATCAGTGTTTTTTAGTCTGATAACTTCAAATTCTCCCAAGTTGGGAGCAGCAATGTGTTGTGATGTCACCAGCTGCCCATTGTGATGTCATGACATAACAATCGCTGCCCATTGTTTGCATAACAACGTAAGATAATTTATTTCATTGAGTTCACAAGGATGAACTCAATGGTGTGAACTCAATGGTTTTTTCATGGTGTTCACTCGCAATTGCGGGATATCAATGAATAACATTTTTCAATATATTTATTTTGTCTATTTAAAAAATAGTTAGTGATTAATTTTCGTCTCCAACTCTGACTCCGGCTGAAAACCAAATTTTGACTCAAAATTTTCTGTCTCCACCCGAAAACCTCCAACCCCCGAAGTAAATATTATAAAGAAATATTTAGATCTTTGCAACTTATTTTTATTATAATGTTTTTCATTTTATTTCCAGGTTGATGTGACAAATATGTTTCCGACTCCCTGTTGCAGTTAATCTGAAATCTTAACAGAGAAGAAAACTTATTTGAAAGGTTGAACATTTAAGTAGCTCTTGATACTGAAGTCAATTTCACACGATTAAATGCTCAAAAAGAGTTAAACAAATTGTTTGTAGGGCAGATAATTTTTAGCCAGGATAAGCCCAGATGATTATAAGGGCTATTCCATTTAAAAACCTGGGGGGGGGGTGGTCGGGCTGGTTTATTTTTCGTATGATGTATGTACGGGTGAGCGATAATACGATGTAGATGCTTGGGGGGCACTCGCGGAATTCACTGTAGATGTATGGGGGGGGGACTATCGTTCTATTCAGGCCTACGCATTGTAATAACGAAAAATTTTTGTGATGTATGTACGGGGGGTGAAAAAATCGAAGTTAATGCATGGGGGGGGGTAAAAAAAAATCGTTTTAGATGCATGGGGGGGGGTCAAAATCGTAGCCCGACCACCCCCCCTCCAGGTTTTTAAATGGAATAGCCCTAATGTAAAGATGATAGGCTACACATAATTTCCCGCCATGAATTGTAAAAAATTAGGACTACTAATAAATAATCAACCAGCCACAGATATATATATTCATTTGTGAAATCATAATTTTATTCCATCCAAAAAATTAGAATTGTCTATTGAGGTCTGTGATGATCTTTCAAAATTACTTGTGTCGTTAATTGATTCTAGTTGCTTGTAATTTCTGTTGCGTATTTCATAAAGTACTGGGGACTGAGAAATGCAATGAATTCCCCATTTATAAATAAAACTTTTTTATTACAATTTACAATCATTTTCCATTTTCATTTTATTACTTTATTAATAAGTCTTGGATGGGATTTTTATCAGTGATCATTTGAAAAATTTAAATTGCTGCACAATGGCTAGTGCGTCAGTGCAATTTTTGTTGATATTCTGCCTCTTCTTTGCTGTCTTTATCAGGTGATGTAGCTCTACAGATTGCGTTATTGGCAAATTGTTTCACTACCTGAGATGTTGGTGGTTCGAATATCCACCCATGGCTGGTAGATACGGAATGAGACTCCTTGCTCTACTCCACATTGGGGTAAATGAGTACTCGACTGTAGGAAGTGGATGAGTGATTTAATACTGTGAAGCTGATATTGATTTTTGCTGCGTACTCTCAGGAAGTTGAGAAAGGCTCATGCTGGAACAAGCTATAGTCCTTACAGCGTCACCTTGATCCTATTGATAGATCAGCTGTTGGTCCTGTCTGCTCCAATTTTACAACAACAGATAGATAGATACGGAAAAATGCAGCCCTCTAAGCTCAGTTCGGGGCACTCATGAGGGTTGATCGAGGAGATTAGAGCGGGAGTCCTCAATATGTAGCACATTTACCCCATGCGAGGTATCTTTTACTTGCCCAGAACAGACACTGATGCAAGGGGCAGCCTATAGCTATTTAACGTCTTATCCGAACGACATTCAGCTGGGATTTTGCTAATAAAGGTCCACTGAAAATTTTTAGTTCCCCTTCCGGGGTTCAAACCCACGCAAGCAAAGACCTTCAGCCGAGCAGGCGGGAACCTGAACCACTACACCACCAAGCTGGACACATCCCTATACCACTTTGTCTTTTGAAAAATAATTTACCTTGACAAAAAATTAAAAAAGGCGGAAGTGTCAATGATTTTATAAGTGCCCGTTCCAGATAAATCTGCTCACCGCACTGGCGCTCACTGAATGGCCACCATACCAAACATCTTAGCCCGAAATAATTATCTTTAGCTTCTCAGATCTTCATCAGGCATGTTTCCCTGGGTGGCTTAGTAGGACGCAGAAAAAGAAGCTATAATCTCAATTTTGAATTATGTCAATTTGATAAAAATTGAGAGCTCAAATTTGTTTTCCACAGGCAGAAAATTTGTTGGGTCAGTCAATCCAAAAAAGCTAAAAGCAGATATGTCTGGTTTTGTGGTTTTGACCACCCAGAGAATCTGCTGAAGTGGTTTTGACATGACTTGCTCAGAGTTTGCACCATGTGTACTACCCACAGTGGAGACTTGCTAACCACTGCAATGGAGCCAGTTTTCTTGAGTTGTAACATCATAAAAGCTCATAATCCACCGTGCCATTAACCATTATGACATCCAACTTCCAGAAAATTACAAAGCCATGCTGATGATAAAAGGGGAAATACTATAGTTATTCTCCAATGTGACTTTAAGTGCAGCAGAGAACTTTCAGACTTGTATCTTATAATGACTCTTTAAACAGCAAACTGATCGGAAATTACTTTAATAAATTTATTATGCCATAGAAAAGTCATGCTTTTCAATTATAGGTATAGTTTGCAAAACATTCAGCATTCAGACAACACACAATTGATCAATAGTTCACAAAAGCAAGATCCACTGATGACTGATATGCAGACATCAGACTCTCACCAAGGGTTGATAAAACACAATTAGAAAATTATTTTGCATGCTAATTGAAGCAGTTCATCAACAAGTTCTCCCACCAAAGTGTTGACATCGGACTGAACACAAAGGGAAATTTTAAAAGCGCCTTAAATTTTTGGCGATCAAGCTAAAATTATAATTTGATAATATTAGCCAAAAAGTATGAAAAAATTATAAATTTCAGAAATAGTTGCTATTTCTCAGCCCCAAGTTGTTGTGAATTGGAGAAGCCTTCCGTCGCCACCAAAATTTAAAATCTGTCCAAAGGAGTCCCGTCCCCATCATGTATATATACATAATGATATAATTATATATTTTCTATAAATATCTGAATTCACAAATTTTCGATTTTAATATCCAGGCCTATGGGAGTCCTACTTGGCAACAAGAGCTCTTCATGGCACCCCTTTCTTAAATTTTGAAGGAACATATTTTCTTGTTCTGCTGAACAATCAACTCTACCTTGGGAAACGGGTACAAAATATTCACATATATATAAGCCTAACTAATTCACAAGCAAACAGGTTTTTCTTAAAAAATCCAGTAATTTAAATCATAATTGAAATCACAATTTAAACCAAAACAATATAAATCAAATTATTGATTTTAATGCATGTAAATCATTATTTCAATCATGATTTCAAATGCCTTGATTTAAATCAAATAACCCTGCAAGTGAAGCTTGAACAACAATAGCAAGAATTAAGAACTAAGTATTCAAGCCACATGAATAAAACAAAGAGTTACAATGAACACCAGTGGCGGATCCAGACAATATGGTCTATGGGGGGGGGGGGGGGTGGCTGGATGTTGTTTGGGATTCAATGGCTCGCATTGGCGTAATTTCTGCATTCACGGGTGTTTGTTGTATTTTTAGTCCACAAACAATAGCAGCAAATGCCCAAAAATTGGGATCACAGTTGATGGTCCAAACACTCGCCAGTCAGGGACCAGTACACAAATTTGATCAGAGCTCTGGCTTATGGCTCTGGCTTATGGAGTGTATGCTTCTCAGTTCTTTGTAAAATTACATCACCAGGGCGATCATGCAGAAAACAAATTATTGAAGAGTTTGAATAGCTGAACCACTCTCATCTGTGTTACAATGCGCTGAAAAAAAAGAAATTATGGGAGTATTTAGTAAACAAACACAAATGAGATTTCGTTACTGTATAAGTATACCATTTTGCAGTAACAAACACATGATTATATTTTCAGAGTATCTAAAAAATGGGGTCATAATTATATATGTCGGGCCTCAGCTTAACAACATGATAAATCATTTTGTCCTTGCATCATAATTTCTGAAAATTAAAAATTTTAATCTAGAATAGATTTGTCAGTTGGAGGTTTAAAAATCAGTTTAAAAAGAATATGATATTGTAGACCAGTATATAATAATCATTAGATTTTAATAATTTGTTAATTAATATTTAATCAATATAAATCAAAAATTTGAAAAGAACTTCCTAGATATGGTTGTTTTTTTCTTTTTAATTTGGTGTTTTGATTTGAAGTATGATACTAATACCATCTTTTTTTATATTCTTTGTCATGCAAATTTTTAATAATTTGTCACCTGCATCATTCGGCAGTGGTTCATTTGACAGAAGATCAACTGGTGAAGGCGTTGACGACTCTAGGAAGCGCCTGGAAGAAAAATATCAAAATTGTAAGCTAAATCAGATATATATTATCTATGATATTCTGAGACATCAAGTTAAATTATTTAGAATGTATTTGCAATAAAGCAAAATTAAAAACTACTATCTAGTTATTATAAACATCTGCATCTAAGTACATGTATCTGCATCTAAGTACATGTATCTGCATCAGACCAAGCAAATTGTAAAGCATACCTTCTGTCATAAGGCACTGGTGCTTCCGTCAAGGCCTAATAAGGTAGCAACCTGGCTTTGCAAAGACCTGAAATAAATAATCAATCATCAAAATTGCTATTCTGTATCGATTCACCATTAAAATATGGTTTTATAATTATTAAAGGAAAATCCAAAATTTGCAACAATATTTATAAATCCTCATTAAATTACTTGAAACTTGAACAAAAGCTGGTTATATTGACCAGGCAATAAATTTAAAAGCACCATAGTTATATCGCGAGTGAAGATGACAAGACGGAGAAGCAGTTTTTTTTAATTACGGAAAATACAAAATTAGCCAAGACATTGACAAATCAGCATGAAATTATCCAAAACTTGAACAAAAAGGTCGCTCAATATGTCCTGACAATAAATTTAAAAGCACTGAAGGTATACCGTAAGCAACAACTACAAGACGGAGCAGTATGTTTTTAAAATTACGGAAATTACAAAATAAGCCATGACATTGACAAATCTGCAACAAATTATTCGAAACTTGAACAAAAGGTCGCTAAATATGCACAGACAATAAATCTAAAAGCACTGAAGGTATACTGTAAGAATGTACTACAAGACGGAGAAGTATGTTTCTAAAATTACGGAAAATACAAAATTAGCCATGATATTTACAAATCTGCATCAAATTATCCGAAACTTGAACAAAAGGTCGCTCAATATGTCCTGACAATAAATTTAAAAGCATTGAAGGTATAACGTAAGCAAAAACTACGAGACGGAGAAGTATGTTTTTAAAATTACGGAAAATACAAAATTAGCCATGATATTTACAAATCTGCTTGAAATTATCCGAAACTTGAACAAAAGGTCGCTAAATATGCACAGACAATATATTAAAAAACACTGAAGGTATACCGTAAGCAGTAACTACAAGACGGAGAAGTATGTTTCTAAAATTACGGAAAATACAAAATTAGCCATGATTTTTACAAATCTACATCAAATTATCCGAAACTTGAATAAAAGGTCGCTAAATATGCACAGACAATAAATTAAAAAACACTGAAGGTATACCGTAAGCAGTAACTACAAGACGGAGAAGTATGTTTCTAAAATTACGGAAAATACAAAATTAGCCATGATATTTACAAATCTACATCAAATTATCCGAAACTTGAATAAAAGGTCGCTAAATATGTCCTGACAATAAATTTAAAAGCATTGAAGGTATACTGTAAGTAGTTACTACAAGACGGAGAAGTATGTTTTTTAATTTACGGAAAATACGAAATTAGCCATGATATTTCCAAATCTGCATGAAATTATCCGAAACTTGAACAGATGGTCGCTAAATATGTCCTGACAATAAATTTAAAAGCATTGAAGGTATAACGTAAGCAGTAACTACAAGATGGAGAAGTATGTTTTTAAAATTACGGAAATTACAAAATTAGCCATGACATTGACAAATCTGCATCAAATTATCCGAAACTTGAACAAAAGGTCGCTAAATATGCACAGACAATAAATCTAAAAGCACTGAAGGTATACTGTAAGAATGTACTACAAGACAGAGAAGTATGTTTTTAAAATTACGGAAAATACAAAATTAGCCTTGATATTTACAAATCTGCATCAAATTATCCGAAACTTGAACAAAAGGTCACTAAATATGTCCTGACAATAAATTTAAAAGCACTGAAGGTATAACGTAAGCAACAACTACCAGTGGCGTCAGTTTCATTTTAAAGTGGTGGGGCAAATTGGGCTTTACAGAATGGTGTCCCAGGGAATCCTCAGAAATTTCCCCACTTTGCACCCATACTTTGGTGAGAAAGTGGTGGGGCAAATGCCCCACCAGCCCCACCTACACTGACGCCACTGACAACTACAAGACGGAGAAGTGTGTTTTAAAAATTACGGAAATTACAAAATTAGCCATGATATTTACAAATCTGCGTGAAATTATCCGAAACTTGAACAAAAGGTCGCTAAATATGCACAGACAATAAATTAAAAAACACTGAAGGTATACCGTAAGCAGTAACTACAAGACGGAGAAGTATGTTTTTAAAATTACGGAAAATACAAAATTAGCCATGATATTTACAAATCTGCATCAAATTATCCGAAACTAGAACAAAAGGTCGCTAAATATGTCCTGACAATAAATTTAAAAGCATTGAAGGTATAATGTAAGCAACAACTACGAGACGGAGAAGTATGTTTTTAAAATTAAGGAAAATACAAAATTAGATTAATTAAACTTGAACAAAATGTCGCTAAAATTTGATATGCCCGGACAATCAATTTAACCCTGGCCGCGGTCATAATTAAGTCCCGCAACTGACATGCTGCTGTGTGGTGAGGATGGCTGCAAAGAGATCAGACTTTGACAACTGATCAACCCCACACACTCAATTACCCTGTCAGGGCCAGGACTTGGCTGGAATTGCAATTGTCCTCATTTGTTGGTAATTTCCCTGACTGATTAGATGAAATTGTCTTGATACAGAAGCCAAGTTTCATCAATGCCAAATATCAGCAAAAGCTGTCCCGGGATGCTGTCACGACAATTAATTTGTCCGGGTGTCCCGGGCGCTTGTCCCGGGTTTTTAGGTTTTCCCCGTGACTCGTGTCACTCCAGTTAATAGTGGGTACATTCGATTCGATCTACTCTAACTACTCCGGAAGTTACGTATCTACTCCAGGAAGTGACGTTTCTACTCCAGGAGTAAACTACTCCAAGGTGGGTCCAAATCGAATGAAAAGGAGTACTTAGGAACGTCACTATTTGGGGGTTCCCTTCCTGTGAGGATTCCCCTGCCAATGGCAATTCAAGACGCCATGTGGCATTTTCAATTGATTGCCGTAATTGAGTCAATTGAATTACAGCAATGCACATCAAAAAAATGCAATCAGCGACCAAATCAAAGCTTCTGAAGTGCATTTATTTATGTAAACAATCATACGTCATGGGATATCCCAATTTCTTGGAGTACTTCCGATCTACTCCAATCTACTCCAAACTACTCCCGGAAGTGCAAAACGAATGATCTGGAGTGAAGTACTCCACTCCAAGAGCACTTTGGAGCAGCGAAACGAATGTACCCAATGTAACCTTTCCAAAAGCGCCCCAAATGCAGACCAAATCATTGCCAGCATGGTCCCCCATTATCGCCCACAACGTCCAACTTCAGGCAAAAATTACAAGGCTAGGGAAGCTACAACTCACATCCAACCATTCAAATATCCAGAAAGACTTCCAGATGTTTGTTATGGACACAGCAACGTTGTACTTACTCGAAAATGAAGTTTCCTTGCTCAGATCACCATCCAAAGAGCAATATGACGAGTTTGCCGCTAGGGGCGCTTCTACGGGACTCGGTGGTCAAATCGCCCTGCATGGAATCGTCCGAAAAAAAACGGCGCGGCGCTAGCACCGCTGGTTGCCCACCCCGCGCCGCGGGTTGCCCACCCCGCGCCGCGGGTTGCCCACCCGCGGCGCGGGGTGGCAACCCGCGGCGCGGGGTGGGCAACCCGCGGCGCGGGTGCCGCGAAAAATATAAAAATCAATGTCCCTAAAACGGCTTCATAGAGACCAAACTCAATATGCCTAGCCATTTTTGAAACCACCTTTAAGCCAGTCCAAACAAAGAGGTACATGCATTTTTTGGCTAAAAAATGTGTGATTTTGTAGCTTTCAACATTGAGGGCTGAGTATTCAGAACCACTAGGCCAAAATGAAACCATATAGGTTGGAAAGGCAACAAAATTCCCCACTTAGTGAGACCAAACTCAATATGCCTAGCCATTTTTGAAACCACCTTTAAGCCAGTCCAAACAAAGAGGTACATGTATTTTTTGGCTAAAAAATGTGCGATTTTGTAGCTTTCAACATTGAGGGCTGAGTATTCAGAACCACTAGGCCAAAATGAAACCATATAGGTTGGAAAGGCAACAAAATTCCCCACTTAGTGAGACCAAACTCAATATGCCTAGCCATTTTTGAAACCACCTTTAAGCCAGTCCAAACAAAGAGGTACATGCATTTTTTGGCTAAAAAATGTGCGATTTTGTAGCTTTCAACATTGAGGGCTGAGTATTCAGAACCACTAGGCCAAAATGAAACCATATAGGTTGGAAAGGCAACAAAATTCCCCACTTAGTGAGACCAAACTCAATATGCCTAGCCATTTTTGAAACCACCTTTAAGCCAGTCCAAACAAAGAGGTACATGCATTTTTTGGCTAAAAAATGTGCGATTTTGTAGCTTTCAACATTGAGGGCTGAGTATTCAGAACAACTAGGCCAAAATGAAACCATATAGGTTGGAAAGGCAACAAAATTCCCCACTTAGTGATACCAAACTCAATATGCCTAGCCATTTTTGAAACCACCTTTAAGCCACAACAAACAAAAAGGTGCAGGCATTTTTTGGTTAAAAAATGTGCGATTTTGTAGCATTCAACATTGAGGGCTGAGTATTCAGAACCACTAGGCCAAAATGAAACCATATAGGTTGGAAAGGCAACAAAATTCCCCACTTAGTGAGACCAAACTCAATATGCCTAGCCATTTTTTAAACCACCTTTAAGCCAGTCCAAACAAAGAGGTACATGCATTTTTTGGCTAAAAAATGTGCGATTTTGTAGCTTTCAACATTGAGGGCTGAGTCTTCAGAACAACTAGGCCAAAATGAAACCATATAGGTTGGAAAGGCAACAAAATTCCCCACTTAGTGATACCAAACTCAATATGCCTAGCCATTTTTGAAACCACCTTTAAGCCACTCCAAACAAAAAGGTGCAGGCATTTTTTGGTTAAAAAATGTGCGATTTTGTAGCATTCAACATTGAGGGCTGAGTATTCAGAACCACTAGGCCAAAATGAAACCATATAGGTTGGAAAGGCAACAAAATTCCCCACTTAGTGAGACCAAACTCAATATGCCTAGCCATTTTTGAAACCACCTTTAAGCCAGTCCAAACAAAGAGGTACATGCATTTTTTGGCTAAAAAATGTGCGATTTTGTAGCTTTCAACATTGAGGGCTGAGTATTCAGAACAACTAGGCCAAAATGAAACCATATAGGTTGGAAAGGCAACAAAATTCCCCACTTAGTGATACCAAACTCAATATGCCTAGCCATTTTTGAAACCACCTTTAAGCCACTCCAAACAAAAAGGTGCAGGCATTTTTTGGTTAAAAAATGTGCGATTTTGTAGCTTTCAACATTGAGGGCTGAGTATTCAGAACCACTAGGCCAAAATGAAACCATATAGGTTGGAAAGGCAACAAAATTCCCCACTTAGTGAGACCAAACTCAATATGCCTAGCCATTTTTGAAACCACCTTTAAGCCAGTCCAAACAAAGAGGTACATGCATTTTTTGGCTAAAAAATGTGTGATTTTGTAGCTTTCAACATTGAGGGCTGAGTATTCAGAACCACTAGGCCAAAATGAAACCATATAGGTTGGAAAGGCAACAAAATTCCCCACTTAGTGAGACCAAACTCAATATGCCTAGCCATTTTTGAAACCACCTTTAAGCCAGTCCAAACAAAGAGGTACATGTATTTTTTGGCTAAAAAATGTGCGATTTTGTAGCTTTCAACATTGAGGGCTGAGTATTCAGAACCACTAGGCCAAAATGAAACCATATAGGTTGGAAAGGCAACAAAATTCCCCACTTAGTGAGACCAAACTCAATATGCCTAGCCATTTTTGAAACCACCTTTAAGCCAGTCCAAACAAAGAGGTACATGCATTTTTTGGCTAAAAAATGTGCGATTTTGTAGCTTTCAACATTGAGGGCTGAGTATTCAGAACCACTAGGCCAAAATGAAACCATATAGGTTGGAAAGGCAACAAAATTCCCCACTTAGTGAGACCAAACTCAATATGCCTAGCCATTTTTGAAACCACCTTTAAGCCAGTCCAAACAAAGAGGTACATGCATTTTTTGGCTAAAAAATGTGCGATTTTGTAGCTTTCAACATTGAGGGCTGAGTCTTCAGAACAACTAGGCCAAAATGAAACCATATAGGTTGGAAAGGCAACAAAATTCCCCACTTAGTGATACCAAACTCAATATGCCTAGCCATTTTTGAAACCACCTTTAAGCCACAACAAACAAAAAGGTGCAGGCATTTTTTGGTTAAAAAATGTGCGATTTTGTAGCATTCAACATTGAGGGCTGAGTATTCAGAACCACTAGGCCAAAATGAAACCATATAGGTTGGAAAGGCAACAAAATTCCCCACTTAGTGAGACCAAACTCAATATGCCTAGCCATTTTTGAAACCACCTTTAAGCCAGTCCAAACACAGAGGTACATGCATTTTTTGGCTAAAAAATGTGCGATTTTGTAGCTTTCAACATTGAGGGCTGAGTATTCAGAACAACTAGGCCAAAATGAAACCATATAGGTTGGAAAGGCAACAAAATTCCCCACTTAGTGATACCAAACTCAATATGCCTAGCCATTTTTTAAACCACCTTTAAGCCACTCCAAACAAAAAGGTGCAGGCATTTTTTGGTTAAAAAATGTGCGATTTTGTAGCATTCAACATTGAGGGCTGAGTATTCAGAACCACTAGGCCAAAATGAAACCATATAGGTTGGAAAGGCAACAAAATTCCCCACTTAGTGAGACCAAACTCAATATGCCTAGCCATTTTTGAAACCACCTTTAAGCCAGTCCAAACAAAGAGGTACATGCATTTTTTGGCTAAAAAATGTGCGATTTTGTAGCTTTCAACATTGAGGGCTGAGTATTCAGAACCACTAGGCCAAAATGAAACCATATAGGTTGGAAAGGCAACAAAATTCCCCACTTAGTGAGACCAAACTCAATATGCCTAGCCATTTTTTGAAACCACCTTTAAGCCAGTCCAAACAAAGAGGTACATGCATTTTTTGGCTAAAAAATGTGCGATTTTGTAGCTTTCAACATTGAGGGCTGAGTATTCAGAACAACTAGGCCAAAATGAAACCATATAGGTTGGAAAGGCAACAAAATTCCCCACTTAGTGATACCAAACTCAATATGCCTAGCCATTTTTTAAACCACCTTTAAGCCACTCCAAACAAAGAGGTACATGCATTTTTTGGCTAAAAAATGTGCGATTTTGTAGCTTTCAACATTGAGGGCTGAGTATTCAGAACCACTAGGCCAAAATGAAACCATATAGGTTGGAAAGGCAACAAAATTCCCCACTTAGTGATACCAAACTCAATATGCCTAGCCATTTTTGAAACCACCTTTAAGCCACTCCAAACAAAAAGGTGCAGGCATTTTTTGGTTAAAAAATGTGCGATTTTGTAGCTTTCAACATTGAGGGCTGAGTATTCAGAACCACTAGGCCAAAATGAAACCATATAGGTTGGAAAGGCAACAAAATTCCCCACTTAGTGAGACCAAACTCAATATGCCTAGCCATTTTTGAAACCACCTTTAAGCCAGTCCAAACAAAGAGGTACATGCATTTTTTGGCTAAAAAATGTGCGAATTTGTAGCTTTCAACATTGAGGGCTGAGTATTCAGAACCACTAGGCCAAAATGAAACCATATAGGTTGGAAAGGCAACAAAATTCCCCACTTAGTGATACCAAACTCAATATGCCTAGCCATTTTTGAAACCACCTTTAAGCCAGTCCAAACAAAGAGGTACATGCATTTTTTGGCTAAAAAATGTGCGATTTTGTAGCTTCCAACATTGAGGGCTGAGTATTCAGAACCACTAGGCCAAAATGAATCCATATAGGTTGGAAAGCCAACAAAATTCTCCATTTAGTCTGGCAAAACTCAATATGCCTAGCCATTTTTTAAACCACCTTTAAGCCAGTCCAAGCAGAATGATACATGCATTTTTTTGTTAAAAAACTAGCGATTTTGTAGCTTTCAACATTGAGGGCTGAGTATTCAGAACAACTAGGCCAAAATGAAACCATATAGGTTGGAAAGGCAACAAAATTCCCCACTTAGTGAGACCAAACTCAATATGCCTAGCCATTTTTGAAACCACCTTTAAGCCACTCCAAACAAAAAGGTGCAGGCATTTTTTGGTTAAAAAATGTGCGATTTTGTAGCTTTCAACATTGAGGGTTGAGCATTCAGAACCACTAGGCCAAAATGAAACCATATAGGTTGGAAAGGCAACAAAATTTCCATCTTAGTGAGACCAAACTCAATATGCCTAGCCATTTTTTAAACCACCTTTAAGCCAGTCCAAACAAAGAGGTACATGCATTTTTTGGCTAAAAAATGTGCGATTTTGTAGCTTTCAACATTGAGGGCTGAGTATTCAGAACCACTAGGCCAAAATGAAACCATATAGGTTGGAAAGGCAACAAAATTCCCACTTAGTGAGACCAAACTCAATATGCCTAGCCATTTTTGAAACCACCTTTAAGTCAGTCCAAACAAAGAGGTACATGCATTTTTTGGCTAAAAAATGTGCGATTTTGTAGCTTTCAACATTGAGGGCTTAGTATTCAGAACCACTAGGCCAAAATGAAACCATATAGGTTGGAAAGGCAACAAAATTCCCCACTTAGTGATACCAAACTCAATATGCCTAGCCATTTTTGAAACCACCTTTAAGCCAGTCCAAACAAAGAGGTACATGCATTTTTTGGCTAAAAAATGTGCGATTTTGTAGCTTTCAACATTGAGGGCTGAGTATTCAGAACCACTAGGCATAAATGAAACCATATAGGTTGGAAAGGCAACAAAATTCCCCACTTAGTGAGACCAAACTCAATATGCCTAGCCATTTTTGAAACCACCTTTAAGCCAGTCCAAACAAAGAGGTACATGCATTTTTTGGTCCAAAAATGTGCGATTTTGTAGCTTTCAACATTGAGGGCTGAGTATTCAGAACAACTAGGCCAAAATGAAACCATATAGGTTGGAAAGGCAACAAAATTCCCCACTTAGTGATACCAAACTCAATATGCCTAGCCATTTTTGAAACCACCTTTAAGCCACTCCAAACAAAAAGGTGCAGGCATTTTTTGGTTAAAAAATGTGCGATTTTGTAGCTTTCAACATTGAGGGTTGAGCATTCAGAACCACTAGGCCAAAATGAAACCATATAGGTTGGAAAGGCAACAAAATTCCCAACTTAGTGAGACCAAACTCAATATGCCTAGCCATTTTTGAAACCACCTTTAAGCAAGTCCAAACAAAGAGGTACATGCATTTTTTGGCAAAAAAATGTGCGATTTTGTAGCTTTCAACATTGAGGGCTTAGTATTCAGAACCACTAGGCCAAAATGAAACCATATAGGTTGGAAAGGCAACAAAATTCCCCACTTAGTGATACCAAACTCAATATGCCTAGCCATTTTTGAAACCACCTTTACGCCAGTCCAAACAAAGAGGTACATGTATTTTTTGGCTAAAAAATGTGCGATTTTGTAGCTTTCAACATTGAGGGCTGAGTATTCAGAACCACTAGGCCAAAATGAAACCATATAGGTTGGAAAGGCAACAAAATTCCCCACTTAGTGATACCAAACTCAATATGCCTAGCCATTTTTGAAACCACCTTTAAGCCAGTCCAAACAAAGAGGTACATGCATTTTTTGGCTAAAAAATGTGCGATTTTGTAGCTTTCAACATTGAGGGCTTAGTATTCAGAACCACTAGGCCAAAATGAAACCATATAGGTTGGAAAGGCAACAAAATTCCCCACTTAGTGATACCAAACTCAATATGCCTAGCCATTTTTGAAACCACCTTTAAGCCACTCCAAACAAAAAGGTGCAGGCATTTTTTTGTTAAAAAATGTGCGATCTTGTAGCTTTCAACATTGAGGGCTGAGTATTCAGAACCACTAGGCCAAAATGAAACCATATAGGTTGGAAAGGCAATAAAATTCCCCACTCAGTGAGACTAAACTCAATATGCCTAGCCATTTTTGAAACCACCTTTAAGCCAGTCCAAACAAAAATGTGCAGGCATTTTTTGGTTAAAAAATGTGCGATTTTGTAGCTTTCAACATTGCAGGCTGAGTATTCAGAACCACTAGGCCAAAATTAAGCCATATAGGTTGGAAAGGCAACAAAATTCTCCACTTAGTGAGACCAAACTCAATATGCCTAGCCATTTTTGAAACCACCTTTAAGCCAGTCCAAACAAAGAGGTACAATCATTTTTTTGCTAAAAAATGTGTGATTTTGTAGCTTTCAACATTGAGGGCTGAGTATTCAGAACCACTAGGCCAAAATGAAACCATATAGGTTGGAAAGGCAACAAAATTTCCATCTTAGTGAGACCAAACTCAATATGCCTTGCCATTTTTTAAACCACCTTTAAGCCACTCCAAACAAAAAGGTGCAGGCATTTTTTGGTTAAAAAATGTGCGATTTTGTAGCTTTCAACATTGAGGGTTGAGCATTCAGAACCACTAGGCCAAAATGAAACCATATAGGTTGGAAAGGCAACAAAATTTCCATCTTAGTGAGAACAAACTCAATATGCCTAGCCATTTTTTAAACCACCTTTAAGCCAGTCCAAACAAAGAGGTACATGCATTTTTTGGCTAAAAAATGTGCGATTTTGTAGCTTTCAACATTGAGGGCTGAGTATTCAGAACCACTAGGCCAAAATGAAACCATATAGGTTGGAAAGTCAACAAAATATCCCACTTAGTGATACCAAACTCAATATGTCTAGCCATTTTTTAAACCACCTTTAAGCCACTCCAAACAAAAAGGTGCAGGCATTTTTTGGTTTAAAAAAGTGTGATTTTGTAGCTTTCAACATTGAGGGCTGAGTATTCAGAACCACTAGGCCAAAATGAAACCATATAGGTTGGAAAAGCAACAAAATTCCCCATTTAGTCTGGCCAAACTCAATATGCCTAGCCATTTTTGAAACCACCTTTAAACCAGTCCAAACAGAAAGGTGTATGCATTTTTTTGTTAAAAAATGTGCGATTTTGTAGCTTTCAACATTGAGGGCTGAGTATTCAGAACCACTAGGCCAAAATGAAACCATATAGGTTGGAAAGGCAACAAAATTCCCATCTTAGTGAGACCAAACTCAATATGCCTAGCCATTTTTTAAACCACCTTTAAGCCACTCCAAACAAAGAGGTACATGCATTTTTTGGTTAAAAAATGTGCGATTTTGTAGCTTTCAACATTGAGGGCTGAGTATTCAGAACCACTAGGCCAAAATGAAACCATATAGGTTGGAAAGGCAACAAAATTCCCATCTTAGTGAGACCAAACTCAATATGCCTAGCCATTTTTTAAACCACCTTTAAGCCACTCCAAACAAAAAGGCAGTGATGGAAATGGGGGGGAGCTTGGGGGAGCTGAGCTCCCTTGACCAAAAAACAGGGGGAGCTGTACCCTGCTACAGCTCCCCCAATGATCAGTTGTGAAATTACAATTTATAATGTTACTTTTTCAGTCCTCATGGAATTTTTAGCCAAAATTAGGCTCTGGTGGACGAATTCTTTCCATTTAAAAAATTTGGAATGGCGAGCCGCTGCCACATGAGCCGAGAGCTCCCCCGACGAAAATTTTCCATTTCCATCACTGCAAAAAGGTACATGCATTTTTTGGTCCAAAAATGTGCGATTTTGTAGCTTTCAACATTGAGGGCTGAGTATTCAGAACCACTAGGCCAAAATGAAACCATGTAGGTTGGAAAGGCAACAAATTTCCCCACTTAGTGAGACCAAACTCAATATGCCTAGCCATTTTTGAAACCACCTTTAAGCCACTCCAAACAAAAAGGTACATGCATTTTTTGGTCCAAAAATGTGCGATTTTGTAGCTTTCAACATTGAGGGCTGAGTATTCAGAACCACTAGGCCAAAATGAAACCATATAGGTTGGAAAGCCAACAAAATTCTCCATTTAGTCTGGCAAAACTCAATATGCCTAGCCATTTTTGAAACCACCTTTAAGCCAGTCCAAACAAAGAGGTACATGCATTTTTTGGTTAAAAAATGTGCGATTTTGTAGCTTTCAACATTGAGGGCTTAGTATTCAGAACCACTAGGCCAAAATGAAACCATATAGGTTGGAAAGGCAACAAAATTCCCCACTTAGTGAGACCAAACTCAATATGCCTAGCCATTTTTGAAACCACCTTTAAGCCAGTCCAAACAAAGAGGTACATGCATTTTTTGGCTAAAAAATGTGCGATTTTGTAGCTTTCAACATTGAGGGCTTAGTATTCAGAACCACTAGGCCAAAATGAAACCATATAGGTTGGAAAGGCAACAAAATTCCCCACTTAGTGATACCAAACTCAATATGCCTAGCCATTTTTGAAACCACCTTTAAGCCAGTCCAAACAAAGAGGTACATGTATTTTTTGGCTAAAAAATGTGCGATTTTGTAGCTTTCAACATTGAGGGCTGAGTATTCAGAACCACTAGGCCAAAATGAAACCATATAGGTTGGAAAGGCAACAAAATTCCCCATTTAGTCTGGCCAAACTCAATATGCCTAGCCATTTTTGAAACCACCTTTAAGCCAGTCCAAACAGAAAGGTGTATGCATTTTTTTGTTAAAAAATGTGCGATTTTGTAGCTTTCAACATTGAGGGCTGAGTATTCAGAACCACTAGGCCAAAATGAAACCATAAAGGTAGGAAAGGCAACAAAATTCCCTATTTAGTCAGGCCAAACGCAATATGCCTAGCCATTTTTGAAACCACCTTTAAGCCAGTCCAAACAGAAAGGTGAATGCATTTTTTTTAATCTACAATTTTTTAACTTGCAACATTATGACCAGTAAATCCTGTATAAAGCCCCTCTGGTATGTATGAAGCACAGGGGCTTAATATGAAGCTCCTCTGGTATCAATCATACAATTTACATTGCACAAATTTGGGTTGGAAATAACACTTGTTTTTTGCAACTACAATCATTAAAATATGTACATTAATTTTAAAAATATTTCAATAATTGTGAAAAATGTGCGATAATCATCGAAAAATCGTAGAAATTAGGCAAATCTGAAATTTCACATTTCTACTAAAATCTTTGGACATTTCCATGAAATTATTGAACAATCATTTCTGCAAAAAATCACAATAATCTTAGAAATTTCTAAAATAATTGTTTTTTTTTTTTCAATAATTGGTCACAACAATAATCACACAAATCTGTACGATTATTGCATAAATTTCTAAGATAGTATAAAAATAATCCTAGAATTTCTAAGATTATCTTACAAAAATATTTATGATTATTGCGGAAAATGTATGCAATGCAATTTGTATTTGATATCAGAGGAGCTTCCCTTCATAGTGATCTTACAAATTTTTAAAGAAAATCTAGAAAATCTCCTGCTATTATCTTTAAAATTAGTGGTATTGTGCGCAATTTCTCATTGAAAATATTGAGATTCATGAAGTTTTGCATTTTGTAAAATAAATTCAACTTTTTGGTGAATTTCACTTTTTGGGAATTTATGCATCCTTTTCTGAGAATTAAACTTTATGCATATAAGTTACACATTTAATTTATCATGTCACATTCATTCATGTTGGCTACAAGTTGTAAATTCAACTTGGTCACTCACTGCTTGCAGCTCCTTGACCAAAATAAGCAGATTTGATGAAGAATACAAGATTGCGCAAAATGTTGATTTTTATTAATGATTTTATGGTAAAATAAAGTTTCTGAATCTAATCTGATCCACAGGCCCCTCAATTTCTTCCCCTCATACAGCAGTCTCCCATCTCACTCTTATCCCACTGGTGTGTGAAGAACATTGGAAGGGGCAGGCTTGCAGGGAAGAGATTGAGGGGCCTGATCTAATCAGGCGTTATTCTGGATATTGTGAATAAAGAGAGTCAGCCGCCTTCAACTGAAGTCAGCCGCCATAAACCGAGTCACCTCTTTGCACTTACGTAGGTCACTGACCTCTGTGACCTGCTGAGAAAGTACCTTTTGGTCGTCCGCCGCAAAACCCTTATTTTTGCCCGGAAAGTCGTCTCCACGACGTCCCGGCCACCTAGCGGTAATGCGGTAAACTAAAAGTTTGTTATGATGGAAAATAATCACAACCGCACTCATTTTATTGACGGCCTACTTCAACATTGGCGGCTGAGTGCGCTTATGGCGGCTAGCGCAATTTAATGACGGCTCACTTCAAAGTAGTGACGAAGCGAAACTTGATGAGTTGCGGAAGATGTTTCTCTAAATTCAC